>CM055643.1:37589461-38189461 GCA_029378325.1 Elaeagnus macrophylla | reverse complement strand
CACTCACCGTAACCATCGGTCAAGGTATTAATGACTTCGTCGTAATCAACCTACGTTAAGTAGGTTTCATATGCGTTGTTTTGAATGTCCCCGTAGTACGAGTTGATCACAGTCCTATTAAAGGGAACTTCAACGCCCCTCACCCAAACCATTCCATCTCTCACTTCCGGGACATTCACGTAGAATTCCCGAACCAACGAACTCACACCCGCCTCCGAGGCCTATGTGAATTTCTTCCATCCTAATCTCTCAATTATATTAGATATCCCCATTACTCCCACTTGGCCAAATTCCATTCCTCTCTCATTTATGAATCCCTTATTTCTTTTGGCGGCACCTTCGTACCGCTCTTGCGCTTCTCGGCTAACAAAACGAGAGGCGTCAAAATTCCTATCCTCAACCACTTTTCCTTTCCCTTTAGAACTACTACTTTCACCAGCCTTTCTTTTTGGGGCCATTTCAATTCTTAAACTAAATAAATTCAACCAAACAACTTTAATTTCAAAAATTTTGCTCTCTTCTTATCCAAAATTCTCACTTAATTCCAAATTTCAGACAAAATTTCACAATTTCTAGAAAATTATTACTGAATTGAAGCAGAAATGTGACAAATTTTACCTCTTTGAAATGCAATTGAAGTCTTGAAGGAAAACCCCCAAATTTTTGCTTGAAACCCTAATTCTTGAATTGGAGAGAATCTTGATCCTTGGAGCAAATCGAATGGGTGCCTCCCATTAAGGGCTTAGTTTAACGTCTTAGCAAGACCTGGCTGCTCTCGTGTTTATTCATCGAGGATACGTATTATTTCGTTGCTTTTCAAATTGTCTCCTTCCAAGTATGGCTTGACACGATGCCCGTTTACCTTAAACGGTTCTTGCGTTTTCGGATTTAGCAACTCGATTACTCCGTGTGGAAGTATATTTGCAATTGTGTATGGTCCGCTCCACCTAGAATGAAGTTTTCCTGGAAACAAACACAAACGTGAATTATATAACAGAACTTTCATTCCGGGAACGAAATACTTACCGAGGAGCCCTTTGTCGTGATAGTGTGTAGTACGCTCCTTGTAGATTTTGGCATTTTCATAAACTTCGTCTTGAATTTCCTCAAGTTTGCTCAGTTGGAGTAGTCATTTTTTCCCAGCTTTTTCCATGTCCATGTTGAGCTTCTTAATACCCCAATAAGCCCTATGCTCTAGCTCAATGGGTAAGTGACATGCTTTACCAAAAAGTAACCGGTAGGGACTCATACCAATTGGAGTTTTGTACGCTGTACGATATGCCCACAAGGCATCATTCAACTTAACTGACCAATCCCTCCTTGAGGGGCGCACTGTGCGTTCCAATATCTCTTTGATCTGTCAGTTGCTCACTTCCACTTGCCCCGAAGTTTGGGGATGGTATGGGGTAGCCACTCTATGAGAAATGTTGTACTTTTTCAAAAGCCCATCGAAGAGTCTATTGCAAAAGTGGCTACCTCCATCACTAATGATCGCTCTCGGTGTGCCAAATCTGCTAAAAATGTTATCCTTCAAAAATTTAACAACAACGTTAGCATCATTAGTTCTAGTGGGTATCGTTTCTACCCACTTTGAAACATAGTCAACTGCAACTAATATGTATGTGTAGCCAAAAGATGGGGAAAACTGACCCATGAAGTCAATTCCCCACATGTTAAACAATTCTACTACAAGATTAGACGTCAAAGGCATTTCGTTACGCTTACCTATGTTACCGGTCCTTTGACATCTATCACATTTCATACAAAACATGTTAGCATCTTTAAATAAAGTAGGCCAATAAAAACCAGATTGTAATACCTTTAGGGCCATTTTCTTTCCACCAAAATGGCCTCCGCAATGTAGCTCATGGCAAAAGGTTAAGATGCTCTCATGTTCCTCTTCGGGCACACACCTCCGGATGACTTGATCTTGACATAACTTGAACAAACATGGGTCATCCCAAAAGTATTGCCTGCAAACACTGAAAAACCTTTTCTTTTCCTGAAAAGTAATGTTAGGTCTCAAAATACCACTAGCTAGATAATTAACAATGTCAGCATACCATGGATTTGGATTTATTGTAAACAATTGTTCATCAGGGAAGGTTTCAATGATTGTATCCTTACTTTCACCTTCAACATGTTCATACTCAATAATTAACCTAGACAGATGATCAGCTACCACATTTTCAATTCCTTTTTTGTCTTTGATCTCTAGGTCAAATTCTTGTAAAAGTAGGATCCACCTAATGAGTCTAGGCTTAGCATTCGGTTTAGTAAATAAATATCTCAAAGCAACATGATCCGAATAAACAATAACTTTAGTTCCTACCAAGTAAGACCTAAATTTATCAAGTGAAAATACAATAGCCAATAACTCTTTTTCAATGGTGGTGTAGTTAATTTGGGCATCATTGAGTGTTTTGCTAGCATAATATATAACATGTAATCATTTATCCAATCTTTGCCCCAAAACAGCTCCTATGGCATGATCAGATGCATCACACATGATTTCAAACGGTAAAGACCAATTATGAGCTACAATAATAGGTGCGGAAGTAAGTCTATCTTTTAAAGCATTAAAAGCAACAAGACATTCATCATTAAAATCAAACAAAGTATCTTTGGACAATAGATTACATAATGGACGACTAATTTTGAAAAAATCCTTAATAACCGTCTATAGAAACCTACATGTCCTAGGAAACTCCGTATACCCTTAACAGATATAGGTGGAGGCCATTTTGCAATTAAATCTACCTTAGCCTTATCTACTTCAATTCCTTTGCTAGATATTACATGTCCTAGCACTATCCCTTGTTGGACCATAAAATGACTTTTCTCCCAACTAAGTGTCAAATTACATTCAATGCATCGTTCTAATACTAAAGTCAATTTATGCAAGCAATCATCAAAGGAATTACCGAAAACTTAAAAGTCATCCATAAATACCTCAATGAATTTCTCCACCATGTCTAAAAAGATCGACATCGTACATTTCTAAAAGGTGGCGGGTGCATTGCATAGTCCAAATGGCATTCTCCTAAAAGCGAAAGTTCCGAATGGGCATGTGAATGTGGTTTTCTCTTGATCCTCCAGAGCGATGGGTACCTGATAACAACCTAAAAGACCATCCAAAAAGCAATAGAAATCGTGCCCAACTAGTCTTTCTAACATTTGATCAATGAAGGGGAGGGGGAAGTGATCCTTTTTGGTGTACAAATTCAGCTTTCGAAAATCAATACACATCCTCCAACCCGTAATTATCCTAGTGGGCACTAATTCATCTTTCTCATTTTTAACCACAGTTATTCCAGATTTCTTAGGTACCACATGAATGAGATTAACCCATTTACTATCAGTAATTGGATAAATCACCCCTACTGCTAGGAGTTGCAAAACCTCTTTCTTAACTACCTCTTGCATGATTGGGTTTAGTCTCCTTTGGGCTTCTTTAACTGGTTTGACATTGTCCTCCAAATTTATCTTATGCATACACATTGCTAGACTAATGCCTCTAATGTCCCCAATACTCCATCCTATTGCCTTTTTATACTTCCTAAGCTCTCCAATCAATTTCTCCTCTTGATTTTGGGTGAGTGTAGATGAAATAATAACAGGGTAGGTCTCATTCTCTCCCAAAAAGACATATTTTAGATGCTTAGGTAGTTCCTTAAGTTCCAATTCAAGTGGAGCAATCTCATCATCATGTGGGACATCTAATAAATCTAAGGGTGTACTAGTGTCATCTAATGATATGGCATTGTCTAATAGATCACTATACTCCCTAGCCTCATAGTCTAAGGTGTCATCTATCTCTCCAACTGTAAGTGTTACCTCTAATTTATCATCTAATCTAGCATGCACAAAAGTATCATGAATTATTGGATCTAAACATTATACAAAAGAGCATTCATCAATAACAGATATAGAAGGGTAAGGAGATGAATCAAAAAACCTTAAAATGCATAGTCTCTCCCAAGACTGTCATTGTCAACTTTCTACTTTGGACATCAATGATGGTTTGGGTAGTGGCCATAAATGGTCTACCCAAGAGAATGGTGTGCTCCTTGTCCAAAGATGGATTATCCTGCATGTCTAAAATCACAAAGTCAATAGGTATGATTAGCTTATCTACCTGTACAAGTAAGTCCTCAACCATGCCCTTCGGATATTTAATAGATCTGTTCGCAAGTTGAAGGGACATGGTTGTTGGTTTTAGCTCTCCTAAACCTAGCTGCAAGAAAATCGAGTAAAGCATCAAATTTATACTAGCACCTAAATCAAGCATAGCCTTAGCTACTTTCCCATCCCCCATAGTAATATCAATAATAAAACTACCTGGATCTTTTAACTTAGGGGGTAAGTTGCGTTGAAGCACCGCACTAGCAATTTCAAACACGATTACTCTTTCATTAAGCTCATACCTTCTTTTCTTAGTATTTAGTTCTTTGAAAAATTTATCATAAGAAGGCACGTTTCTAATTACATCTAACAATGGCAAATTAATATTAACTTTAGAGAGCATGTTAAATAAATCAGAAAACTACTTATCTTGCTTACTGTCCTTTAAACGGTGTGGGAATGGTACCAGTGGTCGGTATGGCTCCGATGACTTGTGTAGGGTAGGTGGATTAGAGGACTCTCCAATTTTCGCCTTTGAAGGCTCTTCATGCTTGTCACCTCTTTCCTCCAATTCCTTAGAAGCATTGTTGTCATCTTCTATGTTACCTGCACTATAAGGTAAATCATTAGAAAGTTCAGGTAAATTTTTAGTAACAACCTTACCACTCGAAGAACCGTGACAGCTTTGGCTTGTTCAAGTTGACAGGACAACTTTCCCGTCTCTTGTTTGTGCATTTGTTCCGCTAGCTGCCCCACTTGCATTTCTACTCTTTTCATTGAAGCTTCCATAGAGTCCATCCTTCCACTACAGGAGTGTATGAAATTATTTAGGGTTTCCTCTACGGTTGGTTTATTTTGTGAAAATTGTCGGTTTATATTTTGGCCTTGTGTTTGGTTTTGGACAAATGGTTGGCTATTGTTTTGTTTCCAAGCAAAGTTAGGGTGATTCCTCCATCCAAGGTTGTAGGTATTTGAATAAGGGTCGTTCCTAGGTCTAGGTTGGTACCCTTGCATTAAATTTGCCTCTTCAATAGTACTTGTATAAGGATCACCTGTAAAAGAACAAACGTTAGCCCCATGTCCATATGAACCACAAACTCCACATACCTCGTGTTTTGGCATTTGATTCATATTGGAGGTAGTGAGAAGTTGCACTTGTTTGGTCAATTTAGCAAGTTGCATGGCCATTTCATTGTTGGAGCCTAATTCGTGGACTCCAGCTCTTCTTCCTTTAGCGCTCTTTTGTTGGAAATTGGCTCCCAACATCTCGAATAGTTGGTAAGTTTCATCCGCTGTTTTCTCACCCATAGCTCCTCCTGCAACGTTATCAACTGTGAATTGACATTGTAGTGTCAATCCATCATATAAAAACTGATTCTGTAGCTGCAACGGGAAGTGGTAATGTGGACACTATATCAAAAGCAATTTGAATCTGTCCCAAGCCTCATGGAAGGGTTCTCCATCCATCTGCAAAAAAGTAGCAATTTTTGTTCTTAGGTCAGAAGTTTTTTGATGGGAATAGAACTTACCCATAAATTTATTGTAAACATCGTCCCAAGTGGCCAAAGAACCGGGTGCCAATGTCATGAGCCAAGACTTAGCTCTATCTTTGAGAGTGTAAGGAAAATACCTCATGCGTAGTTGATCTTCACTAAGTCCCTGCAGTGGAAAGGTTTGCACAGTAGCATATAATTCACGCATAAAATTTAAGGGATCTTCATTAGGGATACCGTAGAAGGAGGGAAGCATGGAATAATGAATATTTTTCAACTCATAATTCCTAGTTGCCTTTGTAAGTCGAATACACGATGTGGCGGTCCCAATAATAGGTCTTGCAAACTCTTGGTTCATCATCTGCCTAGCCATGTTGTCACCCATTGCTGCTTGTAATTGTTGTTGGACTTCTTCCTCTTAAAGTTGATTATCCAGTTTCTTTGATCGGTGTTTGATCCTATAAATGTTGTCAATGAAATGAGAGAATTCCTTATTAACTGATCTCCTACCCTGCATGCACAAATAAAAAGCAAACAAAGATCAAGGTAGCAGTGAAATTGAAATTTAAGCACTATTTTTTGATTTTTTAATTTTTTTTGTATTTTTGAATAAAAGATAAAAAATAAAATAAAAATAAAATAAATAAACAAATAAAAGTAATTTAGAAACTCTAAAAAGTTAAAAATAAAATTATTTAAAATGCCAATTCTCAGGCAACGGTGCCAAAAACTTGATGTGATAAATTTAGAACTCGCAAGTGTACGAATCACTCATAGAAAGTGACAAGCAAACCTCTGAGGTCCATCTCTCAAGGAATTGCAATGGTTCTAAACAACCTTTTTCTTAATCTAAATAGAGTTTTAAAGCAAACAAAATACTAATTAAATAGAGTTCTAGTAAAACTGAACTCTAAGTAACTAGAGTCATAAATCTAGTAAAACTGTAAAAAGGAGTTTCGTTTGTAACGAGATCAATGGTACGAATAATTAACGAAAATAATAACGCAAATTCACAATCAATTCAAGTAGATTTGAACATCAATGGACGATGTATGGACGTTTAGTTTGGTTGGCCATGCTTGCATTGAAAAGTAATGGTGAAATAACATGAACGTTCTAAATAAACAATATTTACCGGCTTTCCTTTTAATTATGAGAATGCCTACGGTCGGGGTAATTCTCTTTATTGATTAACTAATTAACATCCTACGATCGGGTATATCAAATAGCAATCAAATTATGCGCAAGGAAATTTATACCAATCAAACTAATGCTATGACTAAGTCACTAATTTGAATCTTTGATTAAGTATTTCGGAATAAAGTCAAGGTGACTTTCCTAAAACTATATTTTCAAATTTTTCAACCTAACTATGAATATCAAATTGGCCCATGAATGGTTTCTCTTGCTTCGTTGAGTGCAGCAAAGCTCCTGAAACTGATTAGATCTCTCATTTACTCGCAAAATTGTTGTGTGTAAAAGTTGTATGTAAGTTGGAGTCTAGAGGGGGTATTTATAGATGTAAGGGTTTACACAATTCCTGATTGCAATAGGAATAGGCGCGCCGCGGCATACATTTTTCCCACCGCAGCGCAACACAAATTTTGGAAAATATGGTCAAAACCCGAGAGCTCCTTGCTGCGGCATGCATTTTCCTCGCCGCGGCACGTGTTGCTTTTCCTTTCTTTATATTTACCCCCTTACATATGTGATGACTCGTTATGTAAGGCTTACATATTTGACTTGTTTTGCCCGTAACTCGTGATCCGAGAGCCATAAGTGTTCCATCTTTGCGTGTTTGCATTATTCAACTCATTTGACACTAAAGACACCTGAAATGCACTAAAAACATACCCGTGATTCCGAATTGATAGATTTATGAAATTAATCAAATAAACAACAAATAATAATTCTATTTCTAAACAATTAAGGGCAATAAATCACAAAATATTAGTGTTTTCTGGGCACTTATCAATAATCCTAATCATTGGTTACGTAGGTGCCTCTAGTAAAAATATAAATGTGGTTTTGCTTATTTTGTACGAAATCAAATTTAAAGTGTTCATTAAATGTTAGAATGCAATAAGCCTAAATTTTGAAACTTGCTTTATAGTTATATTAAAAAATATCTAAATCTTTTAAGGAAAAAGAGTAGTAGAGAATTCTATAATAATGGATATTTTAATGGATAAATAGATGTGTTGACATAATCCTAGCTATTGGTTACCTAGGTGCCTAAAGTAAAAATATAAATATGGTTTTGCTCATTTTGTACAAAGTCAAATTTAACAATCAATAGCACATATTCTCTTGCACCAAATTTTCATTGATTCATTTTACCTTCAAATTTTTTTTTTTAAGTATACTAAAGATTTCCTCTCCCAATGCACAAAGGACGTACCGAAGAAAATGATAGAGTTCAAGAGGGTTCTTTCAAATGCCCTCGTGATTTAACTGAGTTGGAGGAATACCAATTTTGAATGGCAAAAATGTATTTTCAGTATCAGGTTTTGAAAACAGAATTTAATCACTGAAGTACTTGTACTACTTATTGTTGGCTGATTGACTACAATACTATTCTAGGATGAAACTAATATTATCAATATTTCATATATATAATTTAATTAAAAGAGTTTTTAAAATTAATAACTTCTTAAAAACACTATTTGGAGAGATTAATTGCTACAAGATGAGGGGAGTATTATTTGATAGTGGGAGAAATTGTTTTTCCTGAAATTTATTTCTTATTTAGAAATTATTTATTGCAAGGTATATTTTTGGTTTATTAATTCTAAATTATAGGTGTTATGGATTCCTCCATCGACTTAATCTCTTGTGGTGTATGATGGAGGAGTAAGAGGTGGAAAAAGAAGTTAGAATGATAAGAGGTGGACATGCAAAGAATTTAAATCACTATGGGAAGAATGCATCAAGTAAAAATGCATAATTTTTTTTTAAATGTTTTCAGAAGGGTAATTATCAACTTTTTGTCTAAAAATTTATTCATTATAAGTCCAAACAATCATATTTAGAAATTAATCTTTTAATTGAAGATTTACGAATCCGGCAGATTTTTATAGAATTGTGTAATTAACATTTGACTAACACACTTTAGTCAAGCCTGGTATATATGAAGATTTATTAAACATTGAATTGAGGTGTTAAGGGTGTTTATGAAGATACATGAAACCTTAGAAGTATTGGTGAAATTTCCTCCAAGCTATCTCATAGCTGATAGCTTGTATAAAGCTAATAGGGAAAATGAATGAACAAGATATTATTGATATACAGTGTATAATCATTATATATAATACAAATGAATGGTTTAACCTCCTAACTAACTACAAACAATAGATAGGAAGCTATATAGTACAAACAAGTGTACATTAACTATACTACACCTATAATGCAGCATACAATATAATTCAATATCCCTTCACAAACTTATGGCTGAGGCAAGACCATAACTTTGGTTTTGAGTGAGAGAAAATGACTCTCTAGCAAGGAATTTGTAAGTGCTGTAATTTGTTCTATAGAAGGAGTAAACAACACATCATGTTGCTTGGTCACTACCAAATCTTTGATGAAGTGAAAATCAATTTTCACATGTTTCATGCGAGCATGTATGATAGGATTGACAGTCAAATATTTAGCACTTATACTATCTGTGAACAAGACAGGTGGATCAGGCTCTACAATATGCATCTCCTTCAATAGTGACTTAACCCAAACAACCTCAGATGCTATTAGTGCTAGGGCTCTATATTCAACCTCAGCACTGGACCTACCAACTACTTTTTCTTTAGATGACATCCAAGAAATGAGATTGTCATGGAAGAAGAGACAATAAGCTCTAGTGCTATGTCTGTCTTCCCTACAATTGGTCCAATTTGAGTCTGAGATACCAATTAAACCTAACACACCAGATTTATGTAATTGCAAACCATGTCTAGCACATCCCTTTAGATAATGCAGTACCCTCTTTGTTGCTGTCCAGAGAATGTCAGTGGAAGAATGAAGGAATTGGATAAGCTTGTTGACTACAAAAGCAATCTCAAGACGTGTAAGAACACAGTACTATAAAGCCCTAACAATTCTACGGAACAAGCTTGCATCAGATAAAGGCGTACTAGTAGACTTTGATAGAGTGGCATGGGAACACATAAGAGTTCTAGCTGACTTGACGGATTCCATACCAACGTTGGCTAATAGCTCCTTAATATATTTTTGTTGAGAAAAATGTAAGGAGTCGCTAGAATGTTTAACCTCAATACTAAAGAAAAAGTGAAGATCCCCTAAATCCTACTAAGCAAAATTGTGATTGAGCAAATGAATGAACTGTTGAAAGTCCTGTGGACACTACCAGTGACAATAATATCATCCACATAGACTAATACAAGAGCCTTATGTGAACTAGTGAAATGATAAAACAAGGATGTGTCTGATTTAAAATTTTGAAAACCCAAATTCACTGAACAACAACTCAAATTTTGGAACCATGCTTTAGGACCTTGCTTCAATTCATATAGAGGTTTCTTGAGTATAGAAACCCAATTTGGATGCTCCTTGTCCACAAAACCAAGAGGCTACTTCATATAAACAGTTTATTAA
This sequence comes from Elaeagnus macrophylla, assembly GCA_029378325.1. Classification (NCBI taxonomy): domain Eukaryota; kingdom Viridiplantae; phylum Streptophyta; class Magnoliopsida; order Rosales; family Elaeagnaceae; genus Elaeagnus; species Elaeagnus macrophylla. The sequence goes on along the minus strand of CM055643.1, from coordinate 38,179,232 downwards.
AAGTTCATCATTCCAGAAAGCATTGTTAATATTTAATTGTTTGGTATCCCAAGCAAGAGAAAGAGCCAAGGATAGCACAACCCTAATGGTTTGAGGTTCAATAACACGTGAGAAAGTCTTAAAAAATCAATACCAGCTACCAAATCGTAGCCCTTTGCAACCAATCGTGCTTTGTACTTATCAAGCAAACCATAACTCTTCAATTTTGTCCTACCCACTTACAACCAATAGGATCATTGTTGGTAGGACATGGAACAAGTTCCCACGTGCCATTATCCATAAGAACCTGGAATTCAACCTTCATAGCTTGTTCCAACTCAGCTATGCCTTATACATCAGCAAAAGAATGAGGTTTTGCAAGGATAAACTGCTTGGTAGGAAAGGTGAGAGTAAAAAAAAAAAAATTGGTTTAAGGGAACCAATTTTAGAACTGATTATCATATGATGAGTAAGATGAGAAAGAGATGGCTCAATGACATGCTCAAACCATATAGGAGAAATAGGCTGGGACGCAGGCTGAACACGAGGTAGGAAAGTAGATGGAGACAAGGCTGACACAAATGGCACAATAGGCAAAACAGGTGAGAAAGTTGGTAAGGACAAAGAATCAGAGTGAGGAGGAAGTGAAGTTGATGTACAAGAAGGAGCTGATGGTAATAAACTAGTGGACAAAGGAGAAGAACGATCAACATCAAAAGCTGACTACATAGAAGCTAGTAGCATTGAACCAGTACTTGTAGGCAAAGACACAGTAGGATTAAGAGGTGCAGAAGAAGGACAATGACCAGCTGACACACTTGAAACAAGAGGATAAGGGAATAGAAGCTACAGACGTAAAAAAGAAAAAAAAAATTGATTTTAATAGTTATAGGGTAGGTAAATCAAAAGGAGCAGACTGTTTGAAAAGAAAAAAGAAAAAGGTAAAAACATGCCTACTAATATACATCTTACCTATAGATTGTTTAAGACACAAGTAACTCTGATTTCGTGGTGCATACTCTAAAAATACACAAAGAACATATCTATCTTTAACAAAACTTAGCTCTTGGAAACTTTCCTCACACTCACTAGACCAATCAAACTTAGCATTTTTTCTAGTAAGATAGGTCAAAGGTAAAGCAACTTTGGAAAAATCTTTAACAAAAGGACGGTAATATCCAGCTAACCCAAGAAAACTCCGTATTTTTGTTACATTTTTAGGTCTTTACCAATTTACCACTGCTTCTACCTTTTGTGGATCAACATAGATGCCTTCAGCTGAAATAACCTGTCCAAGAAAAACAACCCTATCTAACAAAAATTGGCAGTTACTAAATTTTGCATATAATCGCTTTTGTCTTAAAATTTCCAAGACAATGCAGAGGTGTTCTTCATGTTCCCTCTCACTATGAGAGTACACCAAAATGTCATCAATAAAAATAATATCAAAACTATCCAAAAAAAGTTGAAACACCCGATTCATTAAATCCATGAATGCTACTGGGGCATTAGTAAGTCCAAATGGCATGACAAGAAACTCATAGTGCCTATAATGAGTTCTAAATGCAGCCATTGGCACATTCGAATCTTTGATGCGAAGTTGATGATATATATATATATATATATATATATATATAATTCATTTAATCAATACATATATATATCCTCTAGTGTTTACATAGTGTCAAACAAATAATTAGACATGTGTCCTTCAATTTTCTTTTCTTTTCTTATTATTATTACTATATATATATATATATATATTTATAAGACATGTTTCATTAAATGATTAAAATATCCTTGTCCCTTAGTTTGTACAATTTTTAGGAGTTAAGCGCATTTTGGTAATTTTATTCAAATTTACAAAATTTAATTTAAATATATTTTGATTTTTAAAACATCTTCACTTCTGAATTTAAGTTCGTAAATTTTATTTTATAAATATTGAGGGCAAGATCATAAAAGTTTTGGAATTATAAGTTTGACTCAAATTTTAGATCGTGTAAGAATGGGGTGTTACAAAACATGACACATAACTATGAGTATAAATAACTCTTCATGTCATGTAGAAGCACTTATTGCAGAATAAACACCAATAAATTTTCCAACGATCACGTATTACAGAGATAAAATTCTTTCTACTTTAAAATTTGATTATGTATCTATTTGGTTATTATTGCATCACAACATAATATGTCTCTGCCTTTTTTTTATTTAAAGGAATTTGAAGTGTATAATAACACTTTGCAACAAAAAATTTCTTTTTAATATTAGCCAATTTTGAATTGGTTAACATATTTGGCACTATAGTAATCAATTAAAAAAAATAGAATTACCCAAAACAGCCTTGAATTACCTATAATTGGCTCAAGATCACATCAAATAGTCTCAATTACTTAATATTAACATGAAGTCACAATACATAACACCTCAAAAATATTCTTAATGATTATAACTAGTAATTGAGAGCTAAGTTAAACTCAAGTATTTTTCTTTTGGTACACTATTCATGACACGTGTCGAAAATTTTGAAATGTGTATAACATATTTGAGTTGACATTTATGTTTGTATAACAATTTGTTTACGTCCACATATGCTCTCAATCTTTCACATTTATTGATCTCATATTGTAATAGTATAGCAACCAATTCCTACTTATAAGATATACAAGTTAGGCTTAAACATTTTAATATCCTTAAGCCTTTAATATTTTTTTAGGTTTATCCAGATTTCAAAAAATTGCCAAATAATTAAACTATCTTGTCTTTAATTAAAGCTTGCATACAAATTAAATTACACATAAAATACTATTATTTAATGAGAATTGTTCACTTTTATTGATCTTTATATACACGTTTGCATTCACATTTAATTATTAGTAAAAGCATATAAATATATATATATTTAGACCAAGTAAAAATAAATAAATATTTGTCACTGTATAGGTGTTTCAAAATCAAATATTGAACACTTTCAAAATAAGTAGATATATATACATCAATTGGTTGCGATGATCACACAATTTAAAATGTTATTAAGAAACATATCAATTTTGAAATTTATATATCAAAAATTTTTTATCAAACAATGATCACAAGTAAACATCATTGATAGAAAAATAATAAAAAATCAACCCCAAATATCTTATCTTCATTTATTCAAAAATTTTATCTTTATCAAAAATAAAATAAAACGTATGCAACCAATGAAACATATAAATTTTTAATACAAAATTGGTCTCTAAACACAAAATGAGACTACGTTACAATAAAAATATTTATCATGTACATATTACACCCTTTTTTTTAAAAAAATATCATATATACCTTCATTTATAAATAAGTCAAATATGACTATTGATATGGCTCAATTCGTGGTTGGCATAAAATATAAGTATAATTGGTGTTTGTAAATTCGAGTGAAAAATGGTCAAGCATGCTAAATGTCTAATTTTTAGATTAAAACTTTAAAAATATAATTTTCTGACATTAATTTCTCCAAATACTATTACGATACATAAGTGTTCTCCAACTAAGCTTGACTCAATACTTAAAATAATAGTTTTAAAATTCGACTATATTAACTTACCTAACACCACAAAGAAGGTATAGTATACGAAAAGATATTTCAAACAATGTGTACATGTCTAGCAAATTCAAAATATATATATATATATATTATTCACCTTTAAAAATAAAAAAGTTTCTTCTTTGACTAGAAAAACTATTAATAAGCCAAAGCTTACCACAAAATTGTGAAACCATATAATTATCAAATTTAAAATTATAATGAACAACAACATCAATACTCAAAATATTTTCATTTTATTTGACATATTTTATTAAAGCTGAATACTAATGCACTAGCTATAACAAAACTTCTTGCTTGGTAGACCATGATTTATTTTCATAATATTTGAATCAAATATAGTGTTCAAAACATTCCACAATATTTCAGTAACAAAAAATTAATTTTTAGAATGATATTCTAAAAAAGAAAAAGTCCTTTAGAAAATTCACTTGAGAATATTATTGTATTTATGTTTTATGGACTTTTATACACTTAATTTAGAAAAAGTAAATTATATTATTTTCACATAATAAGTCCACATGTTGTAAATGTTATTAAAGGGCCAATAAAACATCGTATTTAGGGGAGTCCTAAATCATTCATTCTATTTCACACGTTATCCTGTGTATGATAATCATATGATACACTCGTAGAGCATCTTAAAAAAATACAAGTATTACTTTTGGACCAACCAATGCGCCATAGTCAGGCAATTGTCCTTGAATATAATATTAATTACTTTACTTTTCATGTTGTCAAATAACACATTTATAGAGTTTATCAATTCATTCACAACATCATAAAAATAGTAAAGACATCTCATAACCATCATAATAATTTACTTTAACAAATTACATGCAGTTAAAAAGAATCATGCTTATCATAAATTCTTCTTACTTATTTTCACGCTAGAGTCATTCATATCAATATGAAAAAATAACAACAATCAAATGCATGTAAAATCAAGATTATGCTTTTACTTATTTCTTAAATTTCATGCTAGAGTCTCATTTGTTAGTAGACTGTTATGCACTGTAAAGCAAAATAATTAAATAACACAACTAGATGTGTCAATCTATCACCGAGAGGGTGAATTAGATTACATGATTCATGACTTTAATTATTTTTTTATCAACTTAAGCATCCATGTCGAATAATAAAATATCGACAGGATATTTGATAATCTGTAAGAATATTAGTAATTTTTGTGATTGCGTACAACAGTACCCTCATAAATCACAAAACAAATTATACAATTTGAAATGCTTAGTATTGTGAGAGGCAAGTACATAAGTAATCAATTGCTATTTAATTTTACTTTTAGTTATAGGTTCAAAATAACCAACCCAAAATTTAATGTGCTTCTTATTTCTCAAATTATTTTACACATGATGCATTTATGATTAAATTATATATAATAAAATTTTAATTTGAACAAAAAATGTGAAATGAAAATTAAGATTTATAATATATATCATAAATCACACAGTTTATTATTATTTATTGTTATAGTTATTATTCAAGAACTTATACAACAAACTTCAACAAATTGCGTCAAGGCCAATATTAGATGCCAACATGACCCAACTGATTTTCCCTACTTTTTTTTTTTTTAAATATTAAATATTGGGGAAATAGACAAAATAGGGAAAATGACAAAAAAGAATGTTGTTTACAGAACCATAACCATCCACTTTCGGGTTTTTTTGTTTTTTTTTTTTAAATCTAACCGCGCATGAAATACGCGCATTGTCCCTATCGTTCAGATGGGTAATTAACGCAGGAAATGGGTATTTGACCCAAACTCGACCAGTTTTTCTACATCCAGCCACTGAAAATTATCATATAATATATCAAAATGATAAAAAAAAAAAAAAAAAAAATACGAATAAGAAATCCATGCTATTTTTTTTTAGATGAAAAAATTTTTTGAAAAAATACCCAAATTTTAGGGTATATGACTTTTTCACGAAAAATACCAAAATCAAAACGAAGATGTATCAACAATGAATAAAAAATGGATCCCAGTAATTTTAGTCTCAAATTGTTGCATATAATGACAAGCAACATCATATTTTCTACAAAAAATATCCCCAATCTTCCAATATAAAGTTTAAAAATTACAGAACCGATCTGTGATAGTTGCCTATATAAATCAATTAGCCAGATCTATAAATACCAAAATTTAACAAACATAAACAGTCGATTATAACACTGATATACATGGCAATAACCAATCGGCCCAAAATTTTCACACAAATTTGACCTATTCACCAATTCAATCATATTTGTTATCATAATTAAAAACTCAGTTTTGTTTAAATCTAAAATGCCATCACAGTAATATATCGAAACAAGATGGCTCTGATACTAATTGTTAAAATAATTAATCATGAACAACGAAATAATAATCTTATTTTAATAATATAACATGTGAAAAACAATACACGTACCTGTTTATTGGATTCATGGTAGAAAGTCATTGATCTACATTGAAGCTTCAATAGTATCTCTTCAGATTTAGTGTATAGGAGTTTATGAAAACAGCTGTACTCACGTTATGCAATTAAACGACTTATTGATACTAACCTTTAATTGTTATATTTATATATAACTTCTATAATATAAATCCTAAACCTAATTGCTAATAATTATGCTAGTCTACGTAAAATAATTATAACAAAAATTTCATAAAGCACCACATGAAATTCTATTTTTTCTCAAACATCATAAACACAAATTAACTTCATTTCATTAACTTAGTTCTAAATAAGCAGAAGGAAAAAATAAAATATCCAAAAAATAACATCCTTATAAGTAGAGGACTCACCAGTAAGCCAACAAATCCTTCATTCTTGCATAACTTGAGCACCTATCAATTGATAAAACTTAAATAGCATTGCCATTTTGTTATAAAAATAAATAAATAAATATCATTGACATTTCAAACAAGAACTACCCATCCAAATCGTCCATACCCCCATCTTCACAACTTTCTTAGCCACAGCACTCAGCAACATCCTCCCATTCTTTTTTGCTCACTCTCGTACAAGAGCATCCTTCAAATAGACCCCAGGCTATTTGCTACTGCTTCTTTTAGAAAAAACCAGTTTCGTATTTCTACAAGATTTCAACTGTTGGAAATAGTGTGTGAATTTTAAAACAAAAATGAAGAGAAAAAGTGCCATGAGTTAATCTCTCAAAAAGATAAAAAAAAAAAAAAAATTGGTTGTCCCACATTGGTATTCTTTATCTCTTTGGAGGTATTAATATAAGGAAAAATTTACTAGTGGGATTGGGCCCTAAGGGGCACCCACTTTTGTGGAAGGGGAGAGGACCTAGGTAATTATGGGTTCATCACACAAACGGGCGCCGCCGTTGCCGGCTGAGCGTGCCGAAGCGCTCGAAGCCCTATGACAAACCAAACCGTCCAAGACTTCCACACAACTGTAGAGTTCTCTATAAGTTTAGAAACAAGTTCAATTTAGCAAATTCAAACTCGTAAAATGCAAACAAACAAAGAAACGATCTGTCAAAGCATGAACGACGCTAAAACGAAAGAAATTTCGTAAATTCTTGGGAAATCAAGAATTCACTCTTTTTTCTCTTTTTTTTTTTATAAGTTCCGAAATATCCTCTTTCTTTTCTAACTTTTTATTTTTTTTATAAAAATATCTAGCGAGATATTTTCGTGAGATATTTTCGTGAGATATTTTCATGAGATATTTTCGGAAGATATATATATATATTTTAAATAAAGAGAATAGAGTTTTGTTCTCACTTTTCAATACGAACAAAACATGTGAGATTACCAAAATACCCTTCCTTTACGAAAAATGATTTTAAGGAAATTTTCAACATGAAAACCTCTCCAAATTCAATCAAGATAAGAAGGAAACAACAACATCAATCAGATTAATCCAGGAAATACAATAAACACATAGAAACAATGAAGAACACAGAATTTTTTTTTTGAAGGAATTTTCTTGGTTGCTATGAAATCAAAAATGACAAAAATTCAGATAGGAATCTAGAGTCTCAACCTAGAGCTCTGATACCAAATGATGCGAACCCCGCAACACGATTCCTACGATCCACTAGCAATAAGACTAGAGAACTACAAGAAATTTGGCTCAAGACCCAACAACAAATTAGCATGTGATTTCTAAGCAAAACAACAAATTTTTGGTAGCAAGGGACTCACCTACACACATGAATATTACGCACCATGCACGAAGAAGAATAGAAACGCCACAAAGGGATGCAAGTCCTTTAATAAGTTTTGGGTTTGCAATTAAGCAAAGAGCTCTTGGCTCTCAAATTTGTTTGAAGAAACAAATATTCTCATAAATGAACAAAAGTTACAATTTGCTGCACATATGGTCCTATTTATAGAGTACAACAAAATCCTAAAAGTTAAAATGAATCCTACCCATTGGTTTTTAATCCAATGGTGCAAAATTATAATTTTATATTTGTGCCGCGGCGGGGGATTTATCTATGCCGCGGCAAGGAGGCTCAGGAAGATAATTAAAAGTAGGCGGGCTGTGGCGTAGTAAATTCCATGTCATAGCGAGGAAGCTTGGCATCCAACCTGAGATGCTTGTGCTGCGGCGCCCCAAAGCCATGCCGCGGCGCGCATGTCCTTCCAACCCTGGGCGCACATCTGCCCACATTTGCGGGCACCTCTACCCAGTCTGCGCGCACGTATGCCCAGCCTTCATGCCAAAAATAGAAAGTTGTTCGCCGCGGCGGGGGAATCACATGCTGCGGCGCAGCTCAAAATGTTGAAATTCCACAATTTTGCTATTAAAACATTCACCAAAATAAATCTAGCAAACATAGCAATAAAAACTAAATATCCATAGTTAAATTCAACCAAACATGTTAGATTAATATTCATAAACAAATATAATCTATTATACATTCTAGAGAGAAAAAATAAGAAGAAATATCTAACAAAAAGTAACCTAAATCTAGATACCACAATTAGCTTGGATAATGTTTCTTTCTCCAAAAGCTTAATCTTTGATTTTCAAAGGCTTCTTGTCTCCTTGGATGTGCCTCTCTTGTCTCCTTAGGATGTGGCAAAATTCTAAAACTTTAGTGTAAAAGTCGGCAAAAATTTGTTTATTTTCGTGTATATAATACTAGAAACGTAAGAGACTTTTTTATAAATATAAGAGTTGTATAGAATTAGGACTCTCCAAAAATACATGCGTATTTTTCATTTTCGTGGCATAACTTTTTATCCTTCTTGACACAATCCTAAAAATTGCCCCATACAAAAATTCGAGAGCACTAATACGTGGCACACAAAAATCTTTGCTATAGCACAAGTTGATTTTCTTGTCTATGTATGTAACCCTTATATACTGGTTGATTTCTTATATAAGGCTTACATGCCTTAGTTATTTTTGCTCCTAAGTTGGTATTTGAGTGTTCCAAGTGTTTCATCTTCGTATGCTTACATTATTTATTTCTTTTGAAGCTAAAAATAGTTGAGTACACCAAAATGTATCCAAAATTTTGAAATAATAGATTTATGCAAATAATTAAATAAAAATAATATAATCAAATCTATTTGTCATAATTGAGCACAATAGCGATAAGTAAACTTCGAGGTCGATCTCTCAAGTAATTACAGTGGTATTAACCCATACAAAAATTTGAGAGCATTGCTCCATGGCACACAAAAATCTCTGCTCTAGTCATTTTTTCTCCTAAGTTGGTAGTTAAGTGTTCCAAGTGATTCGTCTTCGTGTGCTTACATCATTTATCTCTTTTGAAGCTAAAAATACTTGAAATATGCCAAAACATACTCGTGATTTTGAAATAATAGATTTATGTAAATAATTAAATAAAAGCATTATAATCAAATCTATTTGTCATAATTAAGCACAATAGCGATAAGTAAACTTCAAGTCGATCTCTGAAGGAATTGTAGTGGTTCTAAATTACATTTTCACAATTTTTTAGAATTCTAGAATAATTAAAAGACTAAATGGTTAGAGTCCAAAGACTACTAAAATACTAATTAATTAGACTCTTAAAGCTATTAAAGTACTAATTAGTTAGAATCTTAAAGCTATTGAAATATTAATTAGTTAGAATCCTAAACTACTGAAAAGTATTAAATTAGATCGCAGAGAGCAAGAACAAGACGAAGATGGCAAACAAATGAGTCACAAAATTATGTTTCAACTTTAAATTAACTTCAATAGGTCTTTAATAATCAATGGAGTATTTATAAACGTTTAGCTTAGTTGATCAAGCTTGAATCGAAATATTATCATGAATTAACATAAACGATCTAATAAATCAAGATTACTAGCTTTCCTTTTATTTAAAAAAAATTCCTACGAATTGAGAAATTTTTCTTGGTGATTAACTAATCAATATCCTATAGATCGGATATATTAACTAGCAATCAAATTATGCACAAGAAAAAATATGCCAATCAAACTAATGCCATAATTAGGTCATCAATTTGCCGCTTTGATTAAGTTTATCAAAATATAGTCAAGGTGATGTTCCAATAACTAAATTTTTAGATTTTTCAATCTATTTATGAACATCAAATTAGCCTATGAAAATTTACAAATAAATCTCTAAACAAACTTTTAATCAAAAATTAATCTTTACTTATTTTGCTATTAAAACATTCACCAAAATAAATCTAGCAAACAAGGAAATAAAAACTAAATATCCATAGTTAAATTCAACCAAATATGTTTAGATTAATATTCACAAACAAATATAATCTAACATACATTTTAGAGAGGAAAGACAAGGAAGAAATATCTAACAATAACAAGTAACCTAAATCTAGATATCACAATTGGCTTGGATGACGTTTCTTCTCCAAAAGCTTTATCTTTGATCTTCAAAGGCTTATTGTCTCCTTAGACGTGTCTCTCTTGCCTCTCTAGGAGCAAAGCTTCCCAAAAGCCTTAAAATTTTATGTAAAATTAGCTAAAAATTGTGCATTTTCGTGTATGTAATGCTAGAAACGTAAGGATTTTTTTTTATAATTGTAAGAGTTATACAGAATTAGGACTCCCCAAAAATACACGCGCGCCCACAATACAATTTTTTTTTACAACGGCACAAGCCTAAAAATTGTTCCATTCAAAAATTCGAAAGTAGTGCGCCACATCAAAAAAAAATTTTGTCGTTGTACAAGTTGATTTTCTTGTCTATGTACATAACCCTTACATATTGGTTGATTTCTAATGTAAGGCTTACATGCTTTGGTCCTTTTTACTCCTATGTTGCTATTTGAATGTCCCAAGTATTCTGTCTTCTTGTGCTTATATTATTTTTTTTGAAGCTAAAAACACCTGAAATACACTAAAACATACCCGTGATTCCAAAATTATATATTTATGCAAATAATTAAATAAATGTGTTATAATCAAATCTATTTTTCATAATTAAGTACTATAAATCACAGAATATTAGTGCTTTTCAAGCACTCATAAGTATTGCTCCCTAATATTCATAAGAAATATACGTTTCTATAATCATTTTATCATTTGGTCCTGTGGATTATAAAGTGAGTAAGTTATTAACTTGTTCTTTTACCTTATCTATATATTAAGAATCTTCCTCAGTCCAATTCCAGACATAATCCTTCTTAAGTTTTACCTGTAAAGGTTTTCTCATCTTTGCTAATTTTTTTTATATATGTTGCAGAATAAGTTAAACATCCTAAATATTTTTGGAGTTAATTTTTATCTTTTATAGTACTGAAAAAATTATGTATGTTGTGAATAGTGCTTTTTATTTTCTATCTCAAGCCCTAAATATTTTATTCTTTCTTGAACAATTATTGATTTCTTTTCTGATAGAACTATTCCTATTTTTCAAAATTTTTGTAATATGTTTATTACATCTATATAATACTTATGTAGATCAGTGTTAAATACTAATATGACATCTATATAGACACAACAAAAACTATGATATTTTTTAAATATATTATCCATATATCTTTGGAAAATTCATGGTACTTGTTTTAGTTAAAATGGAACAATTGTTCATTGGATCTGTCCTTGTGGACAACTAAATATTGTTAATTTTTGATATTCTTCATTAAGTCTTATTTGTCAAAACTCACTTTTGCAATCAAAACTTGAAAAATATTTCTTTCATTTTATTAAGAACAATAATTCTTCCTTTTTGGGAATAAAATATCTATCATCTATTGTTTCTTTATTTAAAGCTTTAAAATTAGTAACCATTCTTTAATTTTCTCTTTGTTTTTAGTAAAAAGCAGGGCTTGAATGAGGTAAATTATTGAAAATGATTTCTCATAATTTTAAGAGTTCTTGAATTTATTTTTCAAATTTCAAGAGTTCTTGAATTTATTTTTCAAATTTCAAGAGTTCTTGAATTTATTTTTCAAATTTCTCTCTATTCTCTGAAGTATAAATAATTGATTTTACTCTTATGACAGTTGAAATTTTTTTAATTTTATACTTTTTATTTCATTAGACCTATTAATATTTGAATCTAATGAATTTTCTGAACATACTGCTTTTAATAACTTTCTAATGGCTGTTAAGACTTTTATCTTCATCTATTTCATTTAAAAATGAGTTTTAATTTACCTCTATATCTAAAAAAACATATTTTCTAATTGTGGTTTTTCTAGTTTTATATTATCAACATGTTTTCACCTTTTATATTATGACATAAAAGTTAGTAATAAAACTGTTAATATTTTCTTTATTTTTGACACATAAATAGTTTTTTCATCTAAGGATGTTAAATTTATTTTATCTAAGTATTAAGTAAATAGTTGATATAAGTTTAGGAAGTTTTTTCCTAATAAGATATCAATTCCAGTTTCTTGTTGATATATTGTAGGGATATGAAAGGGAAAAAATTCAATTATACCCCTAAGGTTAAACGTTTCTTCAAAAATAACCTTAACTCTTACAAAAAATCTTAAATAACTTTGAGGTTTAAGGGTATATTCAAAAATACCCCTCTGATCTAACACCGTTAGAAATTTCTGTTTGTCCTTGACAAAATTCAGAAATTTCTGTTTGTTCCTGACACAATTCAGAAATTTATGACACAATTCATAAAACATATTTTTAATAATTAATAATCTTTTTTTTCTTAATAAATTAAATATTCACATTTTTTTAAGTCGTAAAACTGATACCATTATTATATACAAGATGATGCCTTCCAGTTTGAATATCATATAGCACCACATATGCCTCTACAATTGTATCTTGTAATTGGATTATGTAATATATTGTGATTTCATGCTAATGCAAAAAAAAAAAAAAAAAAAAAAAAGTTCTAAAAAATGTAATTTAAAAAAAAAAAAAAAAAACTTATCTCATAACCTATTTTAATTTTATCTCTTCATCCTCCAATAACGCTTTCTATTTAAATATACAAATTGAATAAAATACATAACATAAATATTTTCTTTAAGGTCTACAATTAGAATTATTGTTATTTTTCTCTAAATAAAATTACTTAAGTAAGAAAAATGAGTTAAAAAGTTACGATCATTAGTGACACAAATTTAAAAAAAAAATGCATTAAATATGACTTGAATAGAAAATTTCTGGATTTTCATTAAGAAAATTTTGTCTGAGATCCTTATTTTCAAAATTTAAGGAATATTTTACTTTTAATTTTTCACTGCTTTCTAAATATATAATAAAATGTATATTTTGTATGTTTATATTTTAAAGTATAAAAACTATTAGAGATCCAACAACTTTGACAATATATTTTATCTTTGACAAAGTTTTTAAATCTTATATATTATTCTTATATACATATTTAAATAAATTTTATTTTTTAATATATTTTCAACTTTTAATAAAACTGATTAGAGTACAAAATAAAAAGTTGTGTACAATGGATAAAAAAAACTACTCTTTTATTAATGATATATAGATTATTTGAAATTATAAAAAGTATATTGTTGTTATTTGGAAGCACACTATCCAAAAAAAAAAAATATTTAAAAGGGTTAGTTACATTATTAATTATTAAGTCAAATGTCTTGTAGCTTAGCTAGAAGGCATCATCTTGCAATTCTAATTTTACCTTAATACCCCTAAATTACACGGTCAAGTAACTGTGATATATGGGGAGGACACTTCTGACTTTTTGAAAAAGTCAGGGTTATTTCTGTAGAAATGTTAAAACTCAAGGGTATTTATGATATTTTTCCGATATGAAAGTCTGTATATTTTAAGCTTTGTTTAAGCTTATAGTAATATTATTAGTTATTCTTACTATTAATTGTTTTGGAGTTGATTTTCAAAATTTCTCTAAAAACATATATTTACTAGCTACGCATATACTTGCACCCGTGTCAATATATGCATATAAATGGTAATTATTATATCCTTTAAATTTTAATCATATTTTTATATGTATCGTTTGGATTTGTTATACTTAATAATTCGTCCATTAATCAAAATTAGAGTCAATTATTTATTCAAATTCTGAATTTGTTACTTCTTCCTTGGTTTCCTCTAATAGATTGATGTTGTGTGTATCATCTATGTCAGATTCTTCTATTAGTTCTAGTTCCATCTTAAAAAAAAAATTTCTAAAATTTTTACTTTTTGTGAAAATTTCTTTTTGAATTCCTTCTTATGTTGAAGTCTGTTAGAGCATTCATTTGAATAATATCATTCTTTATTACATATCCAACATCTATATTTCAATTTTTCTGATGGATAATAATTTTTCTTTTTTTCCTTCAAGGTTCTTGGTTATACATTTTCTTATATTTTTCAAAGTTTTGTTTTCTGAATTTATACCTTTTATACCTCTTGAACTTCTTGTACTTTTTATATTTTTTTATACTTTTTCTTATAAGATTTTATATTATATCCATATTTTCTTAGCATCTTAAAATCTCTTGTATCATAATAGATTTTATCATTTTCTTTTACTCGTTTATACTCTTCTTTTTCTTGACACTTAATGATTATCCAATTTTAAGGGTTCTTATTATTCTTCTTAGAGTATTAGATATAGTTTCTCTGTTTCAATTATTCAATCTTTCTATCATAGTTTTATGTAATATTCTTAGTAGTTTTTGAAAAAATATTTCCTTATAAGTTTCTTGCATAAGGGGTGGTAACTTATGATAATACATATCATATTTACATATAAAAGAATCTATGCAACACATGTTACAAATTTTTATGTTTGTTAAATGCCATTTGGCTTCCTCAATTTCATATTTACTATATTCAGTGATATGCTTTTCTTTATCTTCTCTAATAAATTTCTTATATATTTCATTTATTACAGGATCTAGGTATTCTCTACCTGTACTTGCATTTATAAAATTTGTATTTTTGTTAAATTTGTAAACTAAATTTTAATATTTTTTGTCATTTATGAGCTACTAATACTATATAAACTAAAGGGTTTGTTGGTGTAATCAAAGAAGTTTGTATGATTACACTCATTCCGTTAGACCATTCATCTAAAATTTTTTGTCTATTACTTATACAATCTAAATCCAAAAGATCAAATTTATAGTTTTCATGTGGTTAAAATTCTAGTAAAATACTACTTTTAGTTCCCTAATGTAAATATACTTTCATTTTCGGTCTCTGTCTTCTCCTATGGAGAAAGTCAGCTTCCTCTAGTATTAGCCTATTTTTTTCCACCCTATGTGAATCAAATGTTTCTTCTTGATATGAGATTGATAATGTAGTGGGTTTCATATGAATTTTTGGGATTATATTTTCTAATTTCATGTCAATTTCACTAATTTTTGTCATATCATCTTCTTCTTTATTTGTGCAAAGTTTTTCCTTATAATATTTTTCTAATTCTTCATATTAGGGTTAACAAACTGACAAGTTTTTCTATGTCTCTATTTTTAGTAATCATAAATCGTTCGTATAATTCTTTTTTAAATCCATTAGATTGGGATTATTTTTGGATTTTCCTTCCTCATTTCTTTACTAATTCTTAGGTATTAATGCATTAGATTTCCTACGGACTTCTTTTTGCAATCATTTTAATGGATCAAACTTATAACTTGAAGTTCTATTGTCTTTTTGTATATTATTAACATCCCCACTTAATTCTATAAATTCTTTATGCAAATCTAGTTGTAATTTCTTATTCCAACCATATTCTTTTATTTTATTTTTAAGAATTTCTTGTATTTCATTTATATTTTGTAAATATTTGGTGTTTGATTCATGTGTTGTATCAATTTATTATGCTAAAATAACTAAGGCTTTCATTAGGGATTATTGTTTTTCTTTATTTTTTGAATTTTCCTTCCTCATTGATTAATAAAATTTTAATTTTTAATAAATTATATTATTTTAAAATTTTTCTATTAAAATACTATTATTTTTCTGTCAAGTGATTAAATACAATTAAAACACAAGTATTTAATAATGATAATGTCACACTTAATATGATAAAATTTCACAAAATATTTGTTTTGAATATTTATTAATTGCCACTTTTTTATATTGATGATTATTGATTTTTTAATTTTTATTAAAAATTAAAAAATATATTTAACTAACTTTCTATTTGAATATTGTTATTGTTGATTTTTTTTAAACAATTTCATATTAAATTTCACTTTTATGTTTGTTAAAGACTCATATTTTAATAGTATTTTAATCACTTGATAAAAAATAATAATCTTAAATAAAGAATTTTGGAATAGTAATAATTATTATTGGATAATTAACACCATTATATATTTGTTAAATTTGAATCAAGTGCATGGGTCCAAAATTAGTTTTCTTAAACAAAGAGGACATGTGCTGTCCTTTTTCTATAAGAAGGGGACCTAATTATTATAAAAAATAGGTAAAGGTTCAAATTGCTCATTTTCATAGAAGAATAAGAGGACTTCTAGAGTTTTTTCCCCTTGAAAATATTATGCAAAAATTTAAAAATAGATATAATTTTATTCAAATATTAATCTATATTGATAATATTCTCGATATTTTTGTAAAATTAAAGTCTTAATATTTTCACTAATATCAATGTTTTCGTCCATGATGCTTATCTAGTCATCTTATTCAATATCACAAATGATATGATATTGGAGGAATTATTCATTATTTTTTTTAAATATATTTTTATTAATTAAATTAATTATTTTTAACTAATTATTAAATATTTTATTTTTTGAAAAAGTTATTGCACTAATTTTATATTTTATTTGTCTGAAACACGGATTAATTTCAATATTTTGTTCAATATATTGGTAAAATCAAAGTGTGGATACCAAAATGGGGTTGAATTTGATTTCTACAAAAATATTAGGAGAAATATTGGTGTAAATATCGGTAATATCAATTTCAATTTAAATGGGTTTTTATTCTCCCAAATGTCGTACAAAATATCTCACACACACACACACACACACATATATATATATATATATACATATATTGGTAAAATTTTGTAACGAATATAAGTAAAAATTTCGGTTAGAAAATTTACAATTTTTTTAAATGGGTATAAAAGTATTATTATTTGCAATATATTAAAGTTAATATTAGATAATAGTTTTGTATTTTTAATTTTATAAAACCTTCTATTATAATAATATTTGAGTAAATAAACAAAAATAAAATATAATTAAAGTGAGAACAATTAGATATTTATATATATTTGTATTGTATTTAATTTTATTTATTTCATAACCTCACTTTTTTATTATCTAATTCTCATTCTAATTATGTTATCTCTTACATTTATAATTGTTAAGTAAATATTCGTTATATGTACATATATATTATATATGGCACAAATATGTTATTAAATGAGAAAATTGGCTTAATTAGTGTTATAAATTATTTTTTATTTTATATTTGACAAGATTTTATAAATTATTTTCAAATTTTAACAGTAATTTTCATAATTTTTATAATTTTTTTTAAATATCCACTAATATTGATAATATTATCGATATTTTTATAAAATTAAATTCTCGATATCTTTACCGATATTAATAATTTTTATACATAGCCTACTATCACATAATCACATGATACAGGAGCAATAAATAATTTATGATGATATTGTTGCACAGTTAGGTATGCTTAGAAGTGTTCTGTTACACAATTTCTTAGCTTAATCTATACTTCTATATGTATGTATGTATTTATATACACATATACATACTTTAAATAAGAGAATTTGGCTTTGAAGAGCAAAAAGACCAAAAGGTCCCTAATATTAATAGGGAAAATTTTTGCAATTTTTTTGAATTTTCAGGTATCTTTCAACAATACCTCGAATATTTGAATAATATCAATAATACCCTTAAATTTTAATAGAGTTAAAGAATTATTAAGTGCAAGGGTACAAGAGTAATTTCCTTACCCTACCATTTCATTTCATTCTCCTCTCTTTCACCATACAGCTAAACCTATTCTATTTTCATCACAGACCTTCAATACAATGAAGTTATCTTGTTTCATTTTTGCAAGTATAACTTTCTTCATTTTTCCCAGATAAAGTTGATGTTGAAGCAAATATGTAAAAAATAGATAGGAACGAGGTTACCAAAATACTGAAATCACATTGCTTGGATTGAGTCGCAGACTAGGTCGCTCTCTTTTAAGACGTTTCGCAACTCTGCCCAAAAATGTGCAAGAAAACACAGCCTCATTGTCTCCAGGATAAAACAGCCCAGCAAAATTCTATCTTAGAGCTACATTGCACTAATGAATTCTGAAATGCTACACCTTATAAAATAATTTTGTTGCTCAAAAACCAAAAAATAATATTAATTTTGTATTAATATTTCTGGGTTTCTAAATATGGGTTTCTGTTTTGATTTTCTGGAATTTCTGTATTGCTCAGTAGTTAGAGCAGAGAGGAGAAAATGAGAGAGAGTTGAGAGCTGATGATGATTTGAACTGTGGGCTGAGGGCTCTATTTATAGTTAAGGGGTGTCACAAAAAACGGAGCTAGAGGATGAGAACGTGCAACGTTCATAAAACAGTCATGGAGAATGTTAAGCATAAATGGTCACGAAGAAACGGTCATGTAGAACGTTCCGTAAGACTCGGTCTGGAACGGAACGGAACGGTTAGGGAACGGAACGGTTAGAAATGCAATGGTCACGACATGGATAACGGATAAGAACGAAACTATTGAAAAAAATAATTTTAATAAATAAATTTTTTTCCAAAAAATAAAATGCCACCTCACTTCACACACGCGCACTAGCGCTCGGCTCGGCATGGCAAGGTCGGCCAGTCAGACAGACGGTGGCGGCGGTGCGCGTCTGTGTGGTAGACCCACAATTGCCTAGGTCCTCTCCCCTTCCACAAAAGTGGGTGCCCCTTGGAGCCCAACCCCACTAGTAAATTTTTCCTTATATTAATACCTCCAAAGAGATATAGAATACCAATGTGGGACAACCATTTCTTTTATCTTTTTAAGAGATTAACTCATGGCACTTTTCCTTTTCATTTTTGTTTTAAAATTCACACACTATTTACAACAATCCCCCACTTGAATTTAATATAAAAATAGTTTTCATTGAGCAACCGATCAATCAAAGATATAAGATTGTGCATAAGCAGAAGGTGTCTATCGACTTGAACCTTTGTATAGTGTTGATGCTTTGGAATATACTAGAGTAACTCGTAGTTTTGAACTCTATCTCTAACAACATTACACACACAACCTTTCCAAGGTGTACTTCGAAAAGCCCTTGCTTTACGGCCATGCACGTGTATCCCAGTATAGTGAATGCTCTAGTAAATTTTGCCCAAAATTTCATAGGAAGTGGCCACACTTCCACATTCACGTAGGTGAGTCTATTAAGAGTACTCCTGTCGCTATGTACTCCACTCCACATAGAGTATAGAACTCATTAAGAGTTAACATTTAAATCGTCGTTCTGTCACTTCAGGAATTCATGCTTCTAACAGTATAAAATAGGACTCATAATAGCATGATTCATCTTATATCACTTCATGACTTGTTATTACCCATTGAACTTATTTCTTGGGATCTCCAGTCTATAAGTCGGGTTACCATCACGAGTGACTCTTCATTCTAAGGGCATTAGTCCCATTCCTTTTGAGGTTTTGAAAACCTTCTCTCTTGCTAATCCTTTCGTCAAAGGATCAGCCAAATTATCATCAATACATACATGATCCACTCTTACAGCTCCTGTAGAGAGAAATTCTCTAATAGTACTGTGCTTATGACGTATCTGTCGTCTCTTGCCGTTATAATAACGATTCTGAATCTTTGCAATAGCTGCAGTACTATCGCAGTGGATCAGGACAGTTGGTATCGGTCTTTCCCATAAAGGGATCTCAGCTAATAGGCTTCTTAGCTAGCCTGTTTCTTCACTAGTAGTAGCTAGTGCTATCATTTCAGACTCCATTATAGATTGAGCCAAAATTGTTTGTTTCTAGACTTCCAAGAAACAACTCCACTAGCAATGCTAAATATATAGCCGCTAGTTACTTTGAAGTCTTTTGAAAGGGTGTTCCAATCAGCATCGTTGTATCCTTCTAGAATAGCGGGAAACTTCTTATAATGTAATCCAAGGTTCATTGTTCTCTTAAGGTACCTCATGACCCTTTAAATTGCATTCCAATGCTTTATACTAGGTCTACTTGTAAACCTACATAATAGTCCCACAACATAAGCTATGTTGGGCCTAGTGCAATTAGTAGCATAACGTAAAGTACCAATGATGCTCGCATACTCAGTTTGTCTAACACCGTCTCCGATGTTCTTGAACAACTTTACACTATGATCATAAGGAGTACATGCAGGTTTGCAATTAGAGTAATTATATTTCTTTAAGATCTTCTCAATATAATGAGATTGATCTAAGGAAAGTCCCTATTCAAACCTAGTAATCTTTATACCTAGGATTACACTCGCTTCACTGAGGTCTTTCATGTCAAAGTTAGCACACAGCAAATTTTTCACATTATTTACAACATGAATATTTGACGCAAAAATAAGCAAGTCATCCACATATAAACATATAATAGTGCAAATGTCATTTTCTGTTTTATGATAAATGCATTTGTCACTTTCATTCATTTTGAATCCATGTGAGATAACTAGATTATCAAATTTTTCATGCCATTTCTTAGGTACTTGTTTTAGACCATAAAGAGATTTATCTAGTTTACATACTTTATTTTCTTGACCTAGGACTACAAAGCCCTCAGGTTGGTCCATATAAATCTCTTCTTCTAATTCACCATTTAAGAAGGTAGTTTTAACATCCATTTGGTGCACCACTAAATCACACGTATGGAAGTTATTCTTGTGACAGGTGAATATGTATCAAAGAAGTTTGCCTATATCCTTTGGCTACAAGGCGAGCCTTGTACTTTTTAATAGTACCGTCGGGTTTTAATTTCTTCTTTAGTATCCATTTACATCCTATGGTCTTGCAACCAGGAGGTAAGTCAACTAAATGCCAAGTTACATTAGACTCAAGAGAGTCCATTTCATCATTTATGGCTTCTAAAGAAGATAAGGCTTCTTGAATAGTTTGGAGATCTTCCTCTAAGGTATAATCATAAAAATCAGACACATAATCCTTAGAAGTTCGAGCTCGTTTACTTCTCCTAAGTTCAGTATCTAATTCCTCATTTTGTTCACTAATTCTAGTTATAGGTAAACTACTAGAAGACGAGCCCCCACTATTCTTCAATTTAAAGGAAAACCTATGTTCATAGAAGTCTGCATCATTTGATTCTATAACTACATGATCATTTAAGTCGTAGAATTTATAAGCTTTACTATTCATAGCATATCCTATGAACATACATTCATATGCTCTACTAGCAAGTTTATTTCTTTTTGGATCAAGGATCTTAACATAGGCTAAACAGCCCCAAGTTTTAAAATAAGTTAAGTTAGGTTTCTTATTTTTCAAAATTTCATATGGTGAAATTTGACTAGTAGATTTAGGCACTCTATTTAGCACATAGCAAACAATTAATAAAATTTCTCCCCACCAGTGGGAAGCAGCACCAGAGGTTAATAAAATTGCAACAACTGATTCAGTAAAAATTCTATTTTTTCTTTCATCTTTGCCATTCATTTCAGGAGAATAAGGTGCAGTTTTTTCATGTATGATTCCATGGGTTTTATAAAAGTCATTGAAAATATTGGAATCATATTCAATGCCTCTATAACTTCGAAATCTTTTTATTTTTCTATTAAGTTGATTTTCAATTTCAGTCATAAATATTTTAAACATATCAAACGCTTCACTTTTATTTTTCATTAGATATACATAAGTATAATCTGAACAGTCATCTATAAAATTTATAAAATAGAATTTTCCATTTCTTGTTAAAATACCATCGTATTCACATATATCAGAGTATATTAAATCTAATGGTTCAGATTCTCTAATTACTGATTTATGTAAAGTTTTGGTTATTTTAGCTTGACTGCAAAAATCACATTTTTTTAAATCATTCATTGATAATTTAGGAATTAGTTCTAAGTTACTCATATTCTTTATTATGCGTTTATTAACATGAAAAAGTCTGGCATGCCAAACATTAAAAGAACACAACATATAAGCATAAAAAGATGCTTTATTAATTTCAACATTCAATTTAAACATGCCATCAGTGGCATACCCTTTCCCAACAAATACATTATTCTTAGTAATTGTATACAAATCAGCCCCTATAGTTTGAGTAAACCCAGCCTTGTTCAAAAGGTAGCCCAAAACTAGGTTCTTTCTCATCTCTGGAGTATGCAGGACACCCTACAAGATGACAGTCTTTCCAGAGCTAAACTTCAGTTTCACCTCACCAATACCAGCAACTTTAGTGGAGTGGGAGTCGCCCAGCAGCACTTTCTTATCCTCAGACACAGAATAGGATTTGAACAAGTCACGATCATAGCAAACATGGCGAGAAGCACCAGTGTCCACCCACCACCCTCGGATCCACCAACAAAGTTGATTTCAGATATCATAGTTATAAGCTGATCTTCGATAAGGTTCACCTATGGGACAGGACGATTCTTGTTTCAGCAATTCTTGGCCAAATGGCCAGGCCTGTTACAACTATAACACATAAATGTGTTATTTCCTAAGGGGGGTCAAGGTTCAGGTCCAGGTGCATTCCGATGAGGATTTCTATTTTTATTCTAGTTGTTACGGTTCTGGTTGTTATTACGATTCTAAAATTTCATGTTTCTTCCTTTAGGTTTTAGAATTACAGAGAAGGATTTTTTATTGGCACAGTTGTTTGAGACAACAAGTACTTCATCTTTTTGATCTTGTTTTTGGGCTTCTTCTTCTATTCTTAGATGGGTTATTAGACTTTCTAGGGAGAATTCTTTAGTTTTATGTCTAAGAACTTTCTTAAAGTCTTTCCATATAGGGGTAATTTATCTATAATAATAGCAACTTGAAATTGTTCATCTAAAGCCATACCTTCAGAAGTTATTTCATGTGCTATCTTCTACAGTTCATGTAACTGAGCTTCCACATATTTGTTATCAGTCATCTGGTACTTGAGATATCTGCTGATAGCATACTTCTTGGTTCCAACTTCCTCAGTGTCATACTTCTTTTGAAGTGCATCCCAAGTTTCCTTAGCTGACTTATCAGAATTATAATAATCATACAAATCATCAACTAAACTATTGAGAATAAAATTTTTACATAGAAAATCATTTTTCATCTAGGTGCTTAAATCTTTAGTAGTAGCTTCTATAGGAGGATTGGGCAGTGTTAGATTTTTAGTAGTAAGAACAGAGGCGACCTTTTTCATGGTTAAGAAAAATAACATTTTTTGTCTCCATCTCTTAAAATGTAGTCCCTCAAAATGGAAAGGTTTGTTGAGGTCAGCAGTTAAAATTTCAGTAGACATGGCAGATGAAAATTGTCTTAAAATTGTTTAAGCAAATATGTAAAAAATAGATAGAAACGAGGTTACCAAAATACTGAAATTATACTGCTTGGATTGAGTCACGGACTAGGTCGCTTTCTTTAAGATGTTTAGCGGCTTTGCCCAAAAATGTGCAAGCAAACACAGCCTCGTCGTCCCCAAGATAAAATAGCCCAGCAAAATTCTGTCTCGGAGCTACACTACACTAATGAACTCCGGAATGCTACACCTTATAAAATAATTTTGTTGTTCATAAACCAAAAAATAATATTAATTTTGTATTAATATTTCTGGGTTTCCGAACATGGGTTTCTGTTTGGATTTTCTAGAATTTCTATATTGCTCAGTAGTTAGAGCAGAAAGGAGAAAATGAAAGAGAGTTGAGAGCTAATGGATGATTTGAACTGTGAGCTAAGGGAGGTCACAAAGAACGGAGGCAGAGGGTGAGAACATGCAACATTCATAAAACAGTCGTGGAGAACGTTACGCATAAACTATCACAAAGAAACAATCATGTAGAATGTTTCGTAAGACTCGGTCTGGAACGAAACGGAATGGTCACAAATGCAACGTTCACAACGTGGGTAAAGGATAATAACGAAACTGTTGGAAAAAATAATTTTAATAAATAAATTTTTTTCTAAAAAATAAAGTGCCACCACACCACACGCATACGCGAATTCGAGTGTTAAACATGTGAGGTAACGAGTGAAAGTTCCAATTTGTTAATTGCTAATTGTTTGTTTGTGTTAGTTGTTGTTGAGTATGTCTGATAGGAATAGTTCAGAGGAAAGGCCCGATACAGCTTTTATGATGAGGGCGTTTCAACAATCCATGGAACGGATGAATGCCGTCATGGTCAACATGAATGAGCGAATTGAAAGACAAGACGCCACTATCGCCAACTTGCGGCAAGAAGCACCGCAAAATGCTCCTAATGTAGGAAGGCCTAATAGGAGGGCCCATATAGTGGAGGAGTTGGATGATGATAGCTTTGGAGAGAATTATAATGAGGATGAAGGGAGGATACCCTTGGGTGGAAGATATGTGCCTAAAGGTGGCCATAGGAGGGGAGGAGAGAGGAGACCCCCACAGCAACCCTATGAAAATGAAAATGCCGCCATTCCAAGGAAAGAATGACCTGGAATTATATTTAGAGTGGGAGAAGAAGGTGGAGCATATATTTGAATGCCACAACTACTCCAATGAGAAAAAGGTTAAATTGGTAGTGATTGAGTTTACTGACTACGCTTTGAATTGGTGGGATCAGTTGGTAGTTAGTAGAAGGAGGAATGGAGAAAGGCCGATAAGTAGTTGGGAGGATATGAAAGTAATCATGCGGAAGAGGTTTATTCCAAGCCACTACTACCGAGAGCTTTATAAGAAATTACAACGACTCAATCAAGGCTTTCGATCGGTTGATAAGTATTACAAGGAAATGGAGGTAGCCATGGTTAGGGCTAACATTGAGGAGGATAGAGAAGCCACTATGGCTCAGTTTTTGAGTGGGCTAAATTCAAAATTTGCCAATGTTGTGGAGCTTCATCATTATGTGGAATTGGAAGACATGGTCCACATGGCAATTAAAGTGGAAGGGCAATTCAAGAGAAGAAGCAACCGGATGCAACCACAAAGGCCAATTGCTCCAACACCTTGGATACAAGATTTTAAGAAAGAAGAGGGAACTAGCTCCAAGCCCAGCTTTGAAGTCAACAAGGGTAAAGAGATGGAGGCTAGTAAAGATAAAGGAAAAGGTAAAGTTGAAACCTTTCCCCGTAATCGAGATGTTAGTTGTTTTCGTTGTCTTGGAAAGGGTCATTATGCGTCCCAATGTTTGAACAAGAGAGCAATGATCATGCAAGCCAATGGGGAGGTGGCGACTGATGAAGAGAGTGATGAGGGTGAGATGCCACCATTGGAAGAAGCAAGTGAGGAGGAAATAGGTCCTGTTACGGGAGACTTGCTTATGGTAGGGCGAGCGCCCATGGATCACTTAAAGGAATGTGACATGGATGCACAAAGAGGAAACATTTTCCATACAAGATATCACGTGAATGGCAAAGTCTGCAACCTAATCATTGATGGGGGTTGTTGTACCAATATTGCTAGTACTACCCTAATTGAGAAGTTAGGATTATCCACAATTGAGCACCCTACACCTTATAAACTACAATGGTTGACCGATAAAGGCGAGGTGAAGGTAGAACATCAAGTGAAAGTGTCCTTTGCAATAGGAAAATATCAAGATGTTGTATTGTGTGATGTAGTACCAATGCAGGTTGGGCATATGATATTGGGCAGGCCTTAGCAATATGATCGACGGGTGACTTATGATGGTTATAAAAATAAGTACTCGTTTGAGAAGGATGGAAGTAAAATAACCCTTGTCCCCCTTACCCCGAAAGAAGTACTTGAAGATCATTTAAGAATCAAGAACAAGGGAGAACAAGAAAAGGGAAAAGGAAAAGAAAAAGGTGAAGTGCCCAAGGAGAAGAATGGGCATACCAAAAAAAAAAGGAAGAAAAGAAAAAAATGAAAGAATGTTTATTTTCTAACTTTTCTTTCTTATAGGACTATTATGATGGGGAGCATAACAGGGATGGACTCCTAAACTTACCCCATGATGAAGGTCCGAATTCGAGGTCGAACTCTCTTGAAGAGGGAGGGAATGATACGATCCAGATCGCGCCACAAACAAGGTCCGACACATATAATGAACCAGGCCGAGAAAGGGGTGAAATATTGGCCAGAAAGGCACACCACAACACGAACAAATGGTACAAACATGTGAGTCATAGGAGTGCCAAGCTAATTGTGGAATTTCAACATTTTGAGCTGTGCCGCGGCATGTGATTCCCCCGCCGCAGCGAACAACTTTCTGTTTTTGGCATGAAGGCTGGGCATACGCGCACGCAGACTGGGCAGAGGTGCGCGCAAATGTGGGTAGATGTGCACTCAGGGTTGGAAGGACATGCACTCTGCGGCATGGCTTTGGGGCACCGCGGCACAAGCCTCTCGGGTTGGATGCCAAGCTTCCTCGCCGAGGCATGGAATTTACTCCGCCATGGCCCGCCTACTTTTAATTATCTTCCCGAGCCTCCTCGCCGCTGCATAGATAAATCCCCCGCCGCGGCACAAATATAAAATTGTAATTTTGCACCATTGGATTAAAAACCAATGGCTAGGATTCATTTTAACTTTTAGGGTTTTGTTGTACTCTATAAATGGGACCATATGTGCAGCAAATTGTAACTTTTGTTCATTTATGAGAATATTTGTTTCTTCAAACAAATTTGAGAGCCAAGAGCTCTTTGCTTAATTGCAAACCCAAAACTTATCAAAGGACTTGCATCCCTTTGTGGCGTTTCTACTCTTCTTCGTGCATGGTGCGTAATATCCATGTGTGTAGGTGAGTCCCTTGCTACCAAAAATCTGTTGTTTTGCTTACAAATCACATGCTAATTTGATGTTGGGTCTTAAGCCAAATTTCTTGTGGTTCTCTAGTCTTGTTGCTAGTGGGTCGTAGGAATCGTGTTGTGGGGTTCGCATCAAATACCGAATGGGTGCCTCCCATTAAGGGCTTAGCTTAATGTCTTAGCAAGACGTGGCTGCTCTCGTGTCTATTAATTGAGGAGACGTATTGTTTCGATGCTTTTAAAATTGTTGTCTCCTTCTAAGTATGGCTTGACACGATGCCCATTTACTTGAACGGTTCATGTGTTTTCGGATTGAGCAACTCGATTACTCCGTGTGGAAGTACGTTTGCAATTGTGTACGGTCCGCTCCACCTAAAATGAAGTTTTTCTGGAAACAAACGCAAACATGAATTATATAATAGAACTTTCATTCCATGAACGAAATACTTATTGAGGAGCCCTTTGTCGTGATAGCGCTTAGTACGCTCCTTGTAGATTTTGGCATTTTGGTAAGCTTCATCCCGAATTTCCTCAAGTTCGCTCAGTTGGAGTAGTTGTTTTTCCCCAGCTTTTTCCATGTCCATGTTGAGCTTCTTAATTGCCCAATAAGCCCTATGTTCTAGCTCAACGGGTAAATGACATGCTTTACCCAAAATTAACCGGTAGGGACTCATACCAATTGGAGTTTTGTACGCTGTACGATATGCCCCCAAGGCATCATTCAATTTAATTGACCAATCTCTCCTTGAGGGGTGCACTGTGCGTTCCAATATCCCTTTGATCTGTCGGTTGCTCACTTCCACTTGCCCCGAAGTTTGGGGATGGTATGGGGTAGCCACTCTATGAGAAATGTTGTACTTTTTCAAAAGCCCATTGAAGAGTCTATTGCAAAAGCGGCTGCCTCCATCACTAATGATCGCTCTCGGTGTGCCAAATCTTCTAAAAATGTTATCCTTAAAAAATTTAACAACAACGTTAGCGTCATTAGTTCTAGTGGGTATCGCTTCTACCCACTTTGAAACATAGTCAACTGCGACCAATATGTAAGTGTAGCCAAAAGATGGGGGAAACGGACCCATGAAGTCAATTTCCCACACGTCAAACAATTCTACTACAAGATTAGACGTCAAAGGCATTTCGTTACGCTTACCTATGTTACCGGTCCTTTGACATCTATCACATCTCATACAAAACATGTTAGCATCTTTAAATAATGTAGGCCAATAAAAACCATATTGTAATACCTTTAGGGCCGTTTTCTTACTACCAAAATGGCTCCCGCGATGTAGCTCATGGCAAAAGGTTAAGATGCTCTCATGTTCCTCTTCGGGCACACACCTCCAGATAACTTGATCTTGACATAACTTGAACAAATACGGGTCATCCCAAAAGTATTGCCTGCAAACACTAAAAAACCTTTTCTTTTCCTAAAAAGTAATGTTAGGTTTCAAAATACCACTAGCCAGATAATTAACGATGTTAGCATACCATGGATTCGGACCTATTGTGAACAATTGTTCATCAGGGAAGGTTTCAATGATTATATCCTTACTTTCACCTTCAACATGTTCATACTCAGTAATTAACCTAGACAGATGATTAGCTACTACATTTTCAGTACCTTTCTTATCTTTGATCTCTAGGTCAAATTCTTGTAAAAGTAGGATCCACTTAATGAGTCTAGGCTTAGCATTCGGTTTAGTCAATAAATATCTCAAAGCAGCATGATCCGAATGAACAATAACTTTAATTCCTACCAAATAAGACCTAAATTTATCAAGTGAAAATACAACAGCCAATAGCTCTTTTTCAGTGGTGGTGTAGTTAATTTGGGCATCATTGAGTGTTTTGCTCGCATAATATATAACATGTAATCGTTTATCCACTCTTTGCCCTAAAACAGCTCCTATAGCATAATCAGATGCATCACACATGATTTCAAACGGTAAAGACCAATTAGGAGCTACAATTATAGGTGCAGAAGTAAGTCTATCTTTTAAAGCATTAAAACCAGCAAGGCATTCATCATCAAAATCAAACAAAGTATCTTTGGACAATAATTACATAATGGACGACTAATTTTGGAAAAATCCTTAATAAACCATTTATAGAAACCTGCATGTCCTAGGAAACTCCGTATACCCTTAACAGATGTAGGTGGAGGCAATTTTGCAATTAAATCTACCTTAGCCTTATCTACTTCAATTCCTTTGCTAGATATGACATGTCCTAGCACTATCCCTTGTTGGACCATAAAATGACTTTTCTCCCAACTAAGCGTCAAATTACATTCAATGCATTGTTCTAATACTAAAGTCAATTTATGCAAGCAATCATCAAAGGAATTACCGAAAACTGAAAAAGTCATCCATAAATACCTCAATGAATTTCTCCACCATGTCTGAAAAGATCGACATCATACATCTCTGAAAGGTGGCGGGTGCATTGCATAGTCCAAATGGCATTCTCCTAAAAGCAAAAGTTCCGAATGGGCATGTGAATGTAGTCTTTTCTTGATCCTCCAGAGCAATGGATACCTGATAATAACCTGAAAGACCATCTAAAAAGCAATAGAAATCATGTCCACCTAGTCTTTCTAACATTTGATCAATGAAGGGGAGGGGGAAGTGATCCTTTTTGGTGTACAAATTCAGCTTTAGAAAATCAATACACATCCTCCAACTCGTAATTATCCTAGTGGGCACTAATTCATCTTTCTCATTTTTAACCACGGTTATTCGAGACTTATTTGGTACCACATGAACGGGACTAACCCACTTACTATTAGCAATTGGATAAATTACCCCTACTACTAGGAGTTTCAAAACCTCTTTCTTAACGACCTCTTACATGATTGGGTTCAGTCTCCTTTGTACTTCTTTAACTGGTTTGACATTGTCCTCAAAATTAATCTTATGCATACTCATTGCCGGACTGATGCCTCTAATGTCCCCAATAATCCATCCTATTGCCTTTTTATACTTCCTAAGCTCTCCAATCAATTTCTCCTCTTGGTTTTGGGTGAGTGTATATGAAATAATAATTGGGTAGGTCTCATTCTCTCCTAAAAATACATATTTTAGATGCTTAGGTAGTTCCTTAAGTTCCAGTTCAGGTGGAGCAATCTCATCATTATGTGGGACATCCAATAAATCTAAGGGTGTACTAGCATCATCTAATGATATGGCATTGTCTAATAGTTCACTGTACTCCCTAGCCTCATAGTCTAAGATGTCATCTACCTCTCTAACTGTAAGTGCTACCTCCAATTTATCATCTAATCTAGCATGCACAAAAGTATCATGAATTATTGGATCTAAACATTCTACAAAAGAGCATTCATCAATAGCAGATATAGAAGGGTAAGGAGATGAATCAAAAACCTTAAAATGCAGAGTCTCTCCTAAGACTGTCATTGTCAACTTTCCACTTTGGATATCAATGATGGTTTGGGTAGTGGCCATAAATGGTCTACCCAAAAGAATGGTGTGCTCCTTGTCCAAAGATGGATTGTCCTGCATGTCTAAAACCACAAAGTCAGCATGTATGATTAGCTTATCTACCTGTGCAAGTAAGTCCTCAACCATGCCCTTCGGATATTTAACAGATCTGTCCGCAAGTTGAAGGGACATAGTTGTTGGTTTTAGCTCTCCCAAACCTAGCTGCACGAAAATCGAGTAAAGCATCAAATTGATACTAGCACCTAAATCAAGCATAGCCTTAGCTACTTTCCTATCCCCTATAGTAATATCAATAATAAAACTACTTGGATCTTTTAACTTAGAGGGAACGTTGCGTTGAAGCACCACACTAGCAATTTCAGATACTATTACTCTTTCATTAAGCTCATACCTTCTTTTCTTAGTGTTTAGTTCTTTGAAAATTTTTGCATAAGAATGCATGTTTTTAATTACATCTAACAATGGAAAATTGATATTAACCTTAGAAAGCATGTTAAATAAATAAAAAAACTGCTTATCTTGCTTACTGTCCTTTAAACGGTGCAGGAATGGTACAGGTGGTCGGTATGGCTCCGATAACTTGTGTAGCTTAGGTGGGTTAGATGACTCTCCAATTGTCGCCTTTGAAGGCTCTTCATGCTTGTCACCTCTCTCCTCCAATTCCTTAGAAACATTGTTGTCATCTTCCATGTTACCTGCACTATAAGATAAATCATTAGAAAGTTCAGGTAAATTTTTAGTAACGACCTTACCACTCTGAAGAACCGTGACAGCTTTGGCTTGTTCGGGTTGACTGGGTAGCTTTCCCGTCTCTTGTTTGTGCATTTGTTCTGCTAGCTACCCCACTTGTATTTCCACTCTTTTCATTGAAGCTTCCATAGAGTCCATCCTTCCACTACACGAGTGTATGAAATTATTTAGGGTTTCCTCTACAATTGGTTTATTTTGTGAAAATTGTCGGTTTACATTTTGGCCTTGTGTTTGGTTTTGGACAAATTGTTGGCTATTGTTTTGTTTCCAAGCAAAGATAGGGTGATTCCTCCATCCAGGGTTGTAGGTATTTGAATAAGGGTCGTTCCTAGGTCTAGGTTGATACCCTTGCATTAAATTTGCCTCTTTAGTAGTACCTGTATAAGGATCACCTGCAAAAGAACAAACGTTAGCTCCATGTCCATATGAACCACAAACTCCACATACCTCGTGTTTTGGCATTTGATTCATGTTGGAGGTAGTGAGAAGTTGCACTTGTTTGGTCAATTCAGCAAGTTGCATGGCCATTTCATTGTTGGAGCCTAATTCGTGGACTCCAACTCTTCTTCCTCTAGCGCTTTTTTGTTGGGAATTGGCTCCCAACATCTCAAATAGTTTGTAAGTTTCATCCACTGTTTTCTCACCCATAGCTCCTCCTGCAGCGTTGTCAACTGTGAATTGACATTGTAGTGTCAATCCGTCGTAGAAAAACTGATTCTGTAGTTGCAACGGGAAGTGATGATGTGGACACTGTATCAAAAGTAATTTGAATTTGTCCCAAGCCTCGTGGAATGGTTCTCCGTCCATCTACGAAAAAGTAGCAATTTTTGTTTTTAGGTCAGACGTTTTTTGATAGGAATAGAACTTACCCATAAATTTGTTGTAAACATCGTCCCAAGTGGCCAAAGAACCGGGTGCCAATGTCATGAGCCAAGACTTAGCTTTATCTTTGAGAGTGTAAGGAAAACACCTCATGCGTAGTTGATCTTCACTAAGTCCCTGTAGTGGAAAGGTTTGCACAGTTGCATATAATTCATGCATAAAATTTAAGGGATCTTCATTAGGGATACCGTAAAAGGAGGGAAGCATGGAATAATGAATATTTTTCAACTAATAATTCCTAGCTGCCTCTGTAAGTCGAATGCACGATGTGGCGTTCCCAATGATAGGTCTTGCAAACTCTTTGTTCATAATCTACCTAGCCATGTTGTCACCCATTGCTGCTTGCAATTGTTGTTGGACTTCTTCCTCTTGAAGTTGATTATCCAGTTTCTTTAATCGGTGTTTGATCCTATGAATGTTGTTAATGAAGGTAGAGAGTTCCTTGTTAAGTGATCTCCTACCCTGCATGCACAAATAAAAAAAAGCAAACAAAGATCAAGGCAGCAGTGAAATTGAAATTTAAGCACTATTTTTTGATTTTTTAATTTTCTGATTTTTTTTGTATTTTTGAATAAAAGATAACAAATAAAATAAAAATAAAATAAATAAACAAATAAAAGTAATTCAGAAACTCTAAAAAGTTAAAAAGAAAATTATTTAAAACGCCAATTCCCTAGCAACGGCGCCAAAAACTTGGTGTGATAAATCTAGTACTCGCAAGTGTACAAATCACTCATAGAAAAGTGACAAGCAACTTCCATGGTCGGTCTCTCAAGGAAATGCAGTAGTTCTAAATAACCGTCTTCCTAATCTAAATAGAGTTCTAACGCAAATATAACACTAATTAAATAGAGTTCTAGTGAAACTAAAACTCTAAGTAACTAGAGTCCTAAACCTAGTAAAACTATAAAAAGTGTTTGTTTTGTGACGAGATCAATGGTACGAACAATTAAACGAAAAAAATATCACAAGTTAACAATCAATTCAAATAGCTTAAAAATCAATGGAGGATGTATGGACGTTTAGTTTGGTTGGCCATGCTTGCATTGAAAAGTAATGGTGAAATAACATTAACGTTCTAATAAATAATTTTACCGGCTTTCCTTTTAATTACGAGACTGCCTACGGTCGGGGTAAATCTCTTTGTTGATTAACTAATTAACATCCTGCGATTGGGTATATCAAATAGCAATCAAATTATGCGCAAGGAAATAAATGCCAATCAAACTAATGCTATGACTAAGTCACTAATTTGAAGCTTTGATTAAGTATTTTGGAATAAAGTTAAGGTGACGTTCCTAAAACTATAACCTCTAGAATCTACCCAACCCCTTAATCTCCGCACCTATATGATTTGGTGAGTGGTTGTAGAAAGAGAAAGAGTTTTGGGCAACAGCCGTTTGAAGAGTTGAGGCGCCGTAAGACCCTAGGTGAACTCTCAAAAATTCTACACAGTATACTCTGCTCTATTATAAAACCTCGTGAGGTATTTAGAGATCATGAAAGGAGAAATCATCCAAGGTAGCAATTCTGAACCCATGGTCCAAGAAACTCATCTAGCTGATGAAGATATCAACTTCCATGTTGAAGCTGAGTGGTCTGATAATTCTGTTATTACCCCAACCTCCAAATGTCCTCTTAACCCTTTAAACCCTTATAAGTTCTATAATACCTCCCAACTTTTATCCTTTAAAAATATTATACCCACCAAAAAAAGCCAAGCTCTTACCTGTATATAAATCCTCCACTGTTGCTGTCCAAACAGTATCTAGTTCAGATGCCGAAACATATCTCCCTATCTTAGATGACAGAGATCTGAAAAGATACAGAAGTGAAGGTTACAAAGGACTACATCTTGGTGCAATCCGTATTGGAGTACAACCTACTTTCCTAGCCGAAAAAAATGTTGTCTGTTGTGTTACTTTGCTTGATACCAGATGGACAGATTTCAAAGATGCTGTAATAAAACAAGTTGAAGCAGGACTTAACAATGGTCATGTACTGTTACAAGTAGATCCAAATTTCACTTTGGACCTATCCAGACCAACACTCTCTCAGACTATCCAGATCAAAGTCCAGCTTTATGGTGCTAACATGATGCCAACAAAACAGCATGTGTAGTTCATTATACCATGACGTACAGGCTACAGTCTCACTTATTTTCCATAGATCATGACTCTAAACCAGTTGTCAGAGTTATTAGTAATGGAAATGTTTTCCAACCAAAAGTACACATTGATGATCAACTTATTTTCCCACCTTCTTGGAAAACAGATTATGAAAAAAGACACAAGCCTAAAGTCATCCATGATGATCGACATATCAGAAGGGAATCGGATGGCAGCATCTCAGTCACCTTTCCAAGACAAACAAGACCTCTGTATCCATGTGAACAATGCCAGATCAATGGAAAAGTGCCGATGTCTTGCCCTCATGTACACAGAAAAGTCTTTCCTGGAAGAAGAACTATCTCCATGATTACTCAACAATTTCTAGAAGACAAT
The DNA here is from genome assembly GCA_029378325.1 of Elaeagnus macrophylla. Lineage (NCBI taxonomy): Eukaryota > Viridiplantae > Streptophyta > Magnoliopsida > Rosales > Elaeagnaceae > Elaeagnus > Elaeagnus macrophylla. The sequence continues at coordinate 38,144,765 of CM055643.1, read as the reverse complement.
TTCTGCATAGGATCAGAAGGAGAAGTTAGCCAAGGGAAATGGTTAGTCAAAAGAATCACTTCTAAAGATATTGGTCCTATTGAAGTTGCTATAACCTGGTCAAATGTCAATGCCAAATCTCATAATGAAGCCTTAAAAGAAATTTCCCAAACACAAGATCAGATCCTAAATGAAGTCCAAACCCTTCACCAATATTTCCAAAATAAGCCTGAACCTCCAAAAGCCACAAAACCAAGAAAAACCCAAAAAATGAAGCCCTGGTCATCAATTGGAACTGTCATGATGATTTCAATGTTAAGCAAAGAAGAACTGGAAGATGCAAGAAGAAGAGTCAGAGATTCAACTGCCAAATTTGAAGAAGAAAAACACCTCCAAAATAAAAACCAATGCGTACGAAAAGAAAAGCAACCTGATCTTGATCTTTCTCCTCCTAGATGGAAATCCAAACCATCATCCCCTTATGATGTATGGGAAGAATCAGGAAATAATCCAAAAGCTTTTTGGAGAAGTTATGCTCCTCCTCCTATTTATCCATGGCCTGTCAAAGCCACTGGATGGGGGGACGAATTTAAAGATGACACTGAAGATCCATCTTCACCTTCTTCAACAACATGCAGTATCTCAACAACCTCTCAATCAAACCAGTTCATGATGACAAATCCTGCATATCCTTTCCAAGCTGATCTTACTAGAAGAAACAAAGGAGCCAACGTTTCTCAAATAGAACCAATTGGAGATCCATTAGCGGCCTCACAGTTTCAAAGCTCTTATGAACAATCACAGACCTCAAATCCTGCACAACCTCCACATCAGGATCAACAACATAAAGAAGATCATATTGCTCCAGCAGAATATAGAGTTGTAATACCACATGCTCCAGATCATAAACAATTCTGGAATATTGATTAGATTGATCCAGAAGAAAGAGGTCAATAACTAGAGAAAATGGCTGCTTGGGCTGAAGGAGAAACTCTAAGGAACTCTAATTTAACTCTCAGAGAAGTCTTAGACAGGATTACAACAGCATTCACTGGTTCACTAAGACGATGGTGGTATCATCTCCCAACAAATGATAGATGTCTTATCCAATAGACTGATAAACCTATATCAACACTTCTAAATGTTATTAACAAAGTCTTTGTTGGAGTGGAAGATCTGGAGACACAAAAAGCTGAGAAGGAATTTCTCCAGAATAAGTGTTGTGATGTCTCAAAGTTAAAAGAGTATTATATGAGACAAGAACAACTCTTTTACACATTCCACAAGAATACAGAAACTATCAAAAGAACGTTTGTTCTCAACATGCCACAACTTGTCAGTGAATTAGTTGAAGAAAAGTTGAAGGAGCAAGATGTAGATATCACACAAGCCAGCTTAGCTATCTTGTACAAGCTTGCAGAAAAATTGATACAAGACCATTGCCTTTCGCAGAAGCTTAAAAAGACTATAAAGCAATCAGAACGAGCTTCCCTGACAAAGTTCTGCAAGAAAGATTCTCAAAAGTTTGGATGCAATGATTCTACCTCATGTCATTGCGCCAAAAGAGAATTGAAGAAATTTAGAAAAGGTAGAAAAAAGATATCAAGCTGGAGACCTTATAAAGGAAGGAGATACAAGTTTATCAAAAGAAGGGAACAACCAAAGCTATCCAGAGACACATGTTTCAGCTGTGGAAGAAAGGGACACTGGGCGAAACAATGTCCTAAAAGGAGGAAACTTCCTCAAAAGTTAATCAAGCTCATTGATGATGAAGAATTCATAGATCAATGGTTTGACTGGACTACTCAACCAACTAAAGCTATCCTGCGATTAGATTTCTTTGATGACACAGAATTAGAAGAACCAGAAGAATCACAATCATCAGACTCTGATTCTAATACAGAAGAATCTATCCATCAAATAGTCCAAGCACCAATCAGAGAAAAAATAGATGACATCTTTTATCATCAAGGAGAATCATTTCGTCCTTATCTCCAAATCACCCTTACACCACCACAGTCTCAACCCATGAAGCTTACAGCATTGGTAGATACCGGAGCATCAGTATCACTCCTTCATAATAAATGTCTACCTAAAGGTCAGTGGATTCCTACAAAAGCATCTTTCACTATAGCAAATGGAAATCATTTCTACAGTCCTGCATATTCCAAACCGATTGAAGTCTTCCTATCAGATTCGTTATCTCAAAGACACTGCTTTTATATGCATGACGAATCGGGCGAAGATGCAATCTTGGGATTTGATTTCTTAACTTTATGGTCCCCATTTGCCTTCCTACATGATGGCTTTTCACCATATATAAAACAGAAAGTTCCTTGGGTAGAGAAAAAACTCTTTTTCGAGGTAGTTGGAATTAACCATGATCCTTTTGCCAAAGGATGAACACTATTTATCCAGTGTTGTGCTGATATTCCAAATCAGTTCTAGACAAGAGAACAATACTTTGTCTCTTTGCCATATAATGAAGGATGGAAAATGCCACATCAGACAGCATCTCATCCAGGTATGCCACATGACGAACAGTTATGTAAAGATGAGATCCAAGGATTACTAGACCTTGGATTAATAAGTCCACCAAGTCCCAGTGGGCAAGTCCAGCTTTTTATGTGGATAAACACTCTGAGCAAGTACGGGAAAAGAAGAGATTGGTAATAGATTACCAAAAGCTGAATAATTGTTTGAAGGATATTCGATATCCTATCCCCAGGAGAGATCAATTGCTAAAGAAAATGAACAGAGCCAAGATATTCTCCAAGTTCGATATGAAGTCAGGATTTTGGCAAATTGGTATTGATCCCAAAGACAGGTATAAAACAGTCTTTATAGTGCCACATGGACATTATGAATGGAATGTTATGCCATTTGGTTTGAAGAATGCACCCTCAGAATTTCAACATAGAAGGGATGAAGTCTATGCCCCTTTATCATCAAACTGTCTCATCTACATTGACGATGTCTTGATCTTTAGTGAAAACGAAGAACAACATAAAAGGCATCTCCGTCAATTTCAAGAATTAACCTACAAGCATGGATTAGTCCTTTCAGAATCCAAGATGAAATTGGGATTAGAAGATGTTGATTTTCTTGGGCTGAAGATTAAAAATGGATCAATCATTCCACAGGATCATATAGCACAGAAAATAAAGGAATTTCTAGATGAACTCCATGGAAGAAAGCATATACAACAGTTCTTAGGAATTGTAAATTATGCTTCATCTCATATACCTCATCTAGCCAGCCTTACTAAAAAGATCTCCAGACACTTGAGAAAAAATGCTGATACTTGGTCACCAGAAGCAACCCAATCAGTTATAACCCTGAAGAAACTATGCAACAACCTTCCTCCTCTCAAGATCCCAGGAAATGGTCATCTCATACTTCAAACAGATGCTTCAGATTAATATTGGGCGGCAGTCTTAATTGAAGAAAATCCAGACAAATGCAGAGAAATATGTGGATACAAATCAGGTTCCTTCAGTACTGCTCAACAACATTACCCCTCCTCAAAAAAGGAAGTACTTGCAGTAATAAATGGAATCAAGAAATTTCAGTTTCACTTATCACAAAATCCATTTATTATTGAAACTGATTATAAATATTTTGAGGGACTACTCAGAAGAAGAGAAGGTGAACTTCCGAATCCTCAATTTCTCAGATGGTCAGAATGGCTTTCAAAGTATCAATGGAACATCAAGCATATCAAAGGTGAACACAATGTGCTAGCAGACTATTTATTAAGAAATACTCCAAAGAACCTACTACAGCAGAATATTGGCCCAATGATGGAAGAAATTGAAATCGCGGAAGCGTAGTGGATATATCAGATATCAAGAGTCGCGGAAGCGTGGTGGAATTACCAGTAACAATAATATCTGCACAAGAAGACAAGATGCAATAAAGATAGAGAATTACAGAAGATGACAAGTGGATCTACTATGTGTCGTAGTTATCTATAATAGTGTCTGTGTCATAGTTATCTATAATAGTGTCTGTAGTGTCATATATATCTGTATATGTAATACGTGTGTGGCTATAGTAATGCCCGCATGTAATATTAGGTATGTAATAGTGCATAAGGTGACACATGTCCCATTGTGGGATTAGTGTCCCTCTACGTAGAACTTAGATAAGGATATAAGGATAAGCATGCATTGAATGCATACGGGACGAATAGTGAATAGTGAATAGGAATAGATGGAGTTGCACCGACACACACATATATACAAACGAACAACTCTTTATTTATGTACAGTGAGACTTGTATCATACAAACTAGAGAGAGAGTGGAGAGCTCTAGTGAGAAGGCCAAGTCTGCCTTTCTATTACTGAGGCTACCTCTATTTATAGATGAGGCTTGCCTTTACTATTCATACTATTCCTATTTACTATTCACTATACACTATTCACTATTCGTCCCTTATGCATTCAATGCATGCTTATCCTTATATCCTTATCTAAGTTCTACGTAGAGGGACACTAATCCCACAATGGGACATGTGTCACCTTATGCACTATTACATACCTAATATTACATGCGGGCATTACTATAGCCACACACGTATTACATATATAGATATATATGACACTACAGACACTATTACAGATAACTATAACACAGACACTATTACAGATAATTACAGACACTATTACAGATAACTACGACACTATTATAGATAACTACGACACATAGTAGATCCACTTGTCGTCTTCTGCAGTTCTCTATCTTTATTGCATCTTGTCTTCTTGTGCAAATATTATTATTATTGGTTTCCAATTACCTAAACAAATTTTTATGATATAATTTAATTATAAATTTTGGTTGATTTTTATTTTAAATTGATATTATTATTAATTGTGAGATTTTTAAAAGTATCTATATCATTGATTGAGACCTCATAGGCTACAATGCTAACATAAAGTATATTTAGTGTCTTGTGTATGCTATTAAGTAGCAAAATTGACATCATAAAATATTTATATGTTAATTTATGCGTAAAATGTGTTATTGAAGTATCAAAATAATAGCATCTATATAAATAGCGTATGTCCTAAATATGATTATGGATATAAGGGCATTTTAATTATATGATCCTTAAAATGAATGTCATTTGATGTTGACATTGAAATGAATATAATCAAAGGAGAAAAATATATCTTGAAGGATTGCAAATGATTAATTTGATATATAATAATCATTATTCAATCTTGATCATTCAAGATTTTTAAGTGTTCAATATCATTAACCTTTTATTTGAAAACTTTGGAGAGAAAAAATTTATTCAATCATATATTCTATTAAGAGCCAAAAGAAATATATACGTAGATCTCGTGTATGCTTACATAGCAACATTGAGAGTAAAATTAGCAACAATTATGAATCCTTCATATGCTATCTTTGTAATTAAAATTTGCTCATAAAATAGCAATAGAGACACATATATTTAAATATTATGTGCTTATATAAATTATTAAGAAAATAAAAACATTTTAATCATATCATTACTAGAAGTGAATGTTATAAGATGATCATGTACATGATTGAAGCTATTTTATTAATATTGGCAATATGATAGTTATGATCTTATTGTATTATAAAATTGAAAGCCTATATAGATAAATAAAACTTATTTTGGAGTTGTTGTTAAGTCATGCGTATTTGAACTCCAATTTTATAATAAACCGTGAGCTTCCAAAGAAGCAAAATAAGATAATGTTAATTAAGGTCCAATATTTTATCAAATTATCTAGTATATATTCCCTTCTTTGATCTTGATGGATAATGATGGATGAAGAAATATAAATTGAGCTTGTAATTACTGGCTATCAATTAAAATGATGAACACTTATGTGTCTCAAAGACAATACAATAATACTCATTATTGTTGAATGGTATATGAGTTAGCACAATTTCATGTATAACTTAATAAAAGGCATTGAAGAACTAAAGTATAATGAATTATATTATATATAATTGTGATCAAATTTCTCAAAGTTGAGGAAAATTTTAATATTTTGAATATATTTGAGAATAGCGACATTAGAGACTACAATTAAAATATAATATATAAAGTCACAAATAAAAGCTTAATTTGAAAAGTTTTTTGAAAGACCAATCTTATAATTAAAATTGCACAGATGATGCATATATTAGTCTAAAATATAATGTCACAAATACATGACTAGATGTCAATATTTGGAAAGCTTATTTCGATTTATATCGCAAATATAAAATAAATTTTGATGTATAAAAGTTTGAATAATTATTATGACCAAAATAAGTCATGAAGTTCAGTATATAATAGAAAGTTAAATAGTTATGGAAGAAAGTCTAAACCTTTTTTTGTTTAGTAACTATATGTGTTACATATTCCTAAAGCAAAATGAACTCACTATATTTAACAAAAGTTGATAGCGAATCTCACGTCTCTGAATAATCATATATTATAAAAATAATATTATTAGTCTTATTATAGAACATAATATATTTTAGGTTCAATTTAACTCACAAATTTATTATTAAAATTTTTTAATTGCAACTTACATTAGTGGTAAAGTAAAGTTGATATAATCATTGCACCGACTCAATATATTATGATGTGCCCACTAATAAATTTAAAGACATGTGTTTTGAGTGTCGATATTGAATATATTGAACCTTTTGAAGGGTAAACAGGCTTATTAAATAATTTTAATATATAAAAATAACTTCTGCCATTAGAGGGAGAGAAAAAAAATAATGGAATGAAATTACTTAAAATGCATCCATTTTATAGAACATGAAATTCAGAAAATTATTCGATGATAGAGTACTATACATTGTCGATGCATTTAGATAATGAAAAATTCAGTTGCAAAATGCTCGAGCAATTATTAAAGTCCCTTTAGGACAATGAAATGAAATAGCAGCAAACATTCATAATTTATCTAAAGCTTGCTAAGTATATTGGTGCAAAAACAATACTATTATTGTTGGAATAAAGAAGTTAATACTCTAAAAATAATATCGAAAAATATTATAACTATTGACTCCTATAGAATCTTAGGTGCTTGATATAAAATGATATTATTTCGATGACAGGAGAAAGAAAATATTAATATATTAATATTGTACAACATATTTTATTTCATATATATCTTTAATAAGTAAGACATAATAAGGATCCTTAATATTGTTAAAAATTATTAAATGTCGACAAAGAAGAGTATTGGTCAAATACAAAATATTATTTCAAACACATATTCATTCACTTTTGTGCAAAGTGAAATAGATATAGTTTGAACACATGAAATGTTCATAAAATATTTATAAGGACTAGTTGTCCAAGTGCCTAAAAATGTAAAATGTGTTAAAAATATATGAATTTATATAAAATATGATGAAGCTGTGAGATACAAAATTTTACTCCCGTACGTATAAGATGACTTTAAAATGTAACTAGTACTCACATAACATTATTTATATATAGTTATTAATGTGAATAAATTAATAGCACTTATTGCTCATAAAAGCATTAACTTCAAATGCCATATATTATTATGATAATTTATAGATATGTACTATTAAAGAAATATGAATGACTATATGAATTCTAATAGATATCTTGTGCATTCACATTAGCATCAAAATTTAATATTTTTACAAGCTACATGACTTGTTATAGATACAAAACATGTTCATTTGTTTTATGTGCTTCTAAAAATATGGCAAAAATAATTAATTATCTTAAAGAGAGATAAACTTGTATTGATTTACTTTTTTATGGATAAATCTTATGCACATTATATATCTAGTTATTATTTAATTGTATGATATAAAAATTATCTCATATCCTTCTTCATTTTATAGTCAATTGACATCATTTAGTAAGATAATTGATGCTCGATACATTTATTAACATTGATGAATGTTATCAGAGTATAAAAAAATGTTAAACTTACAAAATAAAACAATGATGAGTTTTATTATGAATTTGATATATGAATTATCATCATTATTATAGTATGTTTTATGAGTGCAAGATTTCTAATTAATGTTGTAATGATTGAAAAAATAAGCTATTTTATATAATAACATGTACCTTACAAATTAGTATTTAAATGTAACATGTTATCTAAGTAAATACATTTGGCCTATGTTAAGAGATAGATCAAATTTAAGAGAGATAGTAGAGAAAGAGTAGAGAAAGCAATAAATGATTTATTAAATGCTGGTGGTTCAATGGCCTTTAACTGGATATTTATAGGTGTTACATTTTCGATGGAGTACATTTGTAATTTGCATATAAAAACACATATAACATAAATATAATCGGTAATGGAGTCGGCCTGGTCTTCAGTTCAATGGAGCAGGCTAGAACCGGACCAAACAATGTTTGTTGAGTTTTGCCAAACAAGCTAAAGGTCAACATGTTGAACATATATGACGACCACTAGGTCGGTCTTTGAACATCAAGTCCCCCACTCTTATAGTTTGGACTAATACGAACTGTAAGAGTATCAACCGATCTCTCGTAACATTTCTCGGACTCAAAAGGCAACGAAAGATTTTTCCGACGTTTCTCGAATTTGAAAGGTAGTGAAAGATTTTTTGTAACGTTTCGCGATTTGACTCTTAGTATTTCAAACGCCACCACTAGGATTCACCCTACTATATAAGGATGGCAGTTCAAAGGGGTCATTTTCTACTTTTCAAGGTTTCTTCTTCGTGAGTGATTTCTTTCCTTGTGGTGTTTCTCCACGAATCGTTCTTGTGTGCCCCAACATTTAGAATTATTGTACATGACTTTTGCCTTTTGAGAGTTATTATTTGTAAATTTTTCTTTTAGAGTGAACTTTAAAGTCAGCTTTAACTCAGGCTCTTTCCTTTCATGTCGGTATCTTCTTAGGGTCTTCTTTCAGTTTACTATATATGTAGGTATTACTCTTTCCTGTGATAATATCTTATTTTTAATTTTCATTGCATTAGGTCATATTTTGTATTTTGTTTTAGCATGGCTGGTAAAGGGATTAAATGGCTCGTTGAGGTTTTGGTGAGCACCTCAGTGGTTAGAGAGGATATGGATCTACCAAGTTCGTCTAGGTCTCCTACTGGGTCTGGTTCGACTACAAGCTCTTCGGAGACTCCTTCAGATGCTCAAGAGGTTATGGTGGTCGTTCCTCCTTCGTCGGCATCGGGCTCTACAATTAGAATTCCAATAGGGATGAGTTTGGCAGTCCTTAGGTCGTGGCAGAAGAAGACAAGGGTCGGTAAAGGCAAAGGGAAATCGACTCACAGGACAAAAGGATGGCAGTCCCAAAAGTTCTCTCTAGAGGATGAACTTCGGCTTTGAAATGCGTATGACATCCCCAAGAGTGTACAAATAAGGATTCCTAATTAGGGGTCAGTAGACAACGACCAGTCGCCCTCTAGTTGGACGGTTTTTCCTGAGAAGTCGCTAATATTTGAGCTGAGGTTTTCACTCCCTGAATTCATCAGGGATTTTATGAGTCGAACACAGTTATCACCCAACCAGATCCTTCCCAACAGATGGCGGTACCTAATGTGTATAATCGTGTTGTGCAAAGAGGTCAGGATCCAAATAGGGATGCTTGAGTTTAACAAAGCATACGTGCTGAAGTAGAGCCCCTCCGATGAACGGCGATGAACTTCAGCTCTGAATTGTGTGCAACATCCCCAAGAGCGTACAAATAAGGATTCCTAATTTGGGGTCAGTAGACAGCGACCAGCCCCCCTTTGGTTGGACGGTTTTCCATGAAATGCCTCTAATATTTGGGCAAAGGTTTTCGCTCCTCAAATTCATAAGGGATCTTTTGAGCTGAACATAGTTATCGTCTAGCCAGATCCTTCCCAACGGATGGCAGTACCTGATGTGTATAACCGTGTTGTGCACAGAGGTCGGGATCCAAATAGGGATGTCCGAGTTTAACGAAGCATACGCTCTTAAGAAGAGCCCTTCTGATAAGTGGTGTGTGTACGTATCAGCAAAACAGGACTGGGTATAAATGTGATCTTTTCGGACAATGAACGAGATTGGAAACTGATGAGTGCTCGAAAAGCACTAATATTTCGTGGTTTATTGCACTTAATTGTTTAGAAGTAGATTTATTATTTGTTGTTTATTCGATTAATTTCATAAATCTATCCATTCGGAATCACGGGTATGTTTTAGTACATTTCAGGTGTTTTTAGCGTCAAATGAGTCAAATAATGCATACATGCAAAGACGGAACATTTACGACGCTCGGATCACGAATTACGGGCAAGACAAGTCAAATATGTAAGCCTTACATAATGAGCCATCACATATGTAAGGGGGTAAACATGAAGAAAAGGAAAGCAACACGCGCCGCGGCGAGGAAAAGGCATGCCGCATCGGGGAGCTCTCGGGTTTTGACATTATTTCCAGAATTTGTGTTGCGCCGCGGCGGGGAAAAATGTGTGTCACGGTGCGCCTATTCCTATTGCAATCAGGATTTGTGTAAAACCTTACATCTATAAATACCCCCTTAGACTCCCCCTTACAAACAACTCGAACAACTTTGATACAACTTTTACACACAATAATTTTGCGACCAAACAAGCAATTCACTCAATTTTTAGGAGCTTTGCCACACTCAACGAAGCAAGAGAAACCATTCTAAGGATCCAAGAAAGCCGTCGACGATCGAAGATAAAGCTTTTGGAGAAGAACACTATCCCATCCATAAGCGGTATTTAGATCTAGGTTTTCCTTGTTGTTATAAAATTCTATTTTCTTCTTCTTTCGTTGAAGTGTATGATCATATTTTATTTCTCTATGAATATTAATATGAACATGAGCGGCTAATTTCATTATGGATGTTTAGTTTGTGTTGCCATGTTTGCTAGAATTGTGTATGGTGAATATTCTATTGATTTAATATAAACGAATTACCTTTTGATTATGAGCATGTTTAGATATTTAATTATGAATTATCATGGGCCAATTTGAGATTCATAGTTAGGTTGAAAAATCTAAGAATATAGTTTTAGGAACGTCACCTTGACTTTATTTCGAAACACTTAATCAAAACTTCAAATTAGTGACTTAGTCATAGCATTAGTTTGATTGGCATTTATTTCCTTGCGCATAATTTGATTGCTATTTGATTTACCCCGACCGAAGGCAGTTAATTAGTTAATCAACAAAGAGATTTACCCTGACCGAAGGCAGTCTCGTAATTAAAAGGAAAGCCGATAATATTGTTCATTTAGAATGTTCATGTTATTTCACCATACCTTTTCGATGCAAGCATGGTCAACCAAGCTAAACATCCATATATCCTCCATTGATCTTCAAATCTATTTGAATTGATTGTGAACTTACGATATTATTTTCGTTTAATTGTTTGCTACCATTGATCTCGTTACAAACCAAACTCCTTTTTACAGTTTTACTAGATTTAGGACTCTAGTTACTTAGAGTTTTAATTTCACTAGAACTCTATTTAATTAGTCTTTTATTTTCGTTAGAACTCTATTTAGATTAGGAAGAAGGTTATTTAGAACCACTGTAATTCCTTGAGAGACCGACCTTGAAAGTTTCTTATCACTTTTCTACGAGTGATTTGTACACTTGCGAGTACTAAATTTATCACATCAGAAACATTTCTTTTTTTATGTTTTCGGTCGATGGGAGTCCAAGGAGGAAGGGAACGTGATTCCTCTGACTTGGGTGAACATAAAGAATGTGCTCAAGAGAGCATATTTTCATCGCGTCACATTGAATGAGCAAGCCAAAGTTTGATTGGTGCAACTGCAAGGGTTCTTTCACAAACCAACCCCGTGGAAGAAAGTTCTATCCACTCCACGATTAATAGTGGTGGGCTTGCTAAGGCCGGGAGCCAAACAGCCAGCTACAAGAATCAAACGGGCCGAGCAACATCCCCGTAAAAGACAAACATTAACCTTTGAGTTCGGGGAGAACTTTGAGTTGGTCGATGAAGGTTCTCGATGCATATCCAAAATTATGATACGTATTTATTTCAAATGACTTGCTGTTAGCTCATTTTCCTCTCTATTTTTTTTGTTGTCTTTTTAGGGATGGACCCAAACAAGATCGACTCTAGCGTGCTATTCAGTGGGTTTCGTGCATCTATGTAGGGAGGCTCATCCTTGCAGGGACTAAAGAAGAGGAGGATCGCATCGAGGAAACCAAGGATCCCCCTTCTCAGGGAACAACTAAAGAGGAGAGTGTTGCCTCTCCTATATTTCCACTCTTCACGCCCCAAGAGGCTCCTATGTTGGACAAGGAGAAATCAGTACAGGTTGCCGACCATGGCTCCAACGTATTCGAGCCCGTTATTGGGAATCCTGCAGCAATGGACGAGTTCATCCGGATGCTGCCAACTAGGCCAGATGAAGACATCCACGATGACCTCTGCAAGGACGTCGATGCTTTAACATTGGCGAACAAGAAATTGGTCGAGGTTTGTTGTTTATTATTACTGAGGCATTGTGTGATTACATTGTGTCATTGTGATTGTTAGTAGTAACGGTGTGTTCGTGCAGTCGATGGCATTGATATGGTATTTCAAGGTGTGCCAGTTGGAGAAGATAAGAGGGAAGCTGAAGGCCGAGAAGGTAGGCCACCAAGCAGCATTATCCAAGGTCACCTCTTTGCATGCAAGGAATCTGGATCTTACGAAGAAGGAAGAGGCTTTGAACAAAGTGGTCGAGGAACTCGAGAATGAGCTAAGGTCTGTCAGAGACGAGCTCACCAAAGAAAAGGTGACTCAAGCTACCTAGAGCTGGCTAAGGAGAACAATATAAAGTTCACCTAGGTGGGGTACAGTAAGGCTATGGAGGATTTCAAGGAGAAGGCCGTGGAGAAAAGGAAGTTAGAGGAATACAATAGTATCATTGAAATTACCCCAGACACAGCGGACTCCGGCCAAACCCGTATGGATGACAGGGTAGAGGAGATCGAGGAAGAGGAGGTAGAACAGGATCTCGGCCAAGTGTAGTTGGTCGAAATTGTATAAGTATTTTTGTAAATCAAGTCCTTCACTTGTATTGGTCGATTTGTATTATAATTGGAATATTAAATATTTTAATATAAATGGAAAGTTCATGGTTTATGGCACGTGTATTTGCAAATGGAATAGTATTTATTTTGAGCATTTATTTTGAGTATGGTAGCACATGCATTTTGTCGTGAAGTGTTTTGAGTTCAACACGTGTAAGGAAACAGTTCACAAATGCAAATTATAAAAGGAAGGCAAGGGACACTGATGTTGAACATTTAATGTGAGCGTCTAAAGAGCGATTGAAAACAATGTTGTTTGATCGAGTTCTAAGGGTAAAGTTTGGGCTTTAAAAAATGAAAACTCGACACTAAGCGAGGAAGTTCATAGGTTGAAACGTGAGAACAATCGGCTCCTCAAAAGCAACTTGGCTCACGCGACTCAGCACAAAATAATTTTGAAAGAAACGTCCAACATAATTAGAGAAGAGTTGTCATGGGCAGATGCATATTTAAAACAAGGTGAAGACGTGTTCCTTGACATCATGCAGTCGACCTTGCAGTTGGAAAAAATGTTAGAAGATGGCATAATAGTGGGTGAGGCTACTCATCATTCCATGATAGACTATGTGAATGTCGTACAAGCCAAATTGTACTCGTTGGTTTGACCAGAACCGATGGACAGGAACTTAGGACAAACATCAAAATGGTTAAGCGGCATGTAAAAGATAATGCGTAAGAGTTTGAAGCATGTATGCATGTTGTGAGGTCGCTTTCATTTGTATTGATGTATTAAGACTATTCTAATTAATCATAAACAAGTAATATGGGGCTCGAGCGCTCTACCTAGCTGCTTTTTAGCACAGGCGATCAGCTCGTTCGGCCTGAGTGTAACTCCTAGTCGGCTCGAACCTGGGTAATGCTAGACTCTCATGGCAAGAACGGAAAGCCCGAGCGCTCTGCCTAGTTACTTTTTAACACAGGCAATCAGCTAGTTCGGCATGAGCATAACTCCTCCTCGACCCGGACCTGGGCAATGCCAGACTCTCGTGGCACGAAGGGAAAGCTCGAGCGCTCTACCTAGCTATTTTTTTAGCATAGGCAATCAACTCGTTCAGCCTAAGCGTAACTCCTCATTAGCCTAAGTGTAACTCCTCATTGGCTCAGACCTAGGCAATGCCAGACTCTTGTGGCACGAAGGGAAAGCCTGAGCGCTCTACCTAGCTATTTTTTAGCACAGAAGATCAACTCATTTGACCTGAGCGTAACTCCTCATTGGACCAGACCTGGGCAATGCCAGACACTCGTGGCACGAAGGGAAATCCCAAGCGCTCTGCTTGGCTATCTTTTAGCACAAATGATCAACTCATTCAGCTTGAGCGTAACTCCTTATTGGCTCAAACCTAGGCAATGCCAGAATCGCATGGCACTAAGGGAAACCCCAAGCGCTCTGCATGGCTATGTTTTAGCACAGGCAATCAACTCATTTGGCCTGAGCGTAACTCCTCATCGACCCGGACCAGGGAAATGCCAGACTCTCGTGGCACGAAGGGAAAGCCCAACCGCTATGTCTAGCTATTTTTTTGCATAGGCTATCAACTCGTTCGACCTGGTTGTTGCTCTGTAAGGAAAGGCAATGTGCTCTGAGAAGTAATTGCATAAAATAAATTACAACAGTGTCTTAATAAAAACCGTATCAATATTACAAAATGTTTACTACAGAATGCTATTTAAATTACATAGAGTGAAAAAAGTTAGAAATAATATTTCTTCAAGTGTTTAGCGCTCCAACTCTGGGGTTCCAGCTTGCCTGTTGTGCTTTTGAGGATGAAAGCGCCACTAGGAGTGACATCTTTGATTTCATACTGACCTTCCCAATTTGCCCCTAGTTTACCAACTTTCCATTCTTTGTGACTAGGGAGGACTCTTCATAGGACCCAATCTTTTACTGTGAATGCTTTGAACCGAACTGCTTTATCGTAAAAGGCAACAACTTTTTATTTATTGTCCTCAATCAATAACAGGGCTTTGCTTCGACACTCCTTGGACAGTATCAGGTCTAATGTTTGCTCTGAACTATTATGTTCCTCACCGACATCGGATCGAGATGTGGGCAAGATCACTTCCGTGGGTATCACTGCTTTTCTTCCATAGATTAGGGAAAATGGTGATTTGTCCATCACTTCCCGAGGACTGGCTCGAATGAACCATAATACTCTGGGTAATTCTTCAACCCATTTGCCTTACGCCGATGTGAGCCTTTTCCTTAAAAGAGAGAGTATCAACTTATTCGAGGCTTCAGCCTGACCATTGGCTTGTGGATAATAGGGTGAGGAGTGGTTAAGCTTTACTCCATACTTCAAAGTAGAGCCTTTTACCTTTTTTCCAACAAATTGTTTCCCGTTATCTGTAACCAGCTCTTTAGGAAGACTGAGTCGACAAATTATGGATTTCCAAAGAAAATTGATGATTTTAATTTCCCGTATCCAACTTAAAGCTTCAACCTCGACCCACTTGGTAAAGTAATCTATGGCAACTAGTAAAAACCTTTTCTGACCGACTGCTTATGGCAAGGGTTCGACGATGTCTAATGCCCATTTGTAGAAAGGCAACGAGCTTACGACTCCAGTCATATGGGTCACCGGATATGTGTAAGTGGACCAAAACGTTGACATTTTTTGCACTATTTAGAAAACTTTACACAGTCATCCATTAATATCCTTGTCGCATTATTCTTTGTGACAATTTACAACCCCCAGAATGTGACCCGCATTCTCCTTCATGTGCTTATCTAAGAATAAGTGCTGCCGAGAGTTCTTTGAAGCATAATTGCCCGGGGCCCATTGGTGCTTTCTTGTATAACAATCCATCTTGGATAAAGTAATTGACACTTTTAACAACAACTGCCCGAGTCTTCTTTTTTTCTACTGAGAGAGATTCATCGATTAGGTACCTCAGAAAGGGCACGAACCAACAATCCTTGTCTTGCTCAACTTGGCTAACAACTTTGACGACTTCAACTGTGCTGGACTCAGATAGTATGGTAACATCGATGACTCTGCTTTCACATGTATTGTGTATTGAAGCTAGAGTTGTTGCATTAGCATGACTATTGCTACTTTGGGGCAACTGTTTGATCTATACTTCATCGAGAGTCCAACATTCTAATTTCAATCTTTCAAGGTACCTCTTCATTTTGTCATCTTTGGCTTCAAAAGACCCTGTGAATTGATTAACCATGAGTCTCGAGTCACTAAGTAGGTCCAAATTCTTGGCACCGAGCTTTCTAGCTGTCATGACACCGAAAATGGCCACCTCATACTCGGCCACGCTATTTGTAACTTGGAATGCGATTCTGATGGAGTACTCATACAAATTTCCTCCAAGATCAATGATGACGATCCCTATGCCTGCTCCTTTAAAGTTGTTTGCCATTTTTTGGACATATTTTTGTGATGATTCTCATTAATCTCGACTCCTTGTGCCTTTTTTGGGCATTCTGTAAATTCAGCTACAAATTCTGCCACTGCTTGAGCTTTCATAAATGTTCGGCGCCAAAATTTGATGTCGAATTCACCTAATTAAATAGATATATTTGCTAATCTCCCAACATGTCTGGCCTAGAAAACACATTTTTTAACGGGCTAGAGGTGAGAACAACTATGGTGTAGGCTCCAAAATAATGTCGAAGCTTCCTTATTGTGACTTTGAGTGCAAAAACTATTTTTTCTAACACCGGATACTTCCTTTATGACTCTGTCAGAATCTAGCTCACATAATATACAGGGTGTTGTACTGTTTTACGCTCGACCAACAGAACGACACTGACAGTGTGTGTTGTCACTACTAGATAGAGGTACAAAATTTCATTTTGTAATGGGCTTAGGAGAACTGGCTCACACTCGAGGTAGTCTTTAATCTTCTTGAATGCTTGATCACATTCTTCATTTCGAAACGAGGTAGCATTTTTTCATAAGAGCTTGAAAAACGGCATACATTTGTCCGCGCATCTTGAAATGAAACGGTTAAGAGCAGTGATCCTCCCATTGAGTTGTTGAATTCCTCTTAGATTTGTGGGTGGCTTCATGTTGAGCAATGCCTTTATTTTGTTGGGGATGGCTTCAATTCCCCTAGCTGATATCCCAAGAACTTCCCGTCACTAACCCGATGAACATTTTTCTCGAGTTAAGCTTCATCCCATACTGTCTCATGATGCTGAATGCCTCTTCTAGGTCTTTGATGTGTTCATGTTCATTTGTTGTTTTGATAACCATATCATCGACATATACTTCCATGTTTCTTCTGAGCATAGGTTTGAACATCTCATTTACCATGAACTGGTACGTTGCACCTACATTTTTTAAACCAAAAGGCATTATGTTATAACAAAAGATACCTGCTTCGGTGATGAAAGATGTTTTTCTTCATCTTCTTTGTCCATGTAGATTTGATGGTAACCCTAATGAAACGGTTAAGAGCAGTGATCCTCCCATTGAGTTGTTGAATTCCTCTTAGATTTGTGGGTGGCTTCATGTTGAGCAATGCCTTTATTTTGTTGGGGATGGCTTCAATTCCCCTAGCTGATATCCCAAGAACTTCCCGTCACTGACCCGATGAACATTTTTCTCGAGTTAAGCTTCATCCCATACTGTCTCATGATGCTGAATGCCTCTTCTAGGTCTTTGATGTGTTCATGTTCATTTGTTGTTTTGATAACCATATCATCGACATATACTTCCATGTTTCTTCTGAGCATAGGTTTGAACATCTCATTTACCATGAACTGGTACGTTGCACCTACATTTTTTAAACCAAAAGGCATTATGTTATAACAAAAGATACCTGCTTCGGTGATGAAAGATGTTTTTCTTCATCTTCTTTGTCCATGTAGATTTGATGGTAACCCTAATATGCATCTAGTAAACTCATCAGGCTGTACCATTACGTGGCATCAACCAGTTGATCTATACTTGGCAACGGGTAACAGTCCTTTGGGCAGGCATCATTCAGGTCAATGAAAGCGATGCACATTCTTGGTTCGCCATTTGAGTTTTTGACGAGGACAACATTGGAGAGCCAAGTGGGTAATATACCTCTCTTATGACGTTGGTACGAACCAGAATATCTACTTGTGTTTTAATGAGTTCATTCTTTTCCTTGGGAAACTTTTTTTTCTTTTGTTAGATGGGCTTTTTCTTGGGATCAACATTCAATCGGTGGGTGATGAATCCCCGATTAATGTCGAGCATATCTTCCGGTTTCCAAGTGAAGACATTTGCATTGCTTCTTAAAAAGGGAATGATGGCATCCTTACATTCTCCTAGTAAGTCGATGTTCACCTTTAGCATCCGATCACTTCCCTCTTCTAAGGGGGATTGATTTAACTTTGTCAGAATTGATGGCTTCCACTCGATTACCATATTTTTACAACCTTCTGACCGAGGTTCTCTATAGTTTCTATTTTGTCTTAACTCCTTTCATGATTGCATTATAACAACTTCGAGCTTTACCTTGATCTCCCCAAATTTCGAGGATACCCTCATCCCTGGGGTATTTCATGACCTAATGGTATGTTGAGGGTACTGCTCTCATCTTATGTATCCAAGGTCATCGTAATATTATGTTATAGTGGGCAGGAGAATCAACGACCACAAAATTGGACCTCACAGTTGAGCCCGGTACATCAACAGGTAATTTGATAATGCCTAGTGCATATGAGGTGCTTTTATTGAACCCTATTAAAGGCATCTCCCTGCTTATCATGTCTTCGACTCCCAATCCCAAGGCGTGCAAAGTGGATAGGAAAAGTAAATCTATCGAACTACCAGTGTCAACAAGTATTTGATAGATGATGCACGAGCTGACTTTCAGCGTGATCACTAGGGGATCTTCATGCAGACTTGAAACTTCGTCTTTCTTTATGAAAGTAATCGCATCAAACTCTGGCTTCCTTTTCATACAATAGATTTCGAGCC
This sequence comes from Elaeagnus macrophylla, assembly GCA_029378325.1. NCBI lineage: Eukaryota > Viridiplantae > Streptophyta > Magnoliopsida > Rosales > Elaeagnaceae > Elaeagnus > Elaeagnus macrophylla. The sequence goes on along the minus strand of CM055643.1, from coordinate 38,125,807 downwards.
CTTCATGGCTAATCATAAACCTGGCATACCTTTTTTGAGCATTGTTCGAATCGTTACCGTACCCCGGTCCTTCGTGTATCGAGAATATTGTTCTTATGTTGCTAGCATCATGTAGTCTATTAGCATGAGCATTTTTGCTATCGATTATGATGCTGGAAAGATAGACTTGGTTCCCTGCTATTGAGGACTGACATATTTGTTGTTTTCGATCACTAGGCCTTTTAAATACCCCCTTGAAAGTAAATCTTCCAATTCCTTCTTCAGATGTCTGCAGTCATGTGTTTCGTGACCCATGTCTTTATGAAACGCACACCATTTAGAAGTATCTCTTCCTATCGTCCTCATCTGAGGTGGCCATTTTACATTTTTTTCACACTCCATTTCAAGTACTGCCTCTGCCAAACTTACTCGTAGGGGAGGTTCTCTGAAGGGAGATATAGACCTTCCCCAGGGCTCGAGGTTCCTTACCTAGCTATTTCTCCTTCCAGATGGCGACCCCCCTATTCTCTTTTGCATAGAACTGTTGCTCATCTAACCGCGATCAGGACTGAGTCCGTGCTTCCCATTCCATTTGAGGGCATGGCCCAAGGTCGAGTTCTCATTTCTGTTCGACCTTAATTCCCTTTCTACATTGGCAAACTTTCTTGCCTCCTCGTAAGCCTTTTCCAGAGTCCAGGGGGGTTGTTTTGGTGAGTTCAATAAACAAACCATAATTCCTCCAAACACCTCATTGAAATGCTTGCACTACTATCGAATCAGGACAATCGAAAATTTCTATTTTTTCTTCCTAGAATCTTTTCATGTATGTTTCAACAGACTCTTCTATTCCCTAGGTGAGCAAAAACAGATGGTGAGGCTCTTTTTTCAAGGGCTTGTTGATAGCGTAGTTGGTGACGAACAATTTAACCAGGTCTGCAAATGACCGAATACTCTCGACAGTAGGTCACTAAACCACTTTTGTGCAGCATCATGTAACGTGGCTGTAAAGGATTTACATAACATCTCCTCCTTTTTATCGTAAGGCATGCTGATAAGGGCCATGGTTGTTTTGAAAAGGAGCACGTGAGCGATAGGGTCTTTGGTTCCCTTATAGCTTGGACATTTAGGAGTAGTGAATTTTTCAAGAGGTTCGCTTGACTCAATTTCTCTCGAAAAGGGTGACCCAATTAATTGTTTGCAGACCTTATCTAAATCTGATTGGGCACTCCTATGCTTTGCCTTTTGACTTGCTCTTCCAGCACTGTCACTTTGTTTTGTCATACGAGTTTTCTTCAACAGCTAGGCTGACTTGCTCTTTTTGAGTCATTGGTTCATCAAGTTTCAAGGTGCTCTTTGGGTTCAAATCAAGATTTCGAGCCATTAGGTTATGGGATTCTCTCTCATGCTCCGCGATGATCCGTTTAACCGCATCATCTCCTTCGTCAACACCGATATTTTGTAAGGCCTCAGCTCTTTGTGGTTTCTAAAATTCTCCTAACAATGCTTCTACTTGTCTTCTTAGCTCGAGATTCTCTTTTCTCATTTCTTCTTTCATTTCCAACTTCAATTTCTACATTTCTAAGAGTTGTTGAAATAACTGTTCCTGAGGCAGAGGTTTGATTGCTTCCCGTACTTTTGCTTCGACAAATCCTTCAGGTGCCGTTGGATCAACGTGTTCATCGCGGCCATCAGCCCAACTACGATTTACAGCTCGAGTTCCAACCATTTCTTTAAACGGAGTGTTATGGGAACCTAATCTAATCTTAGTATTGGAATGGATCAAAGCAAATTGACGTATTTATTTGTCTTGAGTCCCACGGTGGGCGCCAAAATGTTAGGAGATAGATCAAGTTTAAGAGTGATAGTAGAGAGAGAGTAGAGAAAGCAACAAATGATGTATTAAATGCTGGTGGCTCAATTATCTTTTATTGGATATTTATAGGTGTTATATTTTCGATGGGGGTACATTTGTAATTTGCATATAAAAACATATATAACACAAATATAATCCGTAATGGAACCAGCCTGGTCTTTGGTTCAGTCGAGCAGGCTAGAACCGAACCAAATGATGTTTGTTGAGATTGGCCAAATGAGCTAAAGGTCGACATGTTGAATGTATATGATGACCACTAGGTCAATGTCTGAACAGCCTACAATTATGAAATTATACTACATATGAAGTCAAGTGATGACCAAGTTGGTTCACTCACCATGACTTATTACATTTATGTCAACATTTGAGAGATTGTTATAATGATATTAAAATGTGGAAATTAAATAAAGATTTCATGTTGAACGATTATCATTATCAGGGAGAGCACATCTATATACGCATTATACTCTTTTTCTTTTTACGGTTTTGTCCCATTACATTTTCTTGGAAATGTTTTAATGAGTTAACTTAAGTGTATTATATAAAAATAATGTACTATTTTTTTATTTGCTAGTTTTTTATTCTTTTGGATTTTTCTAGCAAGATTTTTAATGAGGCATATTCACAATGCATTAAACATTCAAAAAGAGTGTTATAATTTGGATGTCAAATCTTAAATATAATATATCTATCTTATGATTAGATTTATTTTAAATAAAGATTTATCTATATTTTTATCATAAATTTGTATTTAATTAGAGATTTAATCTTTATCATATCTTAAATTCAAAATTTATATTATATCTTGTAAATCTTATAAATGAGACATTTAATAGTATATTATAAATATAATAATTAAAGATAATTATTTTTTTATTTTATTTTATTTAATTTTATAATAAAATCTTTTTTTTTGTAAACAATATTGTTATATCAATTTAAAAAATTTATAAAAATATCCGGAAATTTATCCACATATTATCAGCTATTTAGATATGGCCATTAAAATGTGTGCCGCAGTCTAAGTCCGTCATTGTCAGGTAATATTTAAGCACCAAAAAGGAAAGAAAAAAAAAAAAAACTGTCCGATCAAAGTTAATTTCATAATAACCAATAAGTACATGACAGGTAATAAATTAGTAGAGGTGTGAAGTCGACAATGTCCCTTCCAATGCAATAAAGCATCAAAATGAAGGGCAAAATAGGTCATGTTAATGACTGAAAGTTCAGTTAGAAGCATGACTGAACGCTGTAACTATTAATTTCGTCCACTCATGTCATTCGTCAATGATCCAAGCTTTTTTCCTTGGATTTTTATATACATTTTTTCTTTTCTTTAAATATTAGTTATTTTATGTGTGTGAAACTATTCGAAATGCAAAATAATATCAACCGCCATTTCTTTTTCTTCTCTCAAAAAAGCTCTGTAGTACCTCAACACCAGGCCAGTTTTGTATTTTCTTTCTTCAATTTTTTTTTTTTTTTTTGCAACTTACTACATTAAAGAATTTCATTAATTTGTAATAAATTTCACCATTACACTTATTCTAAACAAAAGAAAAAAGAAATTGTTACATCCAAGTAAAATAATTTTGTACGATATAATTTCAATATTTTACATAATTGAAAATACAAATTGAATAATTTTTGAAGTTCTTTTTAGCATGTTTCATAGTTTGATATGTACATGAGGCAGGCGAAAATAAAATGTCATCAACTGTAAAAGGCATGGTGATAAGAGTTGGAGCAGAGATCTGTAAGAGTGGGAAGTATAAGCAGGTGGATGAATTTGATCTGGGAAGAGAAAAATGGTACTCCTATGAGAATGTTCAAGTTAGGTATCAATCCCATGTTTTTGTAAATGGGAACAAAATTTCAAAATCAAAGTTGCCTCATCTCAGACTCAGAGCACAAGCCGTTTTATCTGACCCAACTGCTCCGGCTACCAAAAAGGTTGTCAATTACACTTATTTATCTACTGGCTTAAATTGATCTTAAGTTTAGTGAAATTAACAAGTAAATGAACCAAATTTAAAAAATAAAAGTAAGAGGAGAAAAAATTAAGGGACCCAACTGTGAAATATTAAAAAACGACATCAATAATAGTATATAAATGACTAATTGTATGATAAACTTTTCTGAATCCATGTGTCTGATTCAGTGATTTTGATTCTAATCGAGGTTTAACCTTTCATTTTTTTAAGAAAATTTATTTTTATGATAATAAGCGTACGCATGTCTCAACCCAAATTGGCCTCCAAGGGACTTGGCCCCCCTGCTTGTGATAATTTTCTTTTTCTTTTTTTTTGTTAATGATATGATAAATGCTTGTATAACTTTTTATCTCCTTCTCACTATTCATAAGTATATTTGTAAAATTTTAAAATTTAATTTTCTTTCTTTCCCTTTTTTATCTATTTTATTTTCCTCATTTTTTTTGCCAATTTTGTAAGCTTCATTTTTAAGTTTAGCTCTAACAACTTTTCCTATGTGTTTCGTTTTAGTCATTAACAAATTAAATTATATATTTTTTAGTCAACTAGGATTGATGATTTTATAAAATAAAATATGAAAAAATTTAATTAAGTTTTTCAATAATCCATAATTGAGATAGATATTCAAATAATAACAATGTGTCCATTTCATATATCTTTGTAATAATAATTGTTTTATTATCATCATTATTTTAGCCATTCAATACTTTTGTTAAATTTATGTTTTTTTTTTTTTCAAAATAATTGCACTACTTAGTACGTACAAATCTATAATTGGAACTCAAACACTAAATCTTCTACTTGTTCAAATGAACTATATCATTAAGCCATAATCTTATTAAATATATATGTTATTTTTTAACCCCCAAAACTTTATGTTCTAGCTCCTTCCCAGCATACTACTATAACTCTTTTACGAATACCATCTTAAGTGAGAAGTACAGCATTCTTCAAAATTTAAGGAAATCTGCTTATTTGTAACGGGCCACATAATAATATATCCAATAATTAAATGTCACCTTCTTTGTGAGTACCACAAATTTTTTATGAATAAAAACGCTACATCTTAAATATTCTAAGAGAAAATGCTAAGTATCACATATTTTAGATATAAATGACACATTCGGTATGATATACAAAATTTTATCCAATGAAAAATTGATAATTAATATAATGTTATTTGATACACTAACATAATTAGTACAAATGTACACATTTGTTGAGCATTTTCTTCTTGATACTGCTGCATTATTTACTTATAAAAGCCTTTTTCATTTGTTCATACAGAGAGTTTTCACTTTTGGAAAAGGAAGAAGTGAAGGCAACAAAGGCATGAAGTCACTGGTAAGCTTAATTATAACTCATTTGATTGAAGTAGTACACCATGGACCTGCTTCTTCTATGAGGTGTTTCAAGAGAATTTGTTTTAAAAGAAGTAATTTGGTGGTTTTAACACAAGAAACAAAAGTGATATTTGATAATTTATCACGTTTGTGACATTATAGTTGGGAGGAAAGGGTGCAAACCTAGCAGAAATGGCGAGCATTGGTTTATCTGTGCCGCCTGGACTTACCATATCAACAGAAGCATGCCAAGAGTATCAACAGAATGGGATGAAGTTACCTCAAGGCTTATGGGAGGAGATTTTGGAAGGATTGCAAACTGTGGAAACTGATATGGGTGCAGAACTTGGTGATCCTTCGAAGCCTCTTCTACTCTCCGTTCGCTCTGGTGCTAAGGTATGCTGACCATTTTAGTTTGAAACTTTTTGATATATTAACTCTTTATGAAGAGATCAGTAAGGCACCTCCATTTTCTTTTATGTTTCTCACTACTGATTTTCAGGCTTTCATATTTTCTTATAGCCTATATGTGAATGATAATTCATATATAAACTTATTCGTTCCATAGTTTATATATAGTATTATGGTATAATCACATTGCAATATAATTGATCCTCTTCCTATGAATCAAGATTTCCATGCCAGGTATGATGGACACTGTACTCAACCTTGGACTCAATGATAAGGTTGTTGCTGGCTTGGCTGCAAAGAGTGGAGAGCGCTTTGCTTATGATTCCTATAGACGTTTCTTGGATATGTTTGGAAATGTAGTAAGTGTTCTCATCTTTGCCTAGTCAATTATCATTCTGACACCCCCAGTTTCATAAATGAGGCTTTAACAAATTTTCAATGCAACACTTGCTTCTCAAATCTCGAATACCATGTTAGGTTAATAGTACTCCTAAAATTTTGATCTTTCATTGTGTGGACTAGCATTAAGTCATAGTTTTTTATTCCTACCGGTCCTCAAAACATGGTATGTGGTGCCAATGGTTGAAAACCATAAGCAGCAGCTGAAGTGGACCAGTGTATTAGGTGATAGGTTACTAGCTCAGAAGTTTGACTAATACTATTATCACCTTTACCCTGGTTGCCAACTTCATTAAAAATATTTCTGGTCTCTTAACTGTAAGGTAATGGGCATTTCGCACTCATTATTCGAGGAGAAACTCGAACAGCTTAAGCACACAAAGGGAGTTAAACTGGACACAGAGCTAACAGCCTCTGATCTTAAAGAGCTAGTCCAACAATACAAGAATGTCTACCTTGAAACTAAGGGTGAAGAATTTCCTTCAGGTACCAATACCAAATGAGACTTAGACTTGGTTCATGATTACTATTCTTATAAACACTTGAAATTGAAGAGAACATAATTGTTAGCAACCCATTCTCCTATATATTTGCAGATCCAAGGAAGCAATTACAACTGGCTGTTAAAGCAGTGTTTGATTCTTGGGACAGTCCAAGAGCTATTAAGTACCGAAGCATCAATCAGATAACGGGATTAAAGGGAACTGCAGTGAACATTCAATCCATGGTTTTTGGGAACATGGGGAATACTTCAGGAACTGGTGTTTTATTCACTAGGAATCCAAGCACTGGTGAACGCAAGCTCTATGGAGAGTTTCTAATCAATGCTCAGGTTTTTCAAAACTGTTTTCAGTAGTGTTTCATTTGTCACTAAGATAAAGGAGGATTAGTGATCATCTTTATAATGACTTGTAAACTAAAGATTGGCTTTTAATAGGGAGAGGATGTAGTTGCTGGAATTAGAACACCTGAAGAGTTGGACGTCATGAAACGTTGCATGCCTGAAGCTTACCATGAGCTTGTGGAGAACTGTAAAATTCTAGAGACACATTATAAAGATATGATGGTAAAAGTTCTATTAAGAAAGATCTTAACGCTCACTACATTCACTTTATCACAACGAGCATTCCTTTGTGAAATAATAGGTATAAATATCACAAATGATATGATGCTATCATTCGTAAGTACACAAAACTGTAGTCAATGATAAGTTGACAAGTTAGCTGTAATTTTTACAAACAAATTTGAGATATATAGTAGTGCTGTTGTGAAAATGATGCTAAGCTTCATTATTCCTGGTCAACACAGGACATCGAGTTCACGGTTCAAGAGAACAGGTTATGGATGTTGCAATGCCGTTCTGGAAAACGTACTGGAAGATGTGCTGTAAAGATAGCTGTGGACATGGTAAATGAAGGGCTTGTTGATATGCGTTCTTCCATTAAGATGGTGGAGCCACAACATTTGGACCAACTTCTTCATCCACAGGTACTCTATGCTTGTTTTAGCTCTAAAAGAAATGCAGAATCACATCTGTTCACTTTTTAGTGTACTATTATGCAAACTGCTATGTTTTGAAACTATTTTGTCTTCAAGCATTAGCCACAATCAGACTTGCACTTGGAATGAATAACAATGTAGAACAACTCTGATGTCTAAGTTAGTAGATTATTGCTTTCAAAAGTTAAAACATATACATACAAGTTCCAACTCTGTGGCAAAAATCTTGATGAAGACTTAAGTGGAAAAGATTCATGAATGCATCTTTCAATTTATCTGCATTAATTCACATTGTGAAGAATAATGTTTATTTTTTTTTTTTGGTGGATTATTAGTTTGAGGATCCAAGTGCTTACAAAGACAAAGTAGTTGCCATTGGCTTGCCTGCTTCTCCAGGAGCTGCAGTGGGGCAAATTGTATTCACTGCTGATGATGCTGAAGAATGGCATGCACAAGGAAAAAGTGCCATCTTGGTATGGTTTTTACTTTGAAACCCTGTAAAAGCATTTCTGACAGCAAAAAAAGTTTTTTGAACCAAATAGAATTTTTTTTTTTACCATAAGTACTGTCATAGCTCAGAAATCAATCTTGTTCTTCCCAACAAAAGCACAAATAATGCATTTCGACATGAAAGTACTTTCTTCTAAAACTAATCTTAGGAAAAGCACAACAAAGAGACATGTAATTTTCATTCACCTTCGACACTGCTCAATTGTAGAAGGATTTAATCTAAATAGAAAGGTTAAATCTAGGAAAGTTTTTACGGCAATCTCAAGGTTTTTTAAATAGTAGCCATGTATAAAACACACTTTATGCTTTAAAATCTCTGTCTGATGGTTTCTACTTTTGTTTTTTTCTTGTTTAGAACTGAACCCTTTCACTATTGTGCATGATTGTAGGTAAGGACTGAGACCAGTCCAGAAGATGTTGGAGGCATGCATGCAGCTACTGGAATTTTGACAGCCAGAGGTGGTATGACATCTCATGCAGCTGTTGTAGCCCGTGGATGGGGAAAGTGTTGTATTTCAGGGTGCGCTGATATTCGAATTAATGATGCAGAAAAGGTTGTTTTACAACTTACTATCTCATAATTGCACCTGCTTTGGTAAAAAATAGTGTTTTACTAGAAAAGGTTTGTTTGTGTATTGATAAGGCAGGTTGTTGTAATTGGAGAAACAGTGATTGCAGAAGGAGAATGGCTCTCACTCAATGGATCCACCGGTGAAGTGATATTGGGAAAGCAGCCTCTTTCTCCACCAGCTTTAAGTGGTGATTTGGAAACCTTTATGTCTTGGGCTGATCAAATAAGGCATCTTAAGGTTCTCTACATATTTACTTTTAACTCCCCTCCCTGAGAGGGCCTGAAGATGCACATTTTACATGTATTGGTTGGAAATTCTCTCCGCTAATCTTGTTCGGTGATGCTATTACAGGTTATGGCAAATGCTGATACACCTGAAGATGCACAAACAGCAAGAAATAATGGTGCACAAGGAATTGGACTTTGCAGGACAGAACACATGGTAACTTTCACCTCTGAGTAACACAGTATCTTTTCATCCAAAAGCTGCATGCTTTTGAAGGATTGAGTAGGATCATAACAGTTCTATCTATTGTATACTTTTTAACTTTTAATAAAAATTATCCATTTTTGGGTGGTCTAGTTCTTTGCTTCAGATGAGAGAATCAAGGCTGTGAGAAAAATGATAATGGCAGTCACAACTGAGCAGAGGAAGGCAGCACTAAACCTCTTACTACCTTATCAACGATCTGATTTCGAGGGCATTTTTCGTGCAATGGATGGTACTTGTTATAATATTTATCAGATGTTATAACAACCATGCTCAAATGGACAGCTTATTTGATCAGCATTTTCTTCTTGTTGCTTTGGTTTTCTCTAGCTATACTTTACATTAATCTAGCTCGTATGGGAAATTTCAGGATTACCAGTAACAATCCGACTATTAGACCCTCCACTTCATGAGTTTCTTCCAGAAGGTGACTTAGAAGAGATAGTCAATGAAGTAGCTGCAGAGACTGACATGACTGAGGATGAAGTTTTTGCTAGAATTGAGAAATTATCTGAAGTAAATCCCATGCTTGGTTTCCGTGGCTGCAGGTTTGTTTTCTCATAAAAAGATGAAATGAACTCAAAAAGTGAAATTTTCTCTGGCATATATATGATTATATCTACATAATTGAAGCATACATAGCTTATGAGTTTGTTTTTGCATTTCTCTAAATGAAGAAATTGACCATTTGTTTATTATGCTGATTTTATTTGCAGGCTAGGTATATCATACCCGGAACTGACTGAAATGCAGGCAAGGGCAATATTTCAAGCTGCTGTTTCCATGAGCAACCAAGGAGTTGAAGTTCTTCCTGAGATAATGGTTCCACTTGTTGGGACACCTCAGGCATCTTTCTTTACTCTCCTTCTGTTTTCTTTAACATTTGCATAATGCTATTGTATCTCTATTTTTAATTCTTTTTTTTTCTAGGAATTGGGACACCAAGTATGTTTAATTAGACGTATAGCAGACAAGGTATTTTCTGAGATGGGTTCTTCCTTGAACTATAAGGTCGGAACTATGATTGAAATTCCTAGAGCAGCTCTTGTTGCAGACGAGGTACATACACTTTCTTTAGTCGGAGCTGTAAATAACATGTCACTTGTATATAGCATGTACACATAACAATGTAAGTACATTCATTTAAGTATAAAGTGTACATAAATTAGATATGTACTTATGTATAAGCTAACATGCTATTTTGAGACCAATTCGATTGTATAATATATACGTGCTATTTTTTGGGCTTCAAATCACACCCACTTATTTAAGTAAATCTTGGAATTAAAAGAAGGAACATTTTGCTTGCTCGTTTGTTAATGATTATAGATTGCAAAGGAGGCAGAATTCTTTTCCTTTGGGACGAATGATCTTACACAAATGACCTTTGGCTATAGTAGAGATGATGTTGGGAAATTTCTGCCCATTTATCTATCTAAAGGACTCCTCCAAAATGACCCTTTTGAGGTTAGTAGTATGTCTTGTAGGTGTTTCTTCAACTATAAATATTTATATTTGGTATGGTAGTTAAAGACTAAAGAGCATCCTCACAGGTGTATGGTTAGTGAATGAAACTGGCTCCTCTGAAACTACAAATTAAAATGTCGCATTTCTTGCAGGTACTTGACCAAAAAGGTGTTGGCCAACTCATCAAGATGGCCACAGAAAAGGGTCGTGCCGCAAGGCCAAGCTTAAAGGTAAGTGACAGTACGCAAAGGCGGATCTAGATGGGTGCTAGGAGGGCAACTGGCTCCCTTCACATATTGATGAAGAAAATTTTAGTTGTATTAGCTATGAACTTATAAACAAGTTACATGCATAAAATATAACTATGCCATAAATTTAAATTTTTAGCTTTATCACTCAATAACTCACTAAAAACGAATATTTTGAATCTATTTACAAACATATGAGATACAAACAACATATTTGTTTTCAATGATAAAAACGTAGCATTATTTTTTACTGTTTTTATGGTGCTATTCCTATGTTAAAATCACGGATGTACCACTAGTTGTATGAAGGGTGTGGTGCACATGAAGTGTTAAATTTGGAAAAAGAGCAAATGTTGTGGGTTTGGAAAAAGAGCAATAGTTGCACTACTTGATGCGATGATTTTCATGAACATTGATGCTGGATATATGGTGGTGTGATGATAAACAGGTTGGAATATGTGGAGAACATGGAGGGGAACCATCTTCTGTAGCATTCTTTGCAGAGGCTGGTTTAGATTATGTTTCTTGTTCTCCATTCAGGTTGGTACTTTACTTAACCATTCGATATATGCTTGAATTTCAACATTATTTTATAATATTGGCTGAACTACACCACTACTAGTCTCTAAATTTTGTCAAATTTTACATTTTAATCCTTAATTTTTTTTTAAGTAGTATTATGTCCGCTATCTTTCAAATTTATCAATTGTAATCCAAATTTAAAGATAATGTACTAAATATATTAAATTTTAAATCTTAAGAAAGTAAATAACACAAAAAAAAAATTGTATTAAATTTAAACTAAATGTGTTAAATTTGAAAAAAGAGTTGACGTACGTAATATTATGACAAAAATATTTGAGAAACCAAAGTGTATAACCTGACAAAGTTTAAAAACTAATAATTTAGTTTACCCAATATTATATTTGGATGAGAATTTCTAATTATATATTAACTAGTAAAATGAACATGATATATTTTACTTTTATATTTTAATTTTTTGTTATATTAAAATATATATTTATTAATTTTTTAATAAATAAAGTACTAAATATTCGACGACTACTTACCAATACTATTTATTTTACATATTTAATCATAAATAGTATTGGTAATTTCATGAATTTTTTTTTTTGTAACCCATTATTTTAAAAAGAAAAATTAATTAAAATATATAATTATGTTTTTAGGTTATATAAGACTTTTTGTATATATAAAAAGAAAATTGTAAACAATAGTCTTACATCTTATTATAATATAATAATTATCATTAATCTTTAAATAAATAAAATAAATAGTATATATACTACAAAAATTTAAGAACAAAATTAACCAAAATAATAGATAACACATGGGCAATATATATATACTAGTAAAATGCACGTGCTTAGCACGTGTTACATTTTATTTTTATATTTTAGTTTTTTAATTATATTTTTGCGTAATATTAAAATATATATTTAATAATAAATAAAGTACTAAAAATTCAACTAACTACTTAATTAATAAAAGAACCTAGAAACATCAATACTTATTTTTAGAAGCTCAAACAAAAACAAAAAATTATGTAAAAATTAACCATCACAAAATAAAAATTATGTAGAGCATGAAAAAAATTATGTTACAAATGTAAATAGGTAAATTTCAAATATAAAGTTTATAATGTTTATGTAATATAAAAATAAACTCTTACAACAGAAAAAAATTAAAAATAAAAAAATTATATAATAATTATAAATAAATAAAATCTATAATATTGACAATTTTTGTAACTAAATTTGAATAAATTTTTTTATTTTTTACTTTAGTTATAATACTGTTATTGTTTTTAAAAATAAATATGTATTTTAGTTTATTTAGAAATTAAAATTACACATAAATAAAAAAATTATAATTTTATCTTTTCTTTCAATTTGTCTTTCTTAATTTGCTTACGTTGATTTTTTTTTTCTTTTGGTTTTTTAACCAATTATTCTAAGAAAAGAAAAAGGAAAAATTGATTCAAATATATATAGTGTATTTTAAGTTACGTAAGATTTCTTTTAATAAAAAATTTACAAGAAATATGATTCTTATAATATTTTATATTAAATAAGTAACATTGATAATAATGAAAGATTTTGTAATTAAAATTGAACTATTTTGATAAATATTTTCATTAATTACGAGCAATTTTATTATTTTGAACATAAATATGTATTTTAGTTTATAATATAGAGGATTAAATCATATATAAAATCTTATTATCTTATTTTTTATCTTTCAAATATTTTGCTTCTTTATTTGTTTGCATTTTTTTCATTATCGTTAAATATATAAAATAAATAGCAATGTTAATTTTGTAATTTAAAATAATAATTGAGAACAAAATTATTTATTTTTTGTTTTTTTAACCAATTATTTTAAAAGAAAAAAATTATTCAAATATATAATTATACATTTTAGGTTACGTAGGACTTCTTGTAAAAAAAAAATTATAAATAAAACTCTTACAATCTTATTTTTACAATAAGATAATATAATTATTATCATTAATCATTAAATAAATTAAATAAATAAGGAGAAAACAACAAAAATAACATCTCTCAAAACTTATAATAACAAAAATGGCACTCCTATATTTAAATTATATATTTTCACAATTAAAAAAATAATTTTTACATTATTTTTCTTTAAACGTCCGTTCAATTAAATATCGTTCAAATTAAATTGTAACAATTTAGACCCATTTAATATTATGCGTTTAATATTGAACGTTCAATATTGTTAAGGTGCAAGTTTGTTATTATAAGTTTTATGGGTGTTATTTTTTATAATTTTTCAATAAATAATAATGATTATTTTATAATTAAATCAATAATATTAGGACAAAATCATCAAAAATAGCAAATAATACTTAGATAAATATATATAGTAATAAGTCTAGTAAAAGCACGTGCATAGCATGTATTATATTTTTCTTTTTTATTTTAATTTTTTTGTTATATTTTTGTATGATATTTAAATAAATATTTATTAATTTTTTACTAAATAAAATACTAAAGACTCGGCAAGTACTTAATTATAAAAAAAATCATCAAGACTCAAATTAAAAAAAAATTATGAAAAGAATTAACCATCACAAAATAAAAAATTATATGAGCAAGAAAAAATTTGAATTATAAACATAAAATGATAAGTTTTAATTATAAAGTAAATAATATTTTTTTAATATAAAAAGTAAACACTTATAATTAAAGAAATAAATTAAAAAATATTATAATGTAATTATTATTATTAAATAAATAAAATTAATAATAATAATAATAATAATTTTTGTAATTAAATTTAAATGTGACGCAAAATGTCTGTGGATAAATCTAAACCAAAATAACTTTAAAGATTGTAGATCAATTCATCGATTAAACCTTCTATTTTATCAAGGAAACTAAATTTTAAAGAGACAATACAACAGTGATAATGTTCAAAAGTTGCCTCAGGGTGGGTGGTGTGAGGTATGTATAAGGAAAGCATAATAACTTCAATCCCACCTCACACATAATTACAATATAAGGGAATAAAACTAAAGGAGGAAAAATAGGAAAAAGACAGTAAAAAAAAAAAAAAAAAAAAAAAAAAGAGAGAGAGAAGAAAAGCATAAATAATAGTAGAATAAAGGAGTTCATGCTCCTACATTAGAATGATTTGTTCAATTTTTTTTTAATTATATTATTATAATTATTTTAAAAATAAAAATAAATATCAACTTATCTAAAAATTTTAATATTAAAAAATTAAACCATAAATAAAAATTTTATAATATTATATTTTATATATTTTTTTCTTTTTTATTTATTTACTTTATTTTTTTCTTTTCGTTCTTTAACCATTATTTTAAGAAAAGAAAAAAAAATTCAAATATATATTATGTTTTTTTTTTTATTATATAGGACTTCTTGTAAAAAAAAAATTATTGTAATATTTCATATTAAATAAATAAATTTAAAATTAAATTTGAACAATTTTGTCAAAATTTCCCAATAATTACGAGTAATGCCATTATTTTGAAAATAAATATGTATTTTAATTTTTCTAGGACTTTTTGTATAGAAAATTAAATCATAAATAAAAATCTTATAATATTATATTTTACTTTCAAATCTCTTTTTTTTTTTTAACCCATTATTTTAAAAGAAAAATAAAAATATTTAATCATTATCATAAAATATATAATAAAAAAAATAGTAATTGTAATTTTGAAGTTAAAGCAAAAATTTGAGGAAAAAATCATCCAAAAGGAATTTTGTTTTACACCATTATTTTAAAAGAAAAAGAAAAAAGAAAAAATTAATTCAATTGTATAAATATAATAAGAAAATGTAATTGTTATTATTAAATAAATAATAATAATAATTTTATAATTAAAGAAAAAATTTGATGACAAAATATCAAAAATGGGAAATGACTTATAGTTTTATCTTTTATCTTTTAAAAAATTCATTATTTAATTTAATTACTTAATAAATAAGTAAGGGAAAAAAGTTAAAAAAAGTTAATATTTAATTACTTATAATCTAAAAAAAATAGATAATTATCAACGAACTTTTAAAAAAAAATAATTATTACAAATAAATGTGAATAAAAGATAAGAAGCAATTTCACTAATCAATAATTTTTATTTTGTTTTAACCCATTATTTTAAGAAAAAGAAAAAGAAAAATCTTTAATCATTATCATTAAATATATAAAATAAATAATAATGATAATTTTGTAGTTGAAGAGAAAATTTGAGTATAGAAACGTCCAATAATTATGTAATCATCATTAAATAAATAAAATAAATAATAATTATAACTATAATAAAAAATAAAAAAATTAATTCAAGTGCATAATTATGTATTTTAGGTTATGTAGACCTTCTTTAAAAAATAAATCATAAACAAGACTCTTACGATTTTATATTTATAATAGATAATGTAATCATTATTATATAATAAATGATAATGATAATTACAATAAAAAATTAATTCAAATAAATAATTATGTATTTTAAGTTATGTATGACTTCTTGTAAAAAAATACATTATAAATAAGACTCTTAATAAAATAAATAATAATGATAATTTTGTAATTAAAATAAAATTTGAGGATAAAATCGTCCAAAATGGTAAATGATACATTAACAAATTATATAGTAACAACATTAGATAAATGCACTTGCTTAATATGTATTATATACTATGTTTATGTTTTAGTATTTTTTGTATTTTTGTGTCATACTAAAATACATATTTATTAATTTGTCTAATAAATAAAGTATTAAAAATTTAACAGCTATTTAATTATAAAAAAAAAACTCATTGTGGTGTGCAACAATATCATAGCTCATTTTTTAGACACTCAAACTTAAAAAATAAAAAAAATTACGAAAAGAACAACCATTATAAAATAAAAATTATCTTAAGCATAAAAAAATTTGCATTACAAATGTAAATTGCTAAGTTTCAAATAAAAGTAATTCATGTTCATGTAATATAAAAAG
Organism: Elaeagnus macrophylla; assembly: GCA_029378325.1. Classification (NCBI taxonomy): domain Eukaryota; kingdom Viridiplantae; phylum Streptophyta; class Magnoliopsida; order Rosales; family Elaeagnaceae; genus Elaeagnus; species Elaeagnus macrophylla. The sequence continues at coordinate 38,109,501 of CM055643.1, read as the reverse complement.
TAAACTCTCATAATAGAAAAAAAATAATGAAATTATAATATAAAGTAATCATTATAATTAAATAAATAAAATTAATAATAATGACAATTTTCATAAAAATAATACAAACAAATAAATATGAAAAAATATTTCAAAGATAAAATATAAGATTATAAACTTTTATTTATAGTTTAATTTTCTAAGCCAAAAGTGCTAGATAAAATAAAATGCATATTTAATTTCAAAATAATAGCAGTACTTATAACTAATGGAGATATTTTACAAAATAGTTTAAATTTAATACATTAATTTTTATTATTATTAATGTAATGTATTTAATGTAAAATATTATAATAATCTTATTTATTATTTAATTTTTTTTACAAAAAGTCCTACATAACTTAAAATACACCATATACATTTGAATTAATATTTTTCTTAAATATGGTTCAAAAAACAAAAATAAAAAAGATGCAAACAAATAAAGAACAAAGAATTGAAAGAAAAAAAATAAGATTATAAAATTTTTATTCTTTAATTTAATTTTTTATAGTATAAGTCATAGACAAGCTAAAACACATATTTATTTTCAAAATAATGATAGTATTATAATTAAAATAAATATAATGATAGTTTTCTAATTAAAGCAAGAGAATAAAATTGTTATGTACAACTTCTTGTAAAAAAAAAAAAACTAAATCATAAATAAAATTTTTACAATCTTATATTTATAATAAGGTAATCATTATTATTAAATAAAATAAATAAATAATATCGATAATTTTGAGGACAAAATCATCATACACAAATATATATAATAATAAGATTAATGAATGATGAATGATGAATTATGAATACCTCTCTTCAGGATTTTTGAAACAGAATGAACTTAAAAAATAAGTCATAACCTTTCTTGCCATTATTTTGTATTTTTTCAAGGGAATATTTTAACAAAATTGACAAAGTTCAAGAATAGAAAAGGGAGGTTATTGTGATAAAACAATAACTAAGAGATGTAATTGTCTATTTCCTAAATTAATTAGAGGGGTGTTTTGGTAACGTTCGAAAATTTAAGAAGCTCTATAATAATATTCTAATTTATGATTGTTCACCTTTTTCACAGGGTGCCTATTGCTAGGCTAGCTGCTGCTCAAGTTGCTGTTTAAAAAAGGAAGATTTAATGTTGTATGAGTTTGTGGAGGGTTGTAAATAAATGTGGTTAAGCCAACACCTTCAGTTGTATGTTGCATTATTGTATATGACTATATAATCAATAAGCTCACATAGGGGAAAAATAATAATACAGAAAATGATATAGTATTGATATTATTATACAAATGAAAATAGAAAGATAAATATTTTACCCTTCGTCAGTAATGAAAACCTTGATCACTTAATAAAATGAAAAACAATGTTGAAAGGTATAATTTGCTTATTTCAGGTAGAAATTAAACATTCCACTGTCCATAGAACAGAATAAAGCCTTGCAGTTAGGAGTTCAAACACAGGCTTAGGAAACAACATATATACTACTCATTCATATTAGAATAATTAATATTTTATTATGAAGTTATTTTAGTCTTGTCTTCTCTTTATTTGTTTTTCCTTTAAAGGCTTAGCTTATAATATTTACAAACAACTTTCGTATTTTAAGAAATCTTAGCCTCCACTTTCTCTCTTTTTCCTCTTCTCTTGTTTTTCTTTTTAATGTTAGATTTAATTAATTATCAATTCAAGCCGTGATCTAATGTAGTATTGATCATACATATACTCATCACAACCCAAAATGTTTTAATGTATTTTACAACAATTTTGATTTTGATTTTATGACTTTTTTAAGTGATTTTTATTCAAGTATATTTTATAATAATTTTTTATTTTTACATTTTTAAGTAATTACTATTAAATTAAAATAAGATATTTTAATTATATTTTTAATTTTTATTTTTATTTTTTCATTTTTTTAATTAAAATACATTTTTTTTTTATAATAAGATACTATGAGTGTTTGTAATATTCGTGGACAAACCATTTATTTGTGAACTAGTTTTTAGGCTCGTTATCGTGTCTGTTAATTAAAATTGAAGAAACACCCCAATTCTTCATAGTTCATTTAAGGTATAAATTTCTATCCAATCACAATTAGAATTGCATTAATGCATTCATGAGCACATTGCACAAACACATTGAATTTTTTTTTGTATGCTCAAAATATGTTACTCGATCAATTTAATAAATGTGTCGATCAACCAAGATCAATCTAGAAGCTCTCGGGTTGCAAAGTTTATGTACTTGATCGATTGAGTATTGGGTCGATCGATCAACCTATGGTACATCGATCGAGTACTCTCATATTAAAATATACATTTGGCTTATCGTTGTTAGATCGATCGAAAAGATATTTTAATTAGATTTCTAATTTTTAATTTTGTTTCGCTTTCATTAAACATTTTTTTTTTCCATTTTTTTAATTAAACTAAATTTTTTTATAATAAGATATTATGAGTGTTGGTGATATTCGTGGGCAAACCATTTATTTGTAAACTAGTTTCTAGGCTCATTATCATGTCTGTTAATTAAAGTTGAAGAAACACCCAAGTTCTTGATAAGTTCATTTCAGGTATAAATTTATATCCTATCACACTTAGAATTGCATCAATGCATTCATGAGCACATTGCACATACACATTGAATTTTTTTTGTATGCTCAAAATATGTTACGATCAATTTAATAAAGGTGTTGATCAACCGAGATCAATCTAGAAGCTCTTGGGTTGCAAAGTTTAAGTACTTGATCGATTCAGTATTGCGTCAATCGATCGAGTACCCTTGGATTAAAATAAACATTTGGTTTATTGTTGCTAAATCGATCGAAAAGATATTTTAATCATATTTTTAATTTTAATTTTTTTTCATCACTTTCATTAAACATTTTTTTTTTCATGTTTTTTAATTAACATAACATTTTTTATAATAAAATATTATGAGTGTTGGCAATATTTTTAGACAAACCATTTATTTGTAAACTAATTTCTAGGCTCATTATCATGTTTGTTAATTAAAGTCAAAGAAACACTCGAGTTCTTGATAGGCTCATTTCAGGTATAAATTTCTATCCTAGCACACTTAGAATTGCATCAATGCATTCATGAGCACATTGCACAAACACATTGGATTTTTTTTTTGTATGCTCAAAATATGTTACTCGATCGATTTAATAAAAGTGCCGATCAACTGAGATCAATCTAGAAACACTCGGGTTGCAAAGTTTAAGTAGTTGATTAATTGAGTATTGGGTCAATCGATCGACCTATGGTACATCGATCGACCTATGGTACATCGATCGAGTACCCTGGGATTAAAATACACAGTTGGCTTATTGTTTCTAGATCGATCGAAAAGGTTCTTGATCAATTTAGCACAAGTTTTCCAATTTTAAAATTTCTATTTTAACTTGAGTCAATTGGTATAATTATCAAAAAGTTCTTTCTTAAATGGATATTATTAATCCTTTAAAAGTAGGAACGTTATTTAACATTGACATAGGATTAGGGTTTTAACTTTTCTATATAAACTACCCATTGCTCATTGTTAAAACTACCACATTCATTTTGCATCTCTTTTTCTGTGCTCTCCATCTAAAAATGTTTTTTTGAAGAAAAGAAACTTAGTTCCTTTACAACTGTAAGGTTTATGAGTATTGGCAATTTTCGTGGATAAAATGTTTGATTGTAATCAGATGATACGTGATGATGGAGTCACCAAGCTTGCAATGCCCATATGACAGGTAAAATATTCTCTCATGCAGACATCCTCACACAATTGAGCACTACACTTAGTATGAATCGTAACGAAAAGAATCTGTGCACATGTTGGTCGATCGATCGAAAGGATAGTTCGATCTATTCGATCGATCGAGTATAGATCAACTTCAATCTAGCTGCTCTCAGGTTTGAAAATGCATGGTTAGATTGATCAAGATTTGAATCGATCGATCGAGATTTGAATCGATCAATCGAGGTTTGACTAGATAGATAGATCGAGCTTTGGCTAGATCGATCGAGCTAATTTTTTAGTTCTACTACAACTCTTTTTTTAATTCGGCTCATATGTTACTTTTACCAATTTAACCCCATTTAATGTTAAAAACAGAATCCTTATATGAGTAGAATTGTTGTGAATAGAATTTTTGTGAAAGTAGAGTCCTTGTTTGAGTAGAATTGTTGTGAAAACAAAATCCTAGTATAAATAGAATTGTTGTGAAAGTAGAATCCTTGAGTATAATTATTGTAAAAGCAAAATCCTAGTATGAGTAGAATTGTTGTGAAAGCTAAATCCTGATATGAGTAGAGTTGTACTCTATTATTAATTCTCTCTTAGGTTAAATTGAACTTTATATAAACAACCCTTTGTTAGAGACAAAAACAACCACACCGAAATAATATTTTCTACATCTGGTTGAGTTTTATTTTAAAGAAAAATCTTCTTCTCTTCATCTATCAATCTTAGGCATTTTCTTATTTTAATTGTTCAAACATATTGTGTGGTTATGTTTGAATAATTCATATGCCTAATTGCTTTTCATAATATTGAGCTTTATATGATTGTTATAGAGTTTGCTAGTTAATTTGGTTTTTACGTTGTATGCTATTGAATCTGCTAGTTAAGGTTTTTCATTGTTGAATCTGCTCTAGGACACACTTTGCACCTGTGTTATTTATGCTAACGTTTCAGGTACTAAGGTGACGTGTTCGGTATTTCGTGTGGCTCAAAATTATCGAAGTTGATGGGTTCGATTGATCTTGTGGGACTCAAGTAGATCGGAACGTTGGTCCGGATCCAAACACCTAGCTTGTGGAGGCTATGAAAAGAGCAACGGCTCGTAAGTAAATTACATAAGGGGGATCTATCTGTGAAGGGTAGTCTAAGACCTGAGGTTGTAATTGAACATTGATTTTCATAGTGGATAGTTAGGTAGTCTAGTGGACCGGTGGTTTTCTTCTTAGGTCATTGTTGTGGCCTAGATTGTTTCTACCTAAAAATCTCGTGTGTTATTCTTTAATTTCGCATTTTATTTTTACACGCGATTGCATATCTGGCCATTGTGTTTAGGTTATATAATTAATATTTGTTAAAATTGAAAATAACCTATTCACCCCCCCCTCTAGATATATTTGGTCTGTAACTAAAAACTTTCAACAACATATAGTTTTAAGCTTGTTCTTATTTCAATCATTCAAATGTATTTTGTAATTATGTTTGATTGATTCACATGCCCATTTGTTTTATCTATATGGTATTAGCTTTTAACAGTTATTATAGTTCTTTTATTTAGCTTCTAGACTTAATTATTTTTGTTTGTGAAGCAATAGATTAGGATTATTCAATATTAAATCTTGCTAGAACATGTTGTAATACCTCATTCCTTATACGAATTAAAATTTTAGTCACACTAATCTTTCCAAAAATTTTATGATCTTACCCTCAATATTTAGAAAATGAAATTTATGAGCTTAATTTGTGAGGTGAAGATGTTTCAATAATCAAAAAGTGTTTAAATTAAAATTTTAAAATTTTGAGCAAAATTACCAAAATGTTCCTAATTCTTAAAATTTTTCTTGTTATGAGACAAGGATATTTAGTCTTTTTACATTAAAAATGAATTTTCACCAATAGTTTCTTTCTTTTTCTCCTCTTGTGACACATATTTTAAAAAAAAAAAAACGTGAGCATGAATTGTTGAGGACACATGTCCTCATGAGTGTTTTCCTTATCTCTTATACATATCCTCACCTCTTAAGAAATTTTTTTTTAGCAGCCATGAGAATTCACACCTTAAGAACAGCCCTTTTGTCATTCCTTTCTTTCTTCCATTTGATTCTACAAGAAAATTCAAGAGTAACTAACAAGAATGAAAAGGAACATCCTTAATCAAACAAGGTATGCTTTAATTGTGAATCTGAAAAATGTTATTTTAACACAAATATATCAGCCATGGATGAATTTTTTCAAAAATAATCCAAGAACAAGTCATTTGTGATGTTTTGAACTTCATGTAAAACTATTTTCCAAAAATTGAAATGAAAACTGTGAAACTTCCACAACGAATTTGGGTTTGGAAATTATATTTCTAAAAATCTCTGGATGTCTAGTTTATCACAAATTTTATGGTTCATAATTTGGAGTTTTCTACGCAAAGTTATACCTAATTAAATGAAGGTTGTTTTATGAAACACAAACTGCAAGAACTCTCGGTATTTTTGATATTTAAAATGGTTATACAGTTTTTATTTGAGAAAATTATATCTTGTTTTAAATCTTGACATGTCTAGTATTTGAAACTTTTTACGGTTTGTCGTTTCGATATTTCTAAACAAAGTTATGCTTGTTTAACCAATGATATGTCAAGTGAAAGAGGTGCTGGGAAAACTGTTTGAAAAATCAATCAAATTTTTGTTAATTAAAATAGTTTTACTGATTGGAATTGGACGTTATATGTCTTATTTTAAAGCTTAAGATGTCTAGTTTAATATGAATTTTACGGTGTATTATTTCGAGTTTTCTAGACAAATTCATAGCAACTTAACTAAAGGTACGTCCTGTTGCAATTTTGGTGAGAAAAATTATTTGAAAGTAATTGGTTTCTATGGATTTGGAAGGAGTTATATAGATGATAATTGAGTGTATAATAATTGATTTTAAAATTTAAAATGTCTATTTTTCGTATGTTTTTACAGAAATGAATTTAGACATTTCTACCAAAAGTTATATATAATTATACAAGGGTAGGTTTAGGCCGTACCTTAAAACTATTTAGAATGCAATGATCAAAGTCAAATAACTATCAATATCCCCTATTTTATAAATTTTAAAGTACCTTTCAATTTGAATTAAATAAGTAAGCTATGAAATTATTCTTATTCTGACACAAGTGTGGTTATTTAGGAAGAGTTGAGCACGCAGAATCTACAGGACATGTAGAGGACCATTAGAGACATTTTACTATGAGTGGATATTTAATTATTTCTAAAGCATGGATAGCATTGTCTTGAAAAACATTCATATTCAAGTAAATCCAATTTATACAAGTTGCATATTTATGAAAAATGCATTCATGTTATCTAGTGTTAGAAAAATATATGTCAATTTCAATGCACTTCAGGAACTTTTACACCATGTGAATATCTTTTTTTATTAATAGAATCAATCAAGTAAATGAAAGATAAATTGTAAGTAAGCTATGATTAAATTAATTTTATTAATTATACTAATTTTTATACAAGCTTGCAAATTTTACAAATATTTTACAGTTGCCAGAGTACTTCTCCTTATGTATTCATGATAGTTGGCTATACTTAGCATTCAGATATGCTGTGACTTAGTAAGACATCATGATCAACAGATTTGGTCCAGTTCAGTTTACTATGATGTTTACCAACTAAGTATGATATTACAAGTTTAGTATGATAACAAGTTTAGTTAAGTCAGTGTGCACATGACTCATGTATCAGCAAAGCCAACTGAGCCATTTATGGCATGTATCAAGCAAGTTCCCCACACGAGTACGTAGTTGAGAGCTAGCAATAGTGCTAAATGTCTCCTCCGTATGCGATTAATATCACACATGTGTAGTTGAGAGCTAGTGCAAGTGCTAAATGTCTCTTCCGTGTGCGATCAGATCCCCAAGTTCTCTTAGTAATAAAAATACATTTTTCATGGTTATACACTTTATTCATATACTGATCATAGCATTATTATATTCTAAACATCATGAACATATATTTTTATCAGAATATTATTTCATTATGTCATGAGTATGTCATTTATAGTTTTCACATGTATTAAATTACAGTTATTTTATGAAATTCAGGTTATGCATGTATGAGTACATTAATTATCATAAAAATTATGTACAGAATATTTTCGTCAACATATATATATATCATAATAATTCATAAACATTTCATATGAAGTTGACATAATTATTACATTATTTATAAAACTTATCCACTCACTGAGCTCTCAAGCTCACCCTTTTATATTATTTTCTTCCCCTAGGTAATAGGTTTTGAGGCCACATCACGTGAGTTCGGAGGCTTAGGTTCCATCTATTGTTGTGCAGTCTACATTATTTTTATCTCCTTCCCAATTTTTATAGTGTATTTTGGGCAGTTATGTCTTGGACTAGTAAACAAAAGTGTTATGTGGTGTATAGTATGTATCTGATAGTGTATAGTTGTACTTGGCCATGAGCCACTTTTTGGTTATGTAAAAGTTAAATGAGGTTTGCTGGACTGTGAAATTTTATATTTTAGAACTGTGGTCATTTATGGCAGAAAATATAGTTTAATAATTAGAAAAAATTCTGCCCAAAATTTTCAAATTTCTTATACAAAAACTTCATGCTAAGCCAAGGTCCATTTAGAATGTTAGTTATTATGTTTCCTCAGGACATGTCATATGCTCTAATGTTGAGTTGGGGCGAATCCTGACACATGCATTGCAAGGTGTTATTGTGCTAACAATTTTTAGGTGCTCATTGAACGGGTTTAATTGCTCATGGGACTCGAGTAATTCAAAAAGTTAGTCAAATTGCACCAAGGGAATTATCATTGTAAGGATAGTTTAAGACCTCTCTATAATTAAACTCTTCGTAGTTTAAGACCTCTCCGTATTTTCATAATGGATAAGTTAGATGGTCTGATGGATGGATGATTTTTTCTTAAATCATTGTTGTGGCCAGGTTGTTTATATCAAAAATTTATATCTGTCATATTTTTTGTGGTTGTACTTTGCATGTCTGGCCATTGTGATAATTTTTATCAGTCATAGTTTGCGTTATTACCGATTCAACCCATACGCTTTTTTTTTTTATCTTAATTAATTTTAAAGATATTATTTTAGTTATACCATTATTATTTTTATTTTTTAATTATTTTTAATTGATAAACATTGAATTATTTCCCCCCCCACAAAGATCTTAAACATAATTTTTTTATTATTATAATTTACATTAAAGTGTGTGCCTATTACCATGTATAAGATGAATTATTAAATTCATGTAAAATTAATAAATTTGTTGATTTTTGAATAAAAAATAATACTAATATGTGATTTTAAAAAAGTCTTGTAATGAGTCTGTCTAGGCCCGTAAATACTTAGGTAGATCTTTTCTAAGAATTAGAACCACCTAATTCCTCAAAATAATGACACAATATATTGAATTATTGCCTCAAAATAGAGGCTTATTTAGAGCATATGAACTTTTTTCCTAATTTACTTTTTGACATAATTTAGGATAAGTATATTTACAATTTTATCATTCGGTATATTTAATTGGCCTTTCCTCATTACCAACGACTATTAACGATGGGTCTTTCAAATGTCTTACTAGCAAAGATGGATTTGCCTTTGATCTCGTCAACTCTCAAGCACTGCTTCATCGTTGAGATGGTACACTCAGGATGGTGTATCATTGATTCATTATCAAGAGACTTTTATTCTAATAAAAGCCTTTTCCTTTAATAGTCAACTATGATAGCTACTTTTCTCCTCTAACTGATCCAATATCTCTCACTCTCTCTTTATATTCGCAATTTATTTATTCAATCTTTCGATCTTAAGTTATTTTGATATCCTATCATATTAGTATGTAATAGTTTACATACTACACACACACACATATAAATATGTAATACGAGTTACATACCTACCATAATGGTATATAACAGTTTACATATGACATATATGTATATAATACGAGTTACATACCTACCATAATGGTATGTAACAGTTTACATATGACATATATGTATGAAATACGAGTTACATACCTGCATATTGGTACGTAATAGTTTACATACTGTGTCATATGTCATATTTAAACTGTTACATACTCATGGTGTAGGTATGTAATACATATTACATACATGATATATGTGTTACATACCTGCACTAGCAGTATGTAACAAAGAACTTGCAATACACACAATGTAACCTGTTACATACTGTATAATAGTATGTAAATTGTTACATAATTAGATATATAAATTGTATGTTTTTATTACAATCTTAGGATAGTCAATGATTCTTACTTTTAGAAGTTGTCTCTGTCAAATTTTGGATCATAATTTCTGCAGAAATTACATAATCTATTTTCTTCCTGTTTTTAGAGCAATTGAGTGATACTTTCTCAATCTTTTTTGTGAGATAGTAATGTGGGAAAGCAAAACAAGATGCGTTGTTTCAATCTTTCACGCAGATTACATGTGCTAATTTTGTTGGTTCGGTTCATCACAAGACAAATGGCAAGAGTGTTTGCAGAATAGCCCATCATATCTGTTTATAATTTGTTGTAGTTATTTGTTAGTTCTAAAGGGCATTTATGTAATCTACCTAAATTATGGGTAATCAAAACGCACAGTTTTAATCCTGATTTTTCTAGTTATGAAAATAATAACTTACAAATAATATGTAAGCTATTTATGTCGTTTTCTCCAATATAGTGCCTTTTGTCGTATAATGTGAATGTCATTCTAAATAGTCAATTATGCACTTCAATCTTAGGAAAATAATTTTGGGGCTACTTATGACCCTTTCCTTATTCATCTAAGGTCCTCACTTATATAAAGGACCCATATATGTATGCAAAGGACACACCTTAATACAATCTCTTCTATTTTGACTCTTCTTTATATTAATTTCATATCACGTTATCAGCACGACGTTCTAATAACTTTTTCTTCTAAAGGGTTGTTAGCATAAACTCTATATTGTATAATTTATTTTATAATAATTTGCTTTTGTTCATTGTTTTCAATAGTATGAAGTTTAGTCGTCTAAAAGTTCATAATTGTTTATATATGTTAAATGACCTTAGCCAAATTAACATTCCACAATTTTTAGTGGTATGTCTGATCACACAATCATGAGTTTTTTTATCTTGCTCATAATTGTTTTCTTTTAGTTATCCTTAATATTGTAAATATTGTGTGATAATAATTGTGATTATGTTAAATTAATCCTCAAATATCATAGTCTTTCAAATAATATTAGATCCATATATTAACAAATATAATTATGTAATATATATATGTACAATTTTTTTTTATCTTGTTAGAACATATATATACCAATCTTGTTATATCTTTTTTTTTTTTTTGCCTCTACTAGTTTTAAAGATGATGATCGAGGTTCGTTTTTTCTTCAATTACGATTTTTATTTAATCATTGCGATTCTTTATCTATATTTTTCTCTTATAATTTATTCATAGCTTGAATATTATCTGTAATTGAAAAAAAAAGGGCATCTCTTTGAAATCTGGACTTGTATTGACTCAACAATGTTTATTCTACAATGTAACTTATATATTTTAAAATTATTTCTTGTTTGCTTGATATTATTCTATAACTTTTAACGATCACAATTCTCACCCTTTGCTTTAATGGCATGATATTTGCAAATATTTATTCATATTAATTATATTATGAACTATTTTTTATTTAAAATAATAATAATAATATATTTGTTTAAGTGATGACCAATTATTCAATCCAAAAGTTTCATTGACTTATTTTTTGCAAGTGAACCTATTTAACCATATTGATGTGATACATATTATTTTATCATTACACATTATATTTCTATTTACAAGTATTCTATAATTAGAATTTAATTAATAAATTAATATATAAATATGAAAGTTCTAGATCAAGATATTTTTGTTGTCATTCTTGACTTTTTCTATAAACATTACAAGTTTTACAACTTTATATGTAAATCTAGTTACTAACCATATAGAGATATCAATACTTTTTTTAGTCAACAAAGAGAAAATATATCAATAATTGAATATGTATAAGATTCATGTAATGCACCATTGCAACATTCACTTAATCGATGCATACAATCATTCTTATATTTATTTAACTTTAAATATGTCTTTCTTTATTCTCGTAATAAAATAATTGATTTTTTTTAAGATTTCTATTCACTTTTCATTTCTTCTAAACAGAAGTTTGCATCAACAATGACAAATTTGACAAAGTTTGAATTTATTGCTCTTGACATATTTGAAAAAAAATTATTTATCTTGGATCGTTTATGCCAAGATCTACCTTGAGGCCATGAGTCTTGGCAACACAATAAAAGAAGAACTTAGCATCCCACAAAATCGTGCAAAAAGAATGATATTTTTGAGGCATCACATTGACCAAGGATTAAAGGCCGAATACTTAACTATTAAAGATCTACTCAGGTTTGAAGGAAAGAAATGACCATCAAACAACAATAATCCTCCCAAAGGCTCATTATGATTGGATGCATCTACACTTCAAGATTTTAAAATTGTAAGTAAGTACAATTTTGCACTATTTAAGATTACTATAACATTGAAACTATGCAAAGAATAGATTATCGAAGATGACATGTTAAAAAAGATCTCCACTTTTCATGCCTCAAATGTGCTCCAGTAACAGTAATATCTAGAACAATGAGCTTTTGATGAATAATCACAACAAACTAGTTATGCACCATTCCCTGAAGTGAATGTTACTTCTTTTAAAAATTGTGGTCGTGGTTGAGGGCAAAGTCGAGATAGTAGTCGCGGCCATGGTCGTGGGTGCAGATGGAATGAGAATCCCAATGATAGGTATAAAAATCACAACAAAACCACATCACACCACCAAAAGTGGAAGGTTAATGGAAACAAATCTGAAAATGACAATGGAAAAAACTCAAAGTTTCCAACAACCATGCTATAGATGTGGTAGAAAAGGGCATTGGTCACGTACTTGTCATACACCCACACACCTTATGGCCCTTTACCAAGCCTCCATCAAAGGAAAATAAATGTTGGTAGAGACAAACTTTGTCAATCAAAATAATCCAATAGACACAACTGCTAATGTGGAAAAATTTGATCCAATAGATTTTAATAGTCAGTTGGATGTGACATATTTTTTCAAAGAGCACTGGAGTGCTTTGAATAAGCATAAATTGAGTATTAGTCAATTTATTAAATGAAATAAATGACATGAAAAATGTCTATATTAGTTTCTTTTTTCTACATTTTCTTTTCTCACCTTTATTTTAATATAAATTCTTAATAACAAATAAATTTATTATCTCATTATTTATTTATTTATTTGCATGAAGAAAAATGGATGTTCTAAGCAACACTACCTACTTGAAAAATTGTGAAAATATATGTCTAGTAGACAGTGCAACATCACATACAATTCTCCAAAGTATAAAATATTTTTGTATTTTAACATTAGCCTTAGCTAATGTTTGTACTATTTATGGAGTAACAAATTTAATAGAAAGTTCTATGAGAGCTTTTATTTTACTACTAGGTGGAACAAAAATAAAAATTAATTGTGTTTTATACTCCTCCAAATCAAAACGAAACCTATTGAGATATAAAGATATTCATAGTAATGCATATCATATTGACTTATTGAGACCAAAATTAAAAATAATATCAAATATCTCTGTATCACATCATATATCTAAAGCCAGAAGCTTATTTAGAAAGACTTCATGTATTCTTCTTTGAATTATATTATATTATCATCAACAAAATTGAATTACATGTAATAAAAAATCGAAAGTTTTCTAACTCTAACCTCTTCATGTTATGGCATGACTGATTAGGGCACCCGGGTTCTATAATGATGGGTAGAATCATTGAGGATTCAAAGGAACACCCATAAAAAAAATCAAAGGATTCAACTGCTTGGTAATTACCTTTGCACTACTTGTTCTAAGGCAAGTTAATTATAAAGCCCTTATTAACTAAAGTCATTACACTGCATTTGCTAAACTTCTTACTCAAATAACTAGATTATGCATATACTTTTTCAGTGCACCAAATTAAGAAAATACACCTAGACAATGTTGGAGAATTTACATCCTAAGCATTTAATACTATTGCATGTCTCTTGGGATTAATGTTGAACACTCTGTCCCACATGTTCGTACTCTAAATGGTTTAGCTGAACCTTTTATCAAATGTCCCCAGCTAATAGCTAAACCATTAATTATGAGAACAAAACTTCATACTTCTGTGTGGGGACACGCTATCTTATGATGCTGCTTTGGTTCGAATTTAACCAACAGCTTATCAAAAGAATTCTCCATTGCAACTTGCATTAGGGAAATAACCTAATATTTGTCACTTAAATTTTTTTGTTGTGCAGTAAATGTCCCAATTACACCACCATAACTTACAAAGATGGGCCTTTAAAGAAGGTGGAAAATATACGTTGGCTTTGAATCACCATCAATAACTAAATACTTAGAACCTTTGACAGGTAATCTTTTTACTACATGGTTTGCAGATTGCCATTTTGATTAAACAAATTTCCCGACAATAGTAGGAAAGAAGTCAAATTCAAATGAATGTCATGAAATTTTATGGAAAACATCGTTATTGGCTAACTTTGACCAACGTACAAGTCAATGTGAACTTGAAGTTCAGAAAATTTTTCACGTACGAAGGGTGGCTAACAAATTACCCGATGCATTACTAATACAAAAAGAGTAACCAAGTCTCATATTCAAGCGAACAATTCCCCAGCCAAAATTGATGTCTCAGAAGGATGAACTAGCAAATGAACTAGGAGTTCAACTTAAATATGGTCGACCTATCGGTGCAAAAGACAAAAATCCTCAAACAAGAAAGACTTAATTCAATGCTCCAAAATAGGATATGAAAGATGCAATGGAGATTAGTGATCAATCAAAAATTACGGAGAAAACATCTCTTAAAGTCTTTGGCGCTTGAAAATGAAGAGATCTCAATAAATTATATCAATACGAAAGAAAATTTTGATAGAAATAAAATTGTTGTTAATAATATTTTTGCCTTTAATATGGCTCATAAAGTGATAAGAGAAGATGAGGATCCTGAAACAAAATCCATCAATGCATGTTGACAAAGAACATATTAGCCAAGATGGAAAGAAGCAATTTAAGCTAAGTTATTTGAACCGGTTGTCCAAACACCTGAAAATGAAAAACTTGTAGTATACAAATGAGTTCTTACAAGAAACATAATGAGAGAAATGAAATTATGAGATATAAAGCAAAATTAGTAGCACAATATTTCTTACCTGACATTGATTATGATGAAATATAATCTCTCGTAATGAACATGATCACATTTAGATTTCTAATTAGTCTTGCAGTTTTTGAAAATCTCAATATGCATCTCATGGATGTAGTGGCGGCCTACCTATATGGGTCACTTGATAGTCATATATATATATATAAAAGACTCCCTAAACATTTTAAAGTGTCAAAAGCAAACCATTTAAAACTAAAACTACAAAGATCATTATATGAGTTGAAGCAGGTTGGAAGCATGTGATATTATCATCTTAGTGAATACTTATTGAATGAAGGGTTTATAAAAATATCAAATATGCCCATGCATTTTCATTAAGAACTTAGGTATGGTCTTTGTAATTGTTACAATGTATGTTAATGACTTAAATCTTATAAGAACTTTGGAATAACTCAATAAGACAAGTGACTACTTAAAGAAAGAATTTGATATGAAAGATCTTAGACAAACTAAATTTTGCTTGGCCATTCAAGTTGAACATTTTCCCAATGGAATTTTAGTTCATTAGTTCACATACACTAAGAAAATCTTAAAGCCATTTTATATGGATAAGGTACATCCACTAAGCACCCCAATGGTTGTAAGATCACATGATATGAAAAAGACCTTTTTGCCCTTGTGAAAATGATGAAGAAATTCTTGGTCCTTAAGCACCATATTTAAGTGCAATTGGCGCTTTTATGTATCTTGCGAACTGTACATATCCTAATATTTCCTTTTTTGTTAACTTCTTAGCAAGATATAATTAAGAACTAAACAAAAGACAATGGAATATGATCAAGACATATTACATTATCTTTGTGGGACAACTAATATTTGTTTATTTTATTCAAATGAACCAAACTTAAAACTTATTAGTTATGCAAATGTAGGCTATTTATCATATCCTCATAATGCTTGATCACAAACAGAGTACATCTTCACATATTCCAATACTACTATATCATGGAGATCAACAAAACAATCTATAGTTGCCACATCATCAAATCATTTTGAGACACTCGCAATACATGAAGCAAGTCGTGAATGCATATGGTTGAGGTCCATGATTCAATATATTCAGGAGGCTTGTAAACTTCCATCGGTCAAGAATAAACCTACCACATTAAATGAAGACAATGTTGCTTGCATTACCCAAATTAGAAGAGAATTCTTTAAGGGAGATCGAACTAAGCATATCTCACCTAAGTTCTTTTACACACATGAACTCCAAAAAAATGGTGATTTAGACAGCAAAGAATTCGACTGAGTGAGAACCTAGCTTATCTAAAGATCAAATCTCTTCCTACTTCAACTTTTGAGAAGATGGTAAAAGGAATTGGAATACACCGTGTTAGAGACTTGTTAAGCTAAGATGTTTCATTAGGGGAGCATATTTTTGTGTATTGTACTCTTTTTTCCCAACCCATGTTTTTTCCACAAGGTTTTCTTAGCATAATTTTAACAAGGCATGATCATACATATATGAGAATAATGTGCTCTTTTTCCCTCACTAGTTTTTATCCCATTGAATTTTTTTAGTGAGATTTTTAATGAGACATATTCACTATATGATTGACATCCAAAAAAAGTGTCATAAAATGTGATTGTCATTCCAAATAGTCAATTGTGTACCTCAATCTTAGGGAAATAATTAAAGGGCTACTTATGATCCTTTCCCTGTTCATACAAGATCCTCACCTATATAAATGACTCATATATGTATGCAAAGGACACTCCTTAATATAATCTCTTCTATTTTTTACTCTTCTTTATATTACTTTCATATCACCTTTTTACTTTTTTGATCAATTTTCATGCTAGCAAAAATTTAATCCAAAACTTATAAATTTGTATTTATAAATACCAAAATGTCCTTACTATATAAATTCAATAAAATGAAAATAAGACTGATAGCCACTATCGACAGAGTTCTAGTGACCCATTTGAAGTTCCAACCACTGTTGTTGGAAACCCACCGGATGTATTCACCTGTATTTTTGTATGTAACATCTTATTTTCACATGTATTTTCATTATCCACCTGTATGTAACATATTATATCTAGAGATTTACCGAATTTAACCTATTGCATTCACTTATCTCTTTGTATGCAACATGTTACATCTATTGATTTTCGAATTTAACATATTACATTCATTTCTACATTTAAATATCATATGTTATATCAAACTCTATATTTTACAATCACCTTTGGCGAGGTCACCAACTACAATTGCGGGAAAATCGAGAAGGTCGTTGAAGCTTCGAAAGTCATCGGTCGAGTTTCAATGAGGTCATTGATAGTAACTATAAATTTTAAGATAAAGTGTTGTTAGTTAAAGTTATGAAATAAGAGTATTTTGATTTATTTGTTAAATATATTGATATAAAACTATAAATTTTAAGATAAAGTGTTGTTAGTTAAAAAAATTAATCAATATAAAAATAATTTTATTTAAGGGGGGGAAAAATGCTTCTACACACTTCTCTATCCATTTACAAACTTTCTTGGTTCCTATATACCACACATTTTTTCTCAATGCAGAAAAACTTCCATGCCAAACCTACTACTATCTTTTTGTTAAAAAAAAAAAAAAAAAAAGAGAATTTCTTCTACTTGTCCATCTTTCCCATTTGTGTTATTCATTAATTCCACAAAATAACATTTAGAAAAAAAAAAAAAAAACTCATCCTCTACATTGTATACAAACAAGGGGATTGGATAACTGTTATTGTATTCAGTATTAGAACTTCCTCTGCTTTACATTCTCTAAATAAAAAAAAAATTAAACAAAGAAAATTGGAAAAAGAAAAGAGATTTGAGAGTAGATATGTTAGCCAAAGAATCGGGTGGACCGAACTTCGATCTTCCCCATGAAGTGTTGCAAATACTACCGTCCGATCCATTTGAGCAACTCGACGTGGCTCGCAAAATTACGTCCATTGCTCTCTCGACACGTGTCTCTGCACTCGAATCTGAGGCGTCCACTCTCCGTACTCAACTCGCCGAGAGAGACCACCTCATCGCCGAACTTCAAGCTCAGATCGAATCACTCGATTCGTGCCTTTCTGAAACCGCCGATAAACTCGCTGTTGCTGAAGAACAAAAGGTCCGACCCGTTTTTATTATTTCCGGGTCAAATGGCTCAATCCGTTTTTGGAATTAGCTTGCAGTGACTTGTTTTTGGTACGAATTTTCATTTGCTTGGGTTCGGTAATTGTCAGGAGAGTTTGCTTAAAGAAAATTCAACTTTGTCTTACGCTGTAAAGAAGCTCAACAGAGATGTCTCCAAGGTACCCTAATTCCACAAAATGAACATGTTTTCATTTTTTGAATAATTGTTATTGTAATAAGAAAATTGTTCTTTGTCAATGTTCAGTTTAATCATTGTTTCCGTATCATAAAGTTTTAAAATGTCTTATTTATTTTCTGTTTTATTTATAATTAATGTGTGTTCATGTGTTATAAAAAAAAAATGTGTGTTCATGTGTTATTGTGGGGATAGTTGGAGGTGTTCAGAAAGACGCTTATGCAATCACTCCAAGAGGAAGAAGAAAATTCTGTAAGCAGTTGAATTTTAATGTTGTGGGGTGTTTTGATTTTGAGTTTAGTGAAATGGGTTTTAGCCAATTTCTGAATTGAACGTTTTTGGTTGCAGGCAGGAACTCCAGAGGCTGTGCGTAAGATAGAAAGCCAACCAAGTTCATCATTTGAGTCTCAAACTGGAGGTTGGTTATGTTGTTACTTGCTTAAATGGCCAACTTTTTTTTTAATTATAGCGTCTCAGTTTGTACATTATATTTACAATTGTAGTAATAAGGTTCAGCTGTTTGAAAAGAGAGAAAATTGAAACTTTTTAGGTCACTAATAGTCACTCTTGGAATACCAAAATTTGAGATTGTGAACGTGCTTTGCTACCCGCAAACTACTTTCTTTCTGTTAGTTGAAAACTTTCCGTTATGAAAAGAGATCATGTTTCTTATTTTTTTTTCCACTCTAATAGTATCAAAATTGTATCAAACCATTATTAAAGCAGAAAAGGTTGGACATGCATGTAATATTGTACTTGAGGCCATTCAAACTCATTTACTTTGTCTAAAATATGTTTCAGAAGATGGACCTCCTTTGCCCCCTTCAAAATCCTCATCAGTCCCGAGCCAGAGCCATTTATCTGAGATTGGAACTTCATTTGTGGAGGAAAGAGAGACAGATTGTATGCGCTGTTTATACTTCATATATCTAGTTCTGGATTTTAGTAGAGTTATTGTTCAACTTAACCTTGTCCTCCTGTACTTGGGATAATGTATACTAAAGTGTACAACTGGGCAACTGATTGTTCTCTAATTAAACCTGTCTATTGCCTCTACTTTTAAAATGGCAGCCTCAAGACCTCGGGTATCATATGGGCTCCTCTTAGCATCCCAGAATAGCACACCCAGGATTACACCAACCGGGTCCCCTCCTAGCCTATCTGCATCGGTGTCCCCTACAAGAACATCTAAGCCTGTGTCCCCTCAGAGACACACCATGTCATTCTCAACCTCACGGGGATTTTTGGACGACAGGACTTCAGCATTTTCTTCTGCCAATTCAAGCCATCACAGCTCAATGTCAAGCTCTGATGCAGCATCTCATACTGGTTAGCCAGAGAACTTTCATTTCATTATAGTTAATTTTTTATTAATACTCATTTCAGTGAATAAGTTGTCTGTTATTGGGTTGAAATGTATAGTTCAACCACATTTCATTTTTAGTGCGACGAGTCCTGTGCTTGTTTTGCTGAAAAGAGTCTCACTTTAGTGTTAGGATTTTGTAATCCACAAGGATTTATATGCAACATTCTTTGACTGTTATTATACCAGTAAGGCCTCTCATAATAATGACCAAAAAAAGGCCACATGTAATAGTTATTGGCTTTCGCAGTAATTATGTTTAAACCACTGTAATTTTGGTCATAATACTATCTGGTTGATGAAAGCTATGAATCACCCCCAAAGAAATACCGAAAGAAAAAGAAGAAAGGATTGAAGTGCAATTGGTTAAGTTTGTGCCTTGCCCTTATCATACAAATATGTTTCATTATGTTGATAGTTTAGATTCCTGGTTCATTATTATCTTTCAATACTTGTGAAGAGTCTCAAAGGCTTGGTGCAATGAGCTCCCCTTAATCCAAAAGGTTAACTGAATGGAAAGAGTGGCTCAAGCATTTATAAAACCATATAAAGTTATATGTTTACATTGTGGGCACACTTTATTCTATAGTCTAACGAATACCAACCTCTTTACTTTTTGCAAGCCATTTGCTCTAGTGGTGTGTTACTGGAAGACTATTAACTGTCAATTAATCCTGTTGTTGAATTTTCAGGAAGAACTCGGGTTGATGGCAAAGAATTTTTCCGCCAAGTCAGGTAAAGACAATGATATGTTGTAAAATCATATATTTAGGTCTACCAATTTACACACATATAATGTTGTTTCCTTATCAATAATTTATTCTGTTCCTGAGGTTAGATTGGTGATTCTTCCAATTTGAAGCAACCACTTTTCATGAAATATATTCAAAATAATGTACCTTTTTAAGCCTCATTACAGCCAAGTCTATTTGTCCAACAAAGTATTGATCCTAATCATTTTGTATGCCAATTTAATAATCATTTTGTGTTATTCCTTCTCACTTTGTTCCGAGCATCTTATACTGCAGTTGCTACTTTACTGAATCTTGAAGATTGGTTTTCTCTACCTGTTTGGTAGCCAAGTTTGTATGTTGTGTTTATGTAACACACAAGCTCCATTGTACTGGTGGTGGATTTAGAAGTTAAGTTTAGGAGAGGCACCATATAAATAGTAAAAAATAATATTACTTTTTTTATAGATAATATTTGTTTTTTATTAGAAAAATATTATATATATCTCATTTGAGTACAAATATGTTCAAATTATTGAGTATTTGGTATGTCTTTGAGTGATAAAGTCTTAAAAATGAAGCTTCAGAGAAAGAACACAGACTCATTTTATATATGTAATTTATTTACAATTTTATAAATATTACACCTAAAATGCTAGCTCTTATCATAAGTTGAGAGGTGCCAGGATGCTTCATAGTTATGCAGGTGGTGCTTGTTTGTTGGCTATTCAAAGTGAAGTTACTCATTTAATTTGTTCTTTCTCTTGTTAATTACCATCAGGAGCCGTTTGTCTTATGAGCAGTTCGGTGCATTTCTAGCCAATGTTAAGGAACTGAATGCCCACAAGCAGACAAAGGAGGTATATATATAATAGTCTCTCTCTCTAAGTCCATGTCCTTTATACTTTGTGAAAATAACAAATATAGCACCTCTAAAACTCAAGACAACAAAAATTGCTACCCTAGTATTAACACAACACTAGCTTATCTTTCTCTCAATTTAAAAAAAATGGTGCTTTTTTTGTTACTATGAGTTTTTAGGGTTAGATTTTAGATAATTTTCCTTGTACACTTTTTGCTGGTAACCACTGTTTTATACGTATGCCTAAATCATCCCAGGAGACTCTTGAAAAGGCTGTCGAGATATTTGGCCCAGAAAATAAGGACCTTTATGCAATATTTGAGGGATTGATAACTCGCAATGTACATTAAGGTTCCAGCGTTAGACCATAACTTAAATTTGTCACATTAGACTTCTGTACTGTACCATTAAGGTATCGATACCTGGAAAATCTTTCTGTAAATTAATATTGAAACCATTCTTTGGACTTATGTACTGTTCGTGTCAATGTGATTATGTTTTAATAAAATATTAAAATGATTACAGATTGCAGATCAAAGTGCCAAACTTGGCTGCTTTACAGCATTGTCATGCGTAGTTTATTTAACGCAATTAAGAGAAGAAAATTAAAACAACATTCAAAGTTCAAATCAATGATAATATAATTATGAATAACTTGATGAACAGTCCATTTCAAAATTTAAAATAAGAAACTATTTTTTAATTTTTAAACCTTATTAAAAAATATATGAAATAATTATTGTTAAGGAAGATTTATTTTTGTCTAATGAAATTTTCTTAAAGTTTTTGTTATATTTTTTTCTTGGATAAAACTAATAGAAGATATCATATGATTTTCCTTTTTTTTTTTTTTTTTTTACCGATGTTGCGGAGGAGGTTGGAAGGATGTCTTTGAAGGGTACTTTGGGGCAGAATGCAGTGATAGATCTAAGCAGCATTGGTGGTCAAAGATATGGGGTTATCGATTCCAAATAAGGTGAAAATGTTTTTATGGAGAGTCTGCAATAATGTACTACCAACACATGCAAATTTATATGGTGGGAAGGTACTTGTGTCTGATATTTTACTGTTAATCTGGTTGAATGTTAAGGGGGAGGAAGTGTGTTTTTTTGCTTATCTTGCTTGGGCCTTATGGCATAATAGAAATAATATTAAATTTGGGAAACCTGTTAGGAGTATGGAGAATGTTGTTGATTAGGCTCATACGTTGGCAGTGGAATTTGAAGCTGCCCAAATAAAGGAGAGGGATGGTCCTTTTGCTTCATTGGGGGTAGTGGAATTTCAAGATTAAGGAGTTGGGAAAGGCCTGAGTTAGGGTGGTTGAAGGTTAACTCTGTTGCAGCAATAGATTGATTGGGTTAGGGATGGTGATACGAGATTGAAAATAGGGTAGTTAAATTGATGGCTGTTTTTCCAAGATATGGATATGTTTATGTTTTATGTGCCGAGCTGCATGCTATTGTTTGCGCTATCAAATTGGTTCTTGAGCATGGGTGGAATAACGCAGTTTTTGAAACTAATTCCACGCAAGTTGTGTGTTTAATCAATTCTGATATTTCTTGTCTCAGCCTAGATGGAGTTTTGGTCAATGAGATTAGGTGTTGCAGTTAGAACAAGGGAAGCTAATTCTGCTGCACATCATATTGTAAAATTTTCTTTGAATTGTTTGAATGATAGGATTTGGAGTTCTAATTTTCCTAGTTGTCTTTCTGATGTGTTTTTGAAGGATGTATGTTCTTTAACTAATTAATTATATATATATATATATAAATAAAAAAAACATGTATTGGTTTGCTAGAAATTATAAGACGTTGGTCATTAGTAGTTAATACCCCGTGTTAAATACCCATGTTTACTCTCTCTCTCTCTCTCTCTCTTTCCATTTGCAAATATTAAATCCCTCCTACTTTTACATAACCTTTGAACTTATTTCAAAAATACTTCCCTCATCTCCCCTATATTATTCTTTTTATATATAAAATATGCATATATATTTTTTTAATAAATAGCATATATATAGTTTTTAATAAATAATACATATATTCTTTTTTATTACATAAAAAATATGTTTTTTATAATAGATATATATATGTATATATATGTTTTTCAAAAATAATATATATGATGTCATATTTTTCTATTATATAACATCTTATTTTTTCTCGATATGAATATAAGTTTTTTTCAAAAATAGCTCCCACTTTTTATGAAATAAAAAAGGTTAAATTATAAAGAAAAATATATATATTTTGTTATGCATAAAAAATATATATGTTTAATTAAATAGAAAAAAGACATTAACATATACTAAAAAAAAAATATTTGAAATAAATAATACAAAAATAAAACTATAATTTGATGTGTATCAAATTTTATCTTTAAAAAATTTATGCTAAATGTAAAAAGAATAAAACAAAAGAAAGAAAGAAAGAAGAAAAAAAAGAAAAAAGAAAAAAGGCCTACAGAAGACAAAAGAAAGAAAAAAAGAACAGAGAAATAGTGGAGAGCGATTATTTATGAAATTCGGTATGTGAATGGAGATTAAACGATATATTTAAACTATATTAAATTAACCTTATAGTACATATCAATAACATAAAAAAGAGTATTATAAGAAAAAAAAAGGGGGGGGGGGGGAGGAATCGTATAAAAGAAGAAGAGAAGAAGAAAAAGAAAAAGAAAAGAGAAACGGATGGAAAATTATTTATGAATTAAATGAGGTTTATATGATAATTTAACCTGATATACATATCAATAACATAAAAAAGAGTACAATAAAATATAAAAGTATATTATAATCTAGATATCATATGATATTATTTTTTTACGGTTATATTTATTTTAATTTTTATTTAAAGTTTTAAATAAAAATTTAATTTTTTTTAATAGTATATTGTAAACACAATAATAATAAAAATTACTTCTTCTATTTACTATCTAATTTTTTGCTCTTATTTTTATTTAATTTTATAAAACGTTATCAACACGATAATATTTATTTAAAATTATAATTTTATACATATAAAATGAAATTGGTAATAATATATCACAAATTTTTTATGATATAATATCAATATCGATCTCAAAATTTACAGTCTTAAATTTTTTTATTTATTTAAATTTTTTTTGATTGATTTAACTGTATATTATAAATAAATAATATTTATAATTTATTTATTTTTAAAAAATTTAAGTTATTTATTTATATATCAAATATTTATATTTTTTTTGTATTGTCTTCGATCATCCCTTACATCACATCATGTGACAAGCTAATAAATTCTAAAAATATAATTTAATGAAGCAATTTTAGCATATTATATATGAACAATGTATTCTTTTTTTTTTTTTTTTTTTCTAATACTTTTTATTTACTAAATCTTTAACGAGTTATATTCTTCTTACTATATCTATAGAAATTTTATAATTTAAATATTAAATTTTTCATATAATATTAACTTTTTTTATAAAATTTTAAATAAAAATTTAATTTTCATCATATTTTATATTCAAAATTTATATTATATATTATCCATCTTATAAATAATACATTTAATAATATTTCACAGATACAATAATAATAATAAAAATTATTATTTTTATTTTTCCTCTTTACTTCCCTACTCTTATCTTTATTTAGTTTTACAACAAATAACACTTTTTTCCCCTCTTAATCCACCATTTTCTATTTTCATTGAATTTTGGCAGGAAATGATGAATAATTTTGGCCTTGTACGCAAACGTTCCCCTAAAAACCAGCTACATGCTTCAGCCGAAGCCGGTGATAATGATCCAATAAATTAGGACATTAATGGTGACATTTTGGGTCCACTCGAATCCTGGAGAAAGGCTAGGCACATAAAACTCATGCCAACCGTTTCTCCCTTTCTTCGTGTGTCTCTGTTTTCTCTATCATTCCCTTCACTACCCATCTAGCTTCTGTATGGTTTTGGCCACCTTTTTGAGATTTCATGGAAGATGTTTCAGACTCTTCATCTAGATCTTCATGATAATTAAACTTTTGTCTCCTTCCAAGCTTCCTTTTACAGTAGTTGGATGCATCCTTTTCAGCTCTTAGCTTCTACATTGGGTGGAGCTCGTGGCTTTACGCAGTAATCTCTCTCTCTCTTTCGTGAGATGCATTTTTAATGTTTGTTAAAATGAGTAGGAGAGATAATTGTCAAATTGTTATATGTATTATAAAATAATGGTGAATACAATCATCCATATTTGCATTCTGGCCTGTAGTTTTGAATTCTATTCCATTGTCAAATTTTTAAATAAGGATGTTTTAATTTACTCCAAGGATTTTAGTTAGTTTTTCTTCAATATTTGTTATGTTTTTAATCTTCAATGCTGAAACAAAAGGACTTTCTGGGCAGCAATGTTTCCAAAGAAAATAAAAATGTGGGGGCTTCTTCAGTTGAGAATAGAAGAGCACGATTTAGATTTTCTGACTCTTTTTCATGTCATGGTAAGCCCTTCATTATCTTTAATTCAGTGCTTTAGGATTTTAAAGTTACCATTGTGTATTTATGTTATTGACGTTGCAAATTTTTAAGGGACCCTTGCGAAATTTTCCCAAAATTGTGAGCAATTTTTGGATTCTGTGGAATGGTTATGATATGTGTAATGTTTTTCTTTCATATTAGATTTGACATCCCTAGAATTGGAGGAGGCAGAAGAGTACTCCCATAGTGAACTACCTGATGATTATCTGAGATGTACAGATTCTAAAGGAGATTCTTCCAATGCCAGTACTTCTGACTTAGAAGGAAGAGCTGCTAATCAATGGAAAGGTTTTGTTGGTATGCTGAAAAAAGGACCTCAAAAAGGCTTTCAAACCTTTCCTCATCTTAAAGGGGTCCCTAAACTTATTAGAAGAAAGAGCAAAAGGGTTAGAGAGGATTTTCATCCAGCATTGAAATCTCCCATCTTTGCAACTTCTTTTGATACTGATTTTTGTTATTTTAAGTCATCCTGGAAGAACTTTTCACTGGCAGAGCTCAAATCTGCAACCAACAACTTCAGCCCAGGTAATCTGCTAGTATAGGGTAAATAGATTTTTTAACCGCTAAACTATGGTGGTTATTACAAAAGTACTATTAAACTTTAAATATTTACAAAACTACCCCAAACTTTAGGCATTGTTACATAAGTACCATTCTTGTTATAATTTAACAAAAACTAACAGACCATTAATTTTTTTCTTTTTGACAAACTAACGATAATGGTGCTTATGTAATAACAACTGAAATTTAGTGGTAATTTGACAACTATTTAATGTTTAGTGCTACTTTTGCAACAACCATCATAGTTTAGTGATAAAAAAAAATCTATTAATCCTACATAAAAAGAAAAAAAGAAATTTGTAAATAGAAGTACTAGAAAACTATATATTTCTATTGCAATAGCTTAATACAATACACTTACACGCACAATATCACTCATTCTCTCTCTATATATAGTCAACAATTATAACATCAATTCAACAATTCATTCCTATTATTAGCTATAACACGGCTTTTAATCAGAACTTTGGTTACTGTTTGGATGTAGAGAGCATCATTTATCACAATTTTGTTGTTTATGTAATTCTTTTAATCTGCTTCAATTGATTTACGCTTTCTTGTTATTAAGAAAACCTGATTGGTGAAGGAGGCTATGCAGAAGTTTACAAGGGTCAGTTCAAACACCAACAGTATGCTGCAATCAAACGTCTGACAAGGGGTACTCAAGAAGACATGACTGCAGACTTCTTATCTGAGCTCGGGATTATAGTCCATGTTGACCATCCCAATATTGCTAAACTGATTGGATATGGAGTTGAAGGAGGAATGCACCTTGTTCTTCAATTGTCTCCCCATGGGAGCCTAGCATCAATACTCTATGGTTTGTTGTTTTCACATGAAGCTTTTTCATTGATCAAAGTCCCAAGTTTCCAAGCTTATAATTTCCTTCCATTCTTGTCAAAATATGTATGCAGGACCTAGGGAGAGATTAGACTGGGGCATTAGATACAAAGTTGCTGTGGGGACTGCTGAGGGCCTTGTGTATCTTCATGAGGGATGCCAAAGAAGAATCATCCATAGAGATATTAAAGCTTCTAATATATTGCTTTCTGAGGATTTTGAACCACAGGTACCCTTTTAGATTGTACTATGAATTGTCACTATAATCCTTATTTTGGAGAAACTTGTGGTTCTTATGATGATATCTTAAACAAATGAATCCCCATCAAGCCACTTCTTCTGCAAATTTATATCATCATTCACAAATGAGGTTTGAGAAATCATGGGTGCTTATGATGCAGGAGGGTCAATTCCTCTACATATAGCGAGGCAGGAGCCACTCTGCGTTATACTAGATTGTCTGCTTTAGTTTATAATTGCGAGTTCAGCAGGCCCACGACCATGACTCGACAGTTTAGCGGAACCTTAGGGTTTTGCTTCAGTGAGAAACCCCAAAATACGTCATGCTATTTAGAAAGTGCTCACTCTTTACAAGCACATCACTACTTAATTTTCTAAATAATGTGAGATATGTGCAGGCACATTGTATCATACATTTCACTTATGGGGTCTTAGGTCCTCGTAAGAATGTAGGTCCACATGGTTTAGTGGGGTCATGGCTTTGATACCAACTGATGTAAGAGGGTCAACCCTCTATGTACAGATCAAAACCCAATTCACGTGACACGAGATTGTCCACTTTGGTTCAAAACTGTGAGTTCAATGGGCCCACGGTCATGATTCAACAGCTCAACTGGACCTCACGGCTTTGCTTCAAGGAAAAACCCCAAAATGCGACTTGCTATTTAGAGAGTGCTTACCCTTTATAAGCACATCACCATTTAGCCTCCTAAGGAATATGGGATGTGTGCAAGCATATTGCTTCAGCTTCTTACTAGTTTAATGAGAATTAGTATTATTTATTGGAAATAGTATACAAGTCTGCATGTTAGACGATTACAACCCAAAATAGCATGTTAGTTTATACATAATTAAATTGGTCTCAAAATAGCATGTTAATTTCTACATAGATTTTGCATATTCAGTTTATGTACACTCTGTACATTATGTACAGCATATATATATATATGTTATATGTACACGACATGTACAAACATATTATTTTGAAACTAATTCGATTATGTACAAAGCTATTTACCTTCTGAACTCATAAGACTTATAGTCATATAAGATGCAAGAACCAAAATGTGGATTAGTTGGTCCAAGTTCTATATTCTAATCTCTACATTTGAATTAAAACCAGCTATCTGATTTTGGGCTTTCAAAGTGGCTACCAGATCAATGGGACCACCATGTTGTGTCAAAAATTGAAGGCACATTTGGGTATGTAAACCATAACATCCATGATATTTCTTCTTTGGGTACCTTTATAATGCTTGACTCTCATTATCTTTTTTCTTCTTACTAAATCATGATAGTTATCTCCCTCCTGAGTTCTTCATGCATGGCATTGTTGATGAAAAAACTGATGTATATGCTTATGGGGTACTACTCCTAGAGCTCATCACTGGGCGGCAGGCTTTGGACAGTTCACAGAGAAGCCTTGTGTTGTGGGTATATGCTTTTGTCTTCTCTCTGATTCCTTCTCTTCTTGTTTTATCTCGTTTTTTTTCCTTAAATTTTTTTAAAATCATTATGTTTTGAACGATATGTTTTTGCAAGGCTGTTTTCTTCATTTGTGCAAATCAATCTTCATTGAAAAATGTCTTTCAGGCAAAACCCCTGCTATCTAATAGTAATCTAAAGGACCTTGTAGATCCATGCCTTGGCAATGCCTATGATTTAGAACAAATGAAGCGTGCCATCTTGACAGCCTCAATCTGTATAGAGCAATTTTCAGTTCAACGTCCACTAATGAGTCAAGTATGTTTTCCATTTCATATTCTTAAAGGAAGTACCAATTTCTACCATAATAAAAAATTCGAGTTGATGAATGCCTTATGTAGCCTTTTGTGACTGTTTTAATTTCTAGCTCTTCATTTTTACTGGGCTTTTGTACTTTGTTGGCCCCTAATTTGTACTTCAAAACAGTATTTGGTTCTTAACCTTTTAAAATGCATAATTTAGTTCATAATCTTTTAAAATATTAACAGTTTCTGTCCAATTTAATAGTTTTTGTGAAAATTTTATGAACCAAATTGTGTTAAATTGTAATGAAATTGTTAAATTTAAAAGATTATGAAATAAATTATGTGTTATAAAAAGTTGGGGACCAAATTTACTTTCACCTGAAATTATTGATGAATTCTATTAATTAGGAAAAACAAATGCTGAATTTTATCACTATAGAGTATAACCAATCAAAACTCAGCTACCTGTTAGGTTCTTTTGCCTGTTGAGTTGAGGCTAAAAAGTGCAAACCATGCTAGTTTAGAAAATCCAGTAAATTAACAGAGAGTAAAGTTTGTAATAACGCAGAAACTGTTTTGGTTCTTCAATTATTGCAGGTTGTGCAGACTCTAAAGGGTGATAAAAGAAGTTTAGAGAACTTTAAATTGGGACAAAAGTCTAAGCTCCAAAGAACATATTCTGTGGAGCTCTTTGATGCAGAAGAGTACAACTCAACCAAGTATTTGAATGATATTGATAAGCACAGGGAGACTCTCTTAGCCTCTCTCAATGCATGATGCTTCAAAACATAATTATTTTCCTTTTTATTTTTTGAAAGAAAATATCCTTTAATCGCATGTTTATTATATCGTACTAAATATCCTGACTGTATAATTTATATACAGTTATGCGTTTGGCTGAGAAATCAGATTGTATCGTAAGTATAAAAATAGTACAGCTATGTAGAAATTTTGTACGATTAAGGGTGAGTTTAAATCGTACTAGACAATCAACTTAGTTTGTCTGAATTTTAAATTATAAAATTATATGTTTTAACTTTTCTTTTATCTCAAATTAAAAATAATATTTTTTTATTTTTAAAAATCAAATAAAAATATAAAAATGAATTAAATATTAATTTAAATAAATTTTATAATAAAAAATCATTTTAGTAAAATAAATATAATCAATTTAATTTGATTATATTACACAGTTTTTTACCAAACACTGTACAGATTATTTATAATGCAATTCAATACAGTTCAATTTAATACGTCTATATGTAATTTATCCGATACAGTGCATCAAACATGCCATAAAAGTTCAAAAAGATCATAATACTTAAGGCTCGATGAACTGAAAGAGATTGCAACTTTTCTATAGGTCGGATTTACTGATATAGATATGTACATATAAATGTTAGGGGTTGGGATATTGTCATAACTTAAATTGTTATTGCCACAATTAGTTTTCATTAATGACAATTTTATTCAATAATAGAGATACTAAAGTGTAATTAATTAAAGGGTTAAAAAAGTTGTTTAATACCCTTTTATTTTGGCATTAATGAAAGTGCTGTGGCAATAGCATTGTCCTAAAATGCAATTTGATTTTTGATTTTTTGTTGTTGTTGTTGTCAAAATATGAAAGATTATCTTTGCAAATTGAAAACACCAATACAAACACCTCAAACTATCTTGTGAGGCCAACAAAGGCATCCTAAACATTTAACCCCTATTTCGAACAACACAGTTGCTTGGAGGGGAGCATTTAACTAACAATCCTAATTGTTGTTTCTTAATATACTATCATCCAGCAACATCCTTCTAACAAAACAACAAAAAACTAGAATATGATTTAAATCTAGGCCATATCACTTAACAAGGAATACACTAAAACTAAAAAACAAACACAAAGGAAAAAAAAAAAATTTACTAGCAAGGAAAAAACTAAAAATTTAACTAAAGCTCATTATTTTTTAGACAAGGGCAACACATTGCCACCATGACTCGAACTTTTGAGAATAGTAACAACATCAGTGATAATGTGATATTGGACGCATTCTCAAGCTTCCAGACGTGACAAAACACCTTCATCATGTATCCATCAGTAATGATGCAAACATCTATCACCAACTCATGAGATTCATGTACCTCCTGGATGAGGCCTTCCATTTCAAGCATAAAATTCAAATCATTGAGACAATTAAACCAATCTTCCTTGTCTACACCACCTGTCTAGACCAAGGAGATTCAAGAAAGAAAAAGAAAAGAAAACTAATTGAAGACAAGTGATAAAGCACATCAACAAACCAAGCAAGAGAAAAATTTAGAACACCTGTCTTAGAATGAATCTAGAGAGAATAAGAACTCTTGGAAAGTTTTTTACAGAGGATTCTCACTAATTTTTCGAAAAATGAGCAAAAAAAGGTGAAATGTGAAACCAACTTCATAAGTGGTGGAAAAGACTGATGACACAGATCTTGTAGTGAAAGTAGCAATAGATCCTTGTAGAGATTGGCGATGAAGGTCGAAAGTTAGATAGAAGAGATGACTCCTTGCTTGTCTCTCAAATCTTAGAAGTCACTTTGCCAAGAAAAATTCTATCAGACAATGCAATAAAAGTGATGTAGACCAAATAACAACAAATATCATGAGGTGTGCATGAATAACCCAAACCTATGGCACAATAAATGGAAATAAATTGAACCTTAGTTAGGTAATGATTCATCCAACTTGAAATGTAAATGCATAATCATATGAGTAGAATATTCTAGTAAGGATGCATTAGAACAATCAAATGGGTAAGTAATGGTTTGGTCAAGCCATGCATTGGATTTTGAAAATGAAGGACAAAGGTTATTTGGAAAATCAAGCTCAGAACCAATAGTATTAACTGAAGTACATACCTTAAGATGTGTTGGTTCCTTTGCAAGATGTTCAAGAGTAATTACAAAGATATGTTTGTTGGGAGATTTTGGTTCCATTGTGACACAAGGAGTTGATTTAGGTGGAAGAGGTATATAAATAATCTTTTTGAAGATTTCCAAATAGCAAGAAGAATTAGTTTTGGAGGTGAACCAAGTATACATTTTTCCATAATGATTTTTGGTGTTGGCGTTGATGGAGAACCTAGAACACCCTCTAAAGGTGAACGAGTTTCAGTAATTTTGGACAGTCTAGGTGAATAAGGCACTATCACCAATTCTTTCTTGATAGAGAAGTTAATAAATTTGATTTTTTCTCAGGAGGAATCAATAATATCTTTCTACCATTATAAAGGAATAAGTAGCTATTTTATTTTTCTCTATGAATTGCTTTCACTTGGTCTTTCCAAGGTTTTTCAAGAATGACATGACAAGCATTCATATCTACCACATCACACAACACTTCATCTTTGTAATGCTTTCTAATGGACAACGAAACTTTACACACTTCACTAACCTTAGTGTCAATTCCTTTCTTAATCCATCTAGCAATATCATGGTTAGGATGTGCTTCAGTTTCTAGGCTCAAAGTTTTCACAACACGAGAAGAAATGATATTGACATTGGAAGCAAAATCAATTATCACATCATACTTTTTGTTTTATGGTAAATCTAGTCATGAAAGCAGTGTGTGTGACTTCTTTGGCAATTGGGTGGTTGTTGGAATTTTGGGGTAGAAGTATGAATAGGTGCTAGTTGGCACTCATTAAAACACTTGAATAGTGACTCTCTTTTATAACACTTTGGCACACTTTGAAAAATAAGGTTGAAAGAGTTAAAATCATGAGTTAATGTGTATGAGTCAAAGTAATGGGCTGATTTTTTATGTTTCCTCACAATGGGTATAGGGGATGGTTTATCAAAGGAAGGACCATATTCTTGTAGTAATATAGATTCTATTTTAGTCCAATACTTCACTGGTTGATAATCCAAACTCACTCTATGATACTCATTGTTACACCAAAATTATAATTTAGAGGTAGCATACAACACATAATCAAGGTCATAAAAAGCATGATAGTAGTCAAAGTAATTTTCAACACATTTAAGCCAATGTAAGAGACCATTAGTGCCTTCACTTTCATAAAACTTAAAGACATGGGTTTTTTTGAGTAAGTAATTATAATCAAGATAGGACATTTTAGAATGATTTTGTTGTAATGTATTTTCACTAAAATAACTGATAAAAGTTGAGGTGAATTTATCCTTCTAAATTAGCTCCATTGATATCCAGTTGATTCTCTAAGTCCACAACAACAAGAATTACTTGACAATGCCAAAAGGGGGTCTCACCACTTTAAACCCACTTGTCTTAGATCATCATCATATTCCCTTACAAGTGGATCCCACCACTTTAAACCCCAGCCACTTTTTCTGCACTATTCCCTTATTCATCCACTTTAAATTTTTCACCAATCATCGCATACCATGTGATATATAAAAGGGGTGCAGGATAGCCTTGTAATATTATAAGGGCCATCCCCCGAATTCCTATATATGTCACTCCAATACTCCACCAAATGACAATTTTTTTGAGCTCTGCTTAGAGCACCCTCTCGTTTTCTCTCAATTAGTGTTCTTATCTTTAATTTAGGGTTTATATACATTAATTAATATGCCTTCTAATTCTTCATTTTGTTTTTAATCAAAAAACATATTCCTCACCTATCCCAAATGTTCAATGTCTAAAGAAGAATGCCTAAATCAATTGAACAAATGCTTGAAAGATAAAAAACCAAATTACATTAGGATTGCATTTGAGTTACACGAAAATGGGGAACTTCACCTTCACGTTCTAATACGTTCCCAACCAAATTTCAGATAAAGAATCAACAATTCTTTGATCTAGTATCCCCTCACCGTTCAACCAATTTCCATCCTAACATTCAAGTAGCTTGCAATGCATCTGCTGATGCACAAAAACTTGATAGTCAAATTTTGTATTTTATATAAGCTCGCAAGTGCACGAGTCACTTATAGTAAGCGACAAGTATACTCCCAAGATCGTCTCTCAAAGGAATTGCTGTGGTTTTAAAACGTTATCTATTTTCTTATTTAGTCGAACAAACAATCCTAAACATTCTAACAGTTGTCAATTGAAGAACAGATCGTAAATTCGGAATTAAATTGAAAACTAAAATAAAATGAAAATAAAAGTGATCACAACCAAGGGGAGGATGATGGATGTAATTGGGAATATTAGTTTGATATCCATTCATGGCAAAAACAAATTAAGCATTCAATTAGAAGTTGGATTTAATGATTTTTCCGCTAAACCTAGAAAATCCCAAATCAATGGCAATTTTCACTACGATCAACTAATTAACGTCTTTGGCCCGGATCATTAACTAATCAATCGGAATTAGCTCAAGGAAATAATTCTAACCACCTAAACTATCACAAATCAATGCAATCAATTTAGGCTCTTGTTCATAATGCACAATTAAGCAAAGATGGCGTTTCTAATGCCTAATTCTAAAATATTCTTTCTAATCACAAACTAAGGTTTGGTCCACCATCAATTCACAATCAGAAAATAATAAGAACATGAACAAGAAATAAATCCAAATCATATATAATTAAATTACAAAATTGTTCTTCCAATCATTGGAAGCAATACTAACATCCCAATATACATAAATTAGCCAACCATAACTAAATTGGTGTCAATAATTTAGTCATGGAGGCAAACCACAAAATCAGAGAAGAAAAAGATATTACACTAAAAATACCCCAATGAATCTTCTAGCTCCAAATCTTTGAACTTGATTGATCCTCTTTCTCAAATCCTTGGAGTAGCTTCAACAATGGAGGGTCTCCTCTTGATTTTGGGTTGGTTTTTGGGTGGAAAACCCTTGCTGCAGTAGCAGCAGAGGTGGGAGAGAAATTGGCTGCAAAAACTTGTGTTTGGGAGAGGTATAATGTTGTATTTATAGGGGGAAGGAAATGGAATACGCGTTTTAGGATTTCTGGGCAGTTTTGGCACCTCCCGCCGCGGCACAGGTTTTTCCCGCCGCGGCGCGTGTTGAATTTTGGAACGTTGGCTGAAAACAGAAACATCCCCGCCGCGGCACAGGTTTTGCCCGCCGCGGCGCACGTTGAAAATTTGATTTTCCCAGAATCAACCCGAGAGCCTCTCGCCGCGGCACACATTTTCTTCGCCGCGGCGCGCCTTGTTTTAGTGCGCTGTAAATGCCCTTACATAGTATGTTGATTATCGATGTAAGGCTTACATTTTTAATCCTTTGTTTGCCCCCCTTACATAATAAACGACATCCAATGTAAGGCTTACATTTTTAAGCACTTTTGCTTCACTTTTGCTATCTTTTTCCACATTTCTTCCCAAACCGACTTCGACCTACAAAACAATGAAATACCTTCCAAAACACGAAAATAATAAAATAAAAGATAAAATTAATGCTTAAAAACATAACAAAATATAGGTCAAAAATGTGTTTATCAAATACCCCCAAACCTACATTTTGCTAGTCCTCTAGCAAAACTAAAATTAAACTATACTGACCTAAATCACTTCCGTAGATTGTCACGGTTGCATTTAGCATATGCAACAAGCCTTTAAACCCCTAGGTTGCCCTAGTGGACGAGTTAAAGTCTCGTGAGGGTTTTCAGTGATGATTCCCACAAACATCCAACTAAAAGAAAAACTAAAATGACAAATAACAATACTACAAATAAAAACTACAAACTTATTTCAACAAAATTTCTCATGCTTCAGTTTATTCTTAGTTTATAATCGAAACTCCTACATAAATTCATCCAATTATCTTAACACATTAAGGATTCATCATGCAAATCAGTTTCGCATCACAAGTGCATACTCCAATACTAAAAAAAATATATATCAATATTAATTCCCCCAAATCAAGTGTTAAGAATCTAAATTCGTTTCAACTCTACTCCTCACAAGATAAAAAATTCACTCTTAATATCACACTGATCCTATGGGTTCAAACACTCAACAAAGTATATGCGAATAGAAGTTATGTAAAGAAATGAGCTAATAGATTCGCATATGATTAAACAAGAAAGGCTCAAAAAGTGTATAACATTGATCTCATGAAAGGAATCAAATGATAGGATTTATGAAGAAATCACATTACTAATCTCATGCATCAATTAAAATCTTTAAGCAAAAATTTCAAGTGTGCCCTAGAATGAAAATGCTTTGACTTTAAGGGAACTTATTTTTATTTTTTTTATTTTTTTATGTATTAACCATTCATACTTGAAGAACTTAGGGTCATAAGAAACTTATTATCTTTTCTTTTCTTTTCTTTTCTTTTTTTTATTTATTATTATTATTATTATTTTTTTTTTATTTTTTATACAATGACCCAAATACATATGTATTTTGTGAATGGATATAGGAATTCCCTCATATTTTTTTTAAAGTCAAACATGGATGAGATAGGCAAACACTCCAAATTTTACTCAAATCATTTAATCTAAGCAATTCAATTAAGCACATGATTCTTCATTAGATGTTTAAAATCCTATCATTCAATGCAAAAACCTATAGAGATCTTCTAACAATTTGAAATAATAAGAAAAGTGTTTAATAGAGTAGAATAATGATTAACTCTCAGAATGAAACGTTAATGGCTCAACAATCATCTCACAAGGTAGTCTCCACTATTTGATTCTTAAACACAAAATTTGGGTTCATCTCAATTTCAATATTAAAAAGCATGAAGTATGAACTATGAACAAAAACCAACTTTTACAACTAACCTTGAATATGTACAAGAAATCAAACAAAACATGTATAAAGATTCAATTACTCACTTTAAATTAACAAGAAGGCATGATAGTTTTGTATGAAAAAGTTTTTATTGGACCTATTTGTACCCCCAAACCTAAACTAAACATTGTCCTCAATGTTTTCAACTACGCACATGTTCAGAAAAGCATTTAAAAGGAACAAATAGAAAAATTAACTAAACTATAAGAAAAAGAAAAATATTACCTAAAATAGTGGGTTGCCTCCCACCAAGCGCCTAGTTTAACGTCTTAGCAAGACGTTGCTAATCCATTCCTATCCACCATCATCAAAAATCTTGAAGTGTGTGATGTCGATTTTCCGAGCTAGGATGTCATTAAGCCTATCCTTCCATCTCGGTAGTTGTTTCCTATGAAGCACAGCACACACTTTCTGGTGGAAGTAGTAGGGAGAAGGATTTGGGGATGTACAAGACTTTGGTTCTTTGAGTGGTAAAGGAGGTAAAGAGAATTCCTCCTTGTTCTCCTTAGAAGGTTGTAGAATTTGATTTTCCTCAACTTGACCTTCTTTGAGAATTGCTTGCTCCCCATCTATATTTTCTACACAAAGTGGTAAATCATCAATAATTTCAGGAAAATAAATATCATTAAAAACCTTACCACTTTGAAGAATTATGTCATCCTTTTCTTGCTCATCTTGATTGGGCAACTCTTCTTGTGGTAGAAGTTGTTCCGCTAGTTGCCCAATTTGCATTTCAATCCTTATCATAGAGTCTTCTAAGGAATCCATCCTTTGAGTACGTTTCTCTTGGTTTTCTAAACTAACTTGAATAAAAGTATTCAAGGTCTCCTCCAAGGTTGGTTTCTTAGGGTGAATGGGTAGGTCATAAGGATTGAAATCTAAGCCTTGTATGGGGTATGAGACATAAGATGGGTTAGTGTTTGCTTCCCAAGAAAAATTTTGGTGATTTCCCAACTCGGGAATATAAGGATAGGAATCACTCCAAGATGGGTGATCATTCCAAGGTGGGTGACATTCCTCATTAAGATTGATATCTCGGTTGGTAGAGGTATAGAAATCACCTTCAAACATGCAATCATTAGCATTATGTCCATATAAACCACAAATGTCACATACCTCCATGTTTGTTAGCTCTTGGATATCAGTATCCAGCTTGATTAAGTGCTCTTTTGAATATGTTGATGTAGTCTATGAACGGTACCTTTCATATACTAACAAAAACAACAAAGAAATCAAAGCACCACAATATATCCCAGAGAAAAAAAAATAACGAAAGAAATAAAGAAAATAAAACAAACAACTAAAACAAATGACTCAAACAAATAAAAACATTTAAGAAACTAAAAATAACAAAGCAAAACACAAATACTAACAAAATCACAAGAATAAAAAGAAATCACAAAAAATAAAGAAATACGAAAAACAAACTAAACAGAAAATAAATAAACACTTTAAAACGCCAATTCCCCGGCAACGGCGCCAAAAACTTGATGCACAAAAACTTGATAGTCAAATTTTGTATTTTATATAAGCTCGCAAGTGCACGAGTCACTTATAGTAAGCGACAAGTATACTCCCAAGATCGTCTCTCAAAGGAATTGCTGTGGTTTTAAAACGTTATCTATTTTCTTATTTAGTCGAACAAACAATCCTAAACATTCTAACAGTTGTCAATTGAAGAACAGATCGTAAATTCGGAATTAAATTGAAAACTAAAATAAAATGAAAATAAAAGTGATCACAACCAAGGGGAGGATGATGGATGTAATTGGGAATATTAGTTTGATATCCATTCATGGCAAAAACAAATTAAGCATTCAATTAGAAGTTGGATTTAATGATTTTTCCGCTAAACCTAGAAAATCCCAAATCAATGGCAATTTTCACTACGATCAACTAATTAACGTCTTTGGCCCGGATCATTAACTAATCAATCGGAATTAGCTCAAGGAAATAATTCTAACCACCTAAACTATCACAAATCAATGCAATCAATTTAGGCTCTTGTTCATAATGCACAATTAAGCAAAGATGGCGTTTCTAATGCCTAATTCTAAAATATTCTTTCTAATCACAAACTAAGGTTTGGTCCACCATCAATTCACAATCAGAAAATAATAAGAACATGAACAAGAAATAAATCCAAATCATATATAATTAAATTACAAAATTGTTCTTCCAATCATTGGAAGCAATACTAACATCCCAATATACATAAATTAGCCAACCATAACTAAATTGGTGTCAATAATTTAGTCATGGAGGCAAACCACAAAATCAGAGAAGAAAAAGATATTACACTAAAAATACCCCAATGAATCTTCTAGCTCCAAATCTTTGAACTTGATTGATCCTCTTTCTCAAATCCTTGGAGTAGCTTCAACAATGGAGGGTCTCCTCTTGATTTTGGGTTGGTTTTTGGGTGGAAAACCCTTGCTGCAGTAGCAGCAGAGGTGGGAGAGAAATTGGCTGCAAAAACTTGTGTTTGGGAGAGGTATAATGTTGTATTTATAGGGGGAAGGAAATGGAATACGCGTTTTAGGATTTCTGGGCAGTTTTGGCACCTCCCGCCGCGGCACAGGTTTTTCCCGCCGCGGCGCGTGTTGAATTTTGGAACGTTGGCTGAAAACAGAAACATCCCCGCCGCGGCACAGGTTTTGCCCGCCGCGGCGCACGTTGAAAATTTGATTTTCCCAGAATCAACCCGAGATCCTCTCGCCGCGGCACACATTTTCTTCGCCGCGGCGCGCCTTGTTTTAGTGCGCTGTAAATGCCCTTACATAGTATGTTGATTATCGATGTAAGGCTTACATTTTTAATCCTTTGTTTGCCCCCCTTACATAATAAACGACATCCAATGTAAGGCTTACATTTTTAAGCACTTTTGCTTCACTTTTGCTCTCTTTTTCCACATTTCTTCCCAAACCGACTTCGACCTACAAAACAATGAAATACCTTCCAAAACACGAAAATAATAAAATAAAAGATAAAATTAATGCTTAAAAACATAACAGAATATAGGTCAAAAATGTGTTTATCAAATACCCCCAAACCTACATTTTGCTAGTCCTCTAGCAAAACTAAAATTAAACTATACTGACCTAAATCACTTCCGTAGATTGTCACGGTTGCATTTAGCATATGCAACAAGCCTTTAAACCCCTAGGTTGCCCTAGTGGACGAGTTAAAGTCTCGTGAGGGTTTTCAGTGATGATTCCCACAAACATCCAACTAAAAGAAAAACTAAAATGACAAATAACAATACTACAAATAAAAACTACAAACTTATTTCAACAAAATTTCTCATGCTTCAGTTTATTCTTAGTTTATAATCGAAACTCCTACATAAATTCATCCAATTATCTTAACACATTAAGGATTCATCATGCAAATCAGTTTCGCATCACAAGTGCATACTCCAATACTAAAAAAAATATATATCAATATTAATTCCCCCAAATCAAGTGTTAAGAATCTAAATTCGTTTCAACTCTACTCCTCACAAGATAAAAAATTCACTCTTAATATCACACTGATCCTATGGGTTCAAACACTCAACAAAGTATATGCGAATAGAAGTTATGTAAAGAAATGAGCTAATAGATTCGCATATGATTAAACAAGAAAGGCTAAAAAAGTGTATAACATTGATCTCATGAAAGGAATCAAATGATAGGATTTATGAAGAAATCACATTACTAATCTCATGCATCAATTAAAATCTTTAAGCAAAAATTTCAAGTGTGCCCTAGAATGAAAATGCTTTGACTTTAAGCAAAAATTTCAAGTGTGCCCTAAAAATTTCAAGTGTGCCCTAGAATGAAAATGCTTTGATAATCCAAACTCACTCTATGATACTCATTGTTACACCAAAATTATAATTTAGAGGTAGCATACAACACATAATCAAGGTCATAAAAAGCATGATAGTAGTCAAAGTAATTTTCAACACATTTAAGCCAATGTAAGAGACCATTAGTGCCTTCACTTTCATAAAACTTAAAGACATGGGTTTTTTTGAGTAAGTAATTATAATCAAGATAGGACATTTTAGAATGATTTTGTTGTAATGTATTTTCACTAAAATAACTGACAAAAGTTGAGGTGAATTTATCCTTCTAAATTAGCTCCATTGATATCCAGTTGATTCTCTAAGTCCACAACAACAAGAATTACTTGACAATGCCAAAAGGGGGTCTCACCACTTTAAACCCACTTGTCTTAGATCATCATCATATTCCCTTACAAGTGGATCCCACCACTTTAAACCCCAGCCACTTTTTCTGCACTATTCCCTTATTCATCCACTTTAAATTTTTCACCAATCATCGCATACCATGTGATATATAAAAGGGGTGCAGGATAGCCTTGTAATATTATAAGGGCCATCCCCCGAATTCCTATATATGTCACTCCAATACTCCACCAAATGACAATTTTTTTGAGCTCTGCTTAGAGCACCCTCTCGTTTTCTCTCAATTAGTGTTCTTATCTTTAATTTAGGGTTTATATACATTAATTAATATGCCTTCTAATTCTTCATTTTGTTTTTAATCAAAAAACATATTCCTCACCTATCCCAAATGTTCAATGTCTAAAGAAGAATGCCTAAATCAATTGAACAAATGCTTGAAAGATAAAAAACCAAATTACATTAGGATTGCATTTGAGTTACACGAAAATGGGGAACTTCACCTTCACGTTCTAATACGTTCCCAACCAAATTTCAGATAAAGAATCAACAATTCTTTGATCTAGTATCCCCTCACCGTTCAACCAATTTCCATCCTAACATTCAAGTAGCTTGCAATGCATCTGCTGTTAATGATTATATTTCTAAGCATAGCGATTTCATTGAATCGGACAATCTACGTTCATCTGAGCGACAGAATACAATATTTAAAGTAGACGTTGTGTATGTTGTGCGCTTACCACCAATGATAAGAAAAACAACATGGGCATTGTTAGGAAAGGCGATTCTAAGAATTTCCTAATCTATTGCGATAATATTAATCACAATCTTGATTGATTTTTCACAAACCACCAAAAGTATATGAAAATAACTTTCCCAATTTTCAACACGTGCCAATACAGCTACAAGAATGGGCACATGAGAACATTAAACCATTAAATGAATGTCCATATAGGCCTATTAGCCTTATTGTTGAAGGCCCATCTAGAATTGAGAAAACTTGTTGGGCTAGAAGTCTTGGGCCTCATAATTATTGTTGCAGACTTATGGACCTAGCCCATTATAATAAGGCCTATTATAATGTTATAGACGCGTGCATCCATGGTTTCTAAAACATTGGCAGGAATTTATTGGGGCCCAACACGATTGGAATTCAAATTATAAATATGCAAATTCAAAAAAAATAAAAGGTGAAATTTCAGCAATTATTCTCTACAATCCTAGGCCAAATTCATCTTACAAAGAGTATATGGAAATATCAGATCATATTTTCCTATATGAGTGGACCAAAAAAAAATTGCAATCTTCATCAACATTGACAACCTACTCTACTCCACTGAGCATCAATCTACAATAAGCAATAATCAAGAGGAGCAAACGCAGGAAAATATTTAAATTTTCTTGCAAGTGCACGACTTTATTTTGCAAAAATGGGTATTCGATTTTATCATCGAATCTTTCAGTGGTAGGTTGGGAAATCCTTATCTTTAATGGATGTATACATATTTTCGTAATAAGTTAGATCTGCTGGACACGTAATTGGAATTGTGAACTTGGCTTGTTTTCATTCTCTTCAGTCATTCGATTGTTGTAAATTGTTATTACGACAATTTCATTCGCGTTTATTGGGCATTAGGGTCGATACTTTATAAGACAG
Organism: Elaeagnus macrophylla; assembly: GCA_029378325.1. NCBI lineage: Eukaryota > Viridiplantae > Streptophyta > Magnoliopsida > Rosales > Elaeagnaceae > Elaeagnus > Elaeagnus macrophylla. The sequence goes on along the minus strand of CM055643.1, from coordinate 38,066,684 downwards.
TGATTAATCATCAAAGATAGGTTCTTGAATTTCTGACAAAGTTGGTCCAATTTAAAAACCAAACGTATCATCTGAATATTTCTAGACACTTTAGCTTGTAAAGTTGACAAGGTGTAACCCAAAATTTCATTTGAAATTGAAAGATCCATATCAAAATTGTACAATGAATATGTTTGATTGTGAAGAAATTTGATAAACTTATGGAAGATTAAAGAATAGAAAAAAAAAGAAAAGAATATGAACCCTAAATTAAAGATAAGAACACTAATTGAGAGAAAAATGAGAGAGTACTCTAGACAGACCTCAAAAAAATTATGATCATTTGGTGGAGCATTGGAGTGACATATATAGGGGTTGGGGAGTGGCCCTTATAATATTACAAGGCCACCCGTTCCCCTTTTATCTTCCACGTGGCGTGCGATGATTGGTGGGAAATCTAAAACTTATTCGATAAGCTTTAGATTTTCAATATATTTTGTTAGTAGGAATAAAGTGGTGGGCCCCACTAATAAACCAATATTTGTCCTAATATTTTGTTGTATTTTGACATTAATTTTATAGTTTATTTAAATATTTTACTCAAACTAAGGATATTTTGGTCATTTTTAGGTTTATAATTATTTTGGAAGAATTTACAATTTTTTGAAATTTTTTTGAAATTTCTTATGAATTTTATTAGACAGGTGGATTTATATAGAAGGTTTTGTGGATGTATTTAGAAATACGGATTTGTACAGAAGGAACCGTGGATCCACTTAGAAAAGCCCAGTCAAAGTCACCATCCACGTCATTCAACACGTCATCGCCGCGTCAATCTGTGATACCAATAATAAGAAGACACGTGTCAGACAAATCAACAAGCCTTTGCCAAACTACGACGCAATTTGGACGATTTTTGCGCATCCTCAGCTCAGTTTGAAAATGTTTTGCAATCCGATTTTTAAGTATTTTTCACTTCTTTTTTTTTGAGAGAATTTTTTCTCTTTTATTTTTATTTTTAGATAACTTTTTATTTTTATAGTATAATTTTATGATATTTTAGAGAGAAAAATATTACATTATTGTATAATATTTCAAGCTTCTAGAGAAGGAACATCAACCAATTCAAGAGTTTGAGTATGTATTTTATTATTAATATTTTTGTCTCTAATTTTGTAATATTATTACTGTAAACTTTATGCCTTTAGTAATTAAATTTACGAAAATAAATTTAATTATGTTTAGCTAAATTTATACATGAAATTTTAGTTATGTTACCATCATTATTTTGATTAATAAGTTAATTATTATATAAAAGTTTGATATTATTTCATATTCATTTTTCTTCATAGCTTTAATTATGAATAGAAGATGGATCAAATCACTATTTTTAGTTAAAGTAAATATTTGTGAATTAGTTTGTTAAAAATATCACCTGCATCTAATTTTGCCCTCTTGAATATGAATCTAAATTAATTAATTACATGATCATTGTATTAGTTTAGATGATTACATAATTTCTCCGCACTCATTCCAATCATTTAATTAATTGTCTCGATCAAAGAAATTGATTATTTAATTGTAAGTAAAAGTTGTCATGATCATTGAAATTTTCTAGCTTTAGTAGAAAAATCGATAATATCAACTTATAAACAATCATTAAATTTAACAAATAATCCAAAATATGATTGGTTAGCAAGCTAAAATTTTTATTACTTGTTCCATCTTTTTAATTAAGATTCTGCACTTATTTTTAGCTAGTTTAGTTGTTTGATTAATTAACTACTTTATTATCATTTATTTGCTTTAAATCTTTTCATTTATTTTATGTTTTGTTACTTTTGAAAATAATTAAAGAATTTTAAAACCACTGTAACTCTGCGAGAGATCGACCTTGGAAGTTTACTTATCACTTGACTATAAGTGATTCGTGCACTTGCGAGTACTATAATTTACATATCAAATTTTTGGCGCCGTTGTCGGAGAATTGATGTTTTTAAATTCATTATTTATTTTTCGTTTTAAGTATCGTATATATATATTTTTTTATTTTTCTTTTAAAGGACCTCCTGCTTGCTATTTTTTTTCCTTATAGTTGGCTGAGCCGCCTTTGTTTATTTATTTATTTTACTTTTATATGGTCGGCTTTGTCGCTTAATACTTTTTATTTAATTTCTTGTTGATTAAGCCACTTATATTTATTAATATATATTTTTTTCTTTTTCTATTGTAAATTATTCTCTAATATTTATTTTAATTTATCCTAATATTTTTTTTTCTTTTTACTTTTCCTTCATAATATTATTATTATTATTACTATTATTATTATTTTCATATTTTTACTTTTATTTTCTTTACTTTGTTACTATTACTACTATTTATTTATTTATTTATTTATTTACTTTACTATTATTATTTTTATTTTATTTTATTTATTTATTTTATTATCCTTGTTGACTAAGATACTTTCATTTATTAATACATTTTCTTTTATTTTATTTTCTTTTTATTTTTTTTTTCTGTTGCTAATTATTATCTAATATTTATTTTAGTTCACTCTAATATCTTCTTTCTTTTTACTTATTATTATTATTATTATAATAATAATATCCGTATTTTTACTTTTATTTTATTTACTTTATTACTATTAATACTATTTATTTGTTTACTTTACTATTATCATTTTTATTTTTATTTTTATTTTCTTTATTTATTTTATTATCACTATAAAATTAAAAAAAAAATCTAAAAAAAAGGGCTAGATATTGATATCCAAGAGCCAATACAAAAGCTTTTTGAGAGCTACTAAACATGGAGGATACGGAGGTATGTGGCATTTGTGATTTATATGGACATAATGCTAATGTTTGCGCTTTTGCAGATATTTTTATGCATTTATCAATCAAGATTTCGATCTTAACGAGGGATATCACTCACCTTGGAATGATCCCTACACTTATATTCTCGAGTTGAGAAATCACCAAAATTTTTCTTGGGAAGCAAACACTAACCCACCTTATGTCCCATACCCCATACAAGGCTTAGATTTCAATCCTTATGACCTACCCATTCAACCTAAGAAATCAACTTTGAAGGAGACCTTGAATACTTTTATTCAAGTTAGTATTGAAAACTATGAGAGAAACAATCAAAGGTTGGATTCTTTGATAAGGATCGAAATGCAATATGAGCAACTAGCGAAAAAACTTATAGCACAACAAGAGTTGCCTAACCAAATTAAGCAAGTGAAAGATGACACAAACTTTCAAAGTGGTAAAAATTTTGAAAATATTTATTTTCCTGAAATTTTTGATAATTTGTCACTTTATGTAGAAAACACAGATGTAGAGCAAGCAATTCTCAAAGAATGTTAAGCTAAGGAAAGCCATATTCTACAACCTTCCAAAGAGAACAAGGAGGAATCATTTTCACCTCTCATGCCGCACAAGGCCCCTACGACTTACACATCCCCAAATCCTTTTACATACCACTTCCACGAAAAAGTGTGTACTGTGCTTCATAGAAAACTACTACCGAGTTGGAAGGACATACTTAATAACATACTAGCTCAAAAAATTGATATCACACACTTCAAGATCTTTGATGATGGTGGATATAAATGGATTAGTAACGTCTGGCTGAGGACGTTAAACTAAGCGCTTTGTGGGAGGTAACCTGCCATATTCGGTTATATTTTTTCCTTTTTAGTTATATTGTGTGTTTCTTTTCTTAAAATAAACATGCGCATATTTAGAAGCATTGAGGACAATATTTAATTTAAGTTTGGGGGAGTATTTAAGTATTTTGAGACAATAATTTTCATGTTCTTTTTAATTTATAAATTATTAAGTATATTATGCAAATTGTGTTTGATATTTTTTAATATTCTCAAAAATTTATTATAACAATTTGGTTCATATTCATAATCTATAAATCATTTTTTTATTGAAATTGAGATGAATTTGAGTTTAATGTTCAAGAATCAAATAGTAGAGACTACCTTGTGAGATATTTGAGCCTTCAGCACTTTATTCTGAGAGATTAATATTCTTCTACTTTTTAAACACATTTTCTTATAATTTAAATTGTTAGATGATCTCTATAGGTTTTGCATTGAATGTTAGGATTTTACATTTGATAAAGAGTTATGTTGTTTATTTTCATTCTCTTAATTAAATGACTTGAGTATGAAAATTAGAGCATGTGTCTAGCCTTCATGATTGACTTGTTATACAAAATAATAAATGGGGGTTAAAAAAAAAAGAAAAAAAAATTATATAAATATAGCCATTCACCATGAGTTATAAATCCAAATTTTAGGGTCATTCTTATCCTAAAATTTAAAAAAAAAAAAAAAACAAAAACAAAACAAAACAAAACCCTTTAAAGTCAAAATCATGTAAATCTCTATCTATCTCAAGGCACATGCTTGATACTGTTTACTTAAGAAGTTTGATTAGAATATGATATAAGCAATATGATATCTTTACAATCCTAATATTTGATTCCTTTCATGAGATCAATTTGGTTGCATTTGAGCTTTTCTTCTTAATATACATATGCAAATATTTTTTTTTCTTGTTTACATAACTTCTATTCGCATATATTGATGAGTGCTTGAACCTTAGGATCTGTGTGCATTAAAGAGTGAATCTTGTGAGGCTTAGAGTCAAAGCAAATTCAGATTCTTGACATGAAATTTAGAGAATTTGATATGAATATAATTATTGAGATATGGATGAATGAAGTGAATCTAGTTTACATGATGAATTTTGAAATATCGAGAAATTAAATATACTGTGCATAAATCTTAATTAAAATCTATAAAGAAAAAATTGAGCATGAAAATTTTGCTGTATTGAGCTTTAACTTTTGTTTTACTTGAGGACCAGCAAAATCTAAGTTTGGGAAAATTTGATAAACCAATATTTGTCCTAATATTTTATTGTATTTTGACATTAATTTTATAGTTTATTAAATATTTTACCCAAACTAAGGTTATTTTGGTCATTTTTAGGTTTATAATTATTTTGGAAGAATTTACAATTTTTTGGAATTTTTCTGAAATTTTTTATGAATTTAATTAGACAGGTGGATTTATATAGAAGGATTTGTAGATGTATTTAGAAATACGGATTCATATAGAAGGAACTATGGATCCACTTAAAAAAGCCCAGTCAATGTCACCATCCACGTCATTGAACACGTCATCGCCATGTCAATTCGTCATACCAATAATAAGAAAACATGTTTCAGACAAATTGGCAAGCCTTTGCCAGACTGCGCTGCAATTTGGACGAATCAAAAAACGTCACGTGTCATGCACTTATGAGTTGTTTCCCACTTGCGGTGCAGCACCGTCCAGCGAATAAGAACTTGAGACGTGTCCCAATCTTCTGCGCTGTCAGCTCCTTCCAGCCATTCAAATTCTGCCACGTATCATTTTATCCTTTTCTTTCAGTTGACCAGCCAATGAAATGTTGACACGTGGAAATTTTAGCAGCTTTCGACCAACTTTGTTGCCTATATATATGCGCATCCTCAGCTCAGTTTGAAAATGTTTTGCAATCCAATTTTTAAGTATTTTTCACTTCTTTTTTTGAGAGAATTTTCTCTCTTTTATTTTTATTTTTAGATAACTTTTTATTTTTACAGTATAATTTTATGATATTTTAGAGAGAAAAATATTACATTATTGTATAATATTTCAAGCTTCTAGAGAAGGAACATCAACCAATTCAAGAGTTTGAGTATTTGTTTTATTATTAATATTTTTGTCTCTAATTTTGTAATATTATTACTGTAAATTTTATGCCTTTAGTAATTAAATTTACGATAATAAATTTAATTATGTTTGGCTAAATTTATATATGAAATTTTAGTTATGTTACCATGATTATTTTGGATTAATAAGTTAATTATTATATAAAAGTTTGATATTATTTCATGTTCATTTTTCTTCATAGCTTTAATTATGAATAGGAGATGGATCAAATCACTATTTTTAGTTAAAGTAAATATCTGTGAATTAGTTTGTTCAAAACATCACCTGCATCTAATTTTGCCCTCTTGAACATGAATCTAAATTAATTACATGATCATTGTGTTAGTTTAGATGGTTACATAATTTCTCCGCACTCATTCCAATCATTTAATTAATTGTCTCGATCAAAGAAATTGATTATTTAATTGTAAGTGAAAGTTGCCATGATCATTGGAATTTTTTAGCTTTAGTAGAAAAATCAATAATATCAATTTATGAACAATCATTAAATTTAACTAATAATTCAAAATATGATTGGTTAGCAAGCTAAAATTTTTATTACTTGTTCCATCTTTTTAATTAAGATTCTGCACTTATTTTTAGCTAGTTTAGTTGTTTGATTAATTAACTACTTTATCATCATTTTATTTGCTTTAAATCTGTTCATTTATTTTATGTTTTGCTACTTTTGGAAATAATTAAAGAATTTTAAAACCACTGCAACTCCGCGAGAGATCGACCTTGGAAGTTTACTTATCACTTGAGTATAAGTGATTCGTGCACTTGCAAGTACTATAATTTGCACATCACCCACCACATGCTTTTATCTGCCACTACGGAGGAAAAGTACCCTAGGGGTAAGCGCAGCGTGAATGAGTTTTTGAACATACAAGGGAACTTTTGGCATTGTCAAGTATTCTAAGACAAGTGGGTTAACTTTTCTATATTGTGACTGGCATTTTACTGTGTGCTAGAAGAAGAGGTGTGCAGGCAATTTAACATATTTTTAAATTTTTAATTGTTGAATAATTTGAAGACATTCAATTTTTAAATGTATTTTCCTTTAGAATAAATACATTTTATTACAATTATTGCAATTATCTCACACATTCTCACATGTTGCTTCTGTAACTTCCTAATCAGTAATACCAGTAACAACTTCATCTGTAATGAAGCATCCATATTCATGCCAACTTCATTAGTCCTAAGTCTGTCATCAGAAGAACTAGAACATGCATTGAGAGCCAAAAACATCATTGATAAACCTGCAATTACTTGCATATCAATAACCCTATCAATGTAGTAATGGACAAATAAGGGATCGTTAGGGACTGGGGACTGAAGGGACACCTACAATAAGTGTTAGTATAATAAATATTCACAAATATACAATGTGTACAAGAATTCATGGGGTTTGTAATTGGTTTCTAATTAACTAAAAACAAAACAAAAATTATATACAAGTGATCATCTCCATTCACACAACCATAGATAATCAAACATTCAATTAGATTGTCATGACAAATAGCAACAAATTCACTCCCACAAGCATGCATAAGAATCGAACTCTTGAGTATAAGGGCAACGACCTCAAATACCCAACATATTCTTCTAAAATCTTTAAGATTTAGGAAACGTCCATCACTTAGATATTTTACCCGGCTTAAACATAGCAGAAACGTCTAACCATGTAAAAATCAAAGTAAATCATTATGCTTTCATGAATATAGTTCAAATACAAGCTAAGACTATGGATGTCAAACCATAAATAATAACCTTGCAATCCTCAAACACACTTTTACAAGTTTTACCTCTTGATTAGAACCTCATAAGGATCGCCCTATAAGAATACTAATAAGCAATATGATACTTTTCGCCACCACATAGAAAACGTCTATATGTAGTACTACTAACTACCAATGATATATAAACCCTATATGTTTTGAACCATATAAGATTACATATTTAAATTAGAGTGAAAATTCTTACACATAATCATAATTCATGAATTCATAACTACATATCATTAACAATCCAATTTCATGCTTTAATCAAATATAAAAATAAACAAGACTTATAGAAAATAGATCATATTTCCAATAAAAGAATCCAAAACAAATAACTTTAATACAATAACAAAAATAATTAAAAATAATAAACATAAATATTACACTTTTGAAGCTTGAGAAGTCTTGATGATAATCCTTTGCTCCAAGGTTAATGAAAATGAAGAGATGATTTTGAGAGGTGAAGCCTTGCTCCTTATATAGGAGAATTGGTTGCCTATCTTCTCTTCATTTTTCAATGTGGGACTAAAACCTCTTGTATAGGATAATATTTTGCTAATTTTTGCTTTAATTTCGATGTGGGATTTGATGTGCTCTTTTGAATTGAATTCAAGTTTACGGCCAGACTGACCTTCGATCACTAAAACAGGAATATCTCAGCGATCAAAATAGATATGATCAAGTTCTTGGATGTTCTGGAAACTAGACACATAGGGCTTTCCAATGACACCTCATTCATGATTTTTGGACTTCTGAGCTGTCTGGTAGAGCCCCGCGAATTTGGACTACGAAATCTGGCAGAATTCTAATTTCCTTCCAATTTGAGTTTTATTCTAATTTTGATTGTTCATTGGCCTCTACTCCTTCCTTTTAGGTGTAGAACGTCCTAAACTCTCAATTTTAATGATGATAATACAAATTTCCTACAAAAGAATTAAGAATTTATAAGCAAATGAAAGTTCCATTCTTATAAGAGGAAAGTTACTATAAACAAGGAAAGCTCAAAAACTTCATTTATGCTCATTTTTTGCACACCAATGCCATCTAGGGATTCATTTCAACAAACTAAGCCAAAAGTAGCACAATTAAGATTAAAGCATAACTAAATGAGTAAGAAAATACATTAAAAATGTCACACAATGTGTTCCTATCAATCATCTCCTCCTTGCACTGTAGGGCATTAATTCATGTCAAAAATGCACTCGCATATTTAGTATAAACTAACGATATAATATGCAAGAGTGAGTCCACTTCAATATGTCCAATAAGACAAACATTAACAAACAAAGGCATTTTTAATTTATGAATAATAAACAAAATAAAAAAGAGCATTTAAATAATTTTGGATACCCAAAATACCTGTGAGAATTGTGCTGCAAGTTTTTCTTTAAGAGAACAATGTACTTCCATAGTCATCATTACCAATTTGAATAAAATAATATGCTCTGTAGTTTGTCAGAAAAACCATCATTATATCCCAAGTAATCATTTACAATTCTAATTAAAAAAAATATGCTATGTCCTTTTTAGAAACACCATCATTATTCACTTACAAGTGGGTCCTACCACTTTAAACCCTAGAAACATATTTTTTCTCTTATCCATCCACTTTGAACCTACCAATATGATTTGCACTATCATGAGGAAAGCATTTAGACTTGTGAGAACCATCAAGAACACCAAATACCTCTTCAAATTTAAGCTTCACAGCAGATGTGGGTTTGCGGACAAGTACAACGAATAAGATACAATAACGTGGGCGATAAGGTCCGTCAGTATCATCCATTAACATTTTTTTCCCATCACGACCAAGATGAATGCACTTTCCTTCAAACGTGATTACACCATCAATATTGATGGAATAGATCTTAATAGATCAATCACAACGATCATTCGACCTTGACCGACTTTAGGTAAATGAAAATAATCCATCATTATTTTACCGAGGAACGATACCATCTACCTTATCAAATGTCTCGTCAGCCAATTCTTTATTTGGAAACATCTTACCATATTTGTGAGAGTAACCAATTTTCTTACAGGAACAACTACCCCCTCTTAAAATGAGGATAATATTGAGTAAGCATAATAATTGGGCTTATTATAAGCACGATAATTACGTCTATTGCGATGAGGGAAATACATTTCAAAAATCGAATGTCTTCAAATTATTTAACATAAAACATTTAAAAATATGTCAAATTGCCTTAACATTTCTTCTAATAGCACACAGTAGAATGCCAGTTACAATATAGAAAAATTAACCCACTTGTCTTAGAATTACTTAACTATGCAAAAAGTGCCCTTGTATGTTCCAAAACTCATTTATGCTGCGCTTACCCTTGGGGTAATTTTCGTCCGTAGGGGCGGACAATAGCACGTGATGGGCCCACCACTTTATTCCCACAAACAAAATATCTAAGAAATCTAAAGCTTATTGGATAAGCTTTAGATTTTCCACCAATCATCGCATGGAATGTGGAAAACAAAGGGGACTGGGGGTGGCCCTATACTATTATATTGGCCACCCCCAACCCCTATATGTGTCACTCCCATACTCCACCAAATGACCATAGTTTTTTTTAGCTCCTCTTAAAGTACCTTAAATTAGTACAAAGGAGACTGGGTGTGGCCCTATACTATTATAAGGGCCACCCCCAACCCCTATATGTGTCATTCCCATACTCCACCAAATGACTATAATTTTTTTTAGCTCCTCTTAAATTAGTGTTCTTATCTTTAATTTAGGGCTCAAATACTTTTTTTTTTTTTTTTTAAATTCTTTAATCTTTCATACATTTATCAAATTTCTTCACAATCAAACATATTCATTGTATAATTTTGATATGGATATTTCAATTGCAGATGAAATTTGTCAATTGATTTTCTAAGTCCACAACACCAAGAATTGTATCTAATCCCAAGCTAATTTTGTTGTATACTCAACAAATACAAATGCATAATATATATATAAACTTTATAAACTTTAAATTTTGAGTTGAAATAAGTTTGACATTTGGGCTTTCAAGTGGAAATGGCTTGTTTAGTAACTGTGGGTTGTTGTGAAAGAGAATAACTATTAACATCCACCACATTTCATTAAATTCATATCCTTAAATATATGTAAACTTTACAAAACTATAAAAGCAAACTGTAATGTCTTACAAACCAGAGTAAAAATCATGTTATTTAAAAATGTCAGAAATAATAGAAAATCAGGAAATAATGGAAGTAGAAACACAAGACATTTAAGGATGTTTTCACAATAAATGATATTTAATATAAAGAAATTTGAAGAAATTCATAAATCAAAACTAAACCTTAAAGAAGGAGATAGATTTAAGAAAGAATCATTCTCCAAAATAAGAAAAATATTTTCAAGAAAAGACATAATATATTATGGAATAAGCATTAGGAATGATTAATAGGATAACAAACAAAAAGGATGCTTTGTTAGGAATGATTAATGAAAATTTAGGATATCAAAAATTAAAACTTACAGTATACCCTAAGTTTGCAGTTAATATCAACGATAAAAATCTAAACAAAGTATTAAGTTTAGCTTATGATTTTGAATGAGAAAATCTAATGAAAGATGGAAACTACCCATTTTCAATCATTATCTAGTAGGATATTCACTGATAAACAGCCACAATAGTTCAATATATGGGCAATTTTTTTTTATTTATAAAAATAGATAAAATATTCAAAGAAATAGAACAAGTAATAAAACCAGAAATATCAACAGAATATAAAATACATAATTAATGAAATATAGATATTAAAAAAAAACTCTTATATCAGTAAGAAAAAGCAACATACAAACGATTAAGTTTATAGACACTCAAATAGAAATCAATAAAAGGGATAAAAAATAGAAGAATTAAAAAAATAAATTGAAGAAGTAAAAGAATTGGTTTATATAATAAAATAATAATATTAAACTAAAAAATTATGTTAAAAAACAAATTACTAGGAATACAATTAGAAGAAAATTATAATCTAACAAACTTATCTGAAAACTAAATATCTATAATAAAAGTTTTAATTTTCTTGGCAGAAAAAATACATACCACAGATGAATTAAATATCAAAATTCTACAAGAAATAAACAAAACTAAAAAAGAACTAAAATAAATACAATTGAATATGCATAAGAAAATCACAAAATTATAAAAGAAATATTAATAACATATCAAAAGAAAATGAATTATAATTTGATTCATTAAAAGGTTTAAAAGAAGAAACTCCTAGGAGATCTGATACTTTAATACCCAAGAATGACAAAAAAATGAAGAAAAATCTCAAGATATAGTTATAGTTTAAATAGAGTACAGAAAAGATTTGGAATAACAACAATTCATGAACCTTGAAAGTAGAGACATGGAAAAATTAATTAATTTGTTAACCTTAATAAATGAAGAATTAGAAAAATATTATGAAGAAAAACTTTGTACAAATAAAAAAGAAAATTAGTGAAAGTGAACTTGAACAAGAAAATATAAGTCAAATAATTCACATAAAACCTGTATTATCAACCACACAAAGATCAACTCTATAAAGAGGAGAAATATCTGAACTACATAGGAAAGAAAGGAATAGACAAAGTTTAGGAGAACTTGAACCTTTTAATAGGAGAAAGCAACAACCAAAAATGAAAGAAGGATTATATTGGGGTACTAGATTTAGTACTCTACCAGAGTTTAGACCTCATAAAAATTATAAATATAATATTATCTTTAGATTGCATAAGAGATAGAAAGCAAGCCTTAGATGAATGAGCTCATGAAATGAGTGTAATTATACAAACTTTTATAATCACAAACAAACCCTTCAACTCATTAAATATAAAAATGATTGAAAATATAAAAATTTGGTCTACAAATTTAACATAATAGCAACATTTAGTAATTCAAGGAAATGCAACTATAGAAAGAGAATATTTAAACATTGTAATAAATGATATATATAGAGAATTCATTAGAAAAGATAAAGGAAAGAACATTATTGAATCTAATGAAAAAGAAATAAATGAAGCTAAATAGCATTTAGTAAATATGAAAATATGAAATATGTGTTACATAGATTATTTTATGTAAGACCCCATTCCTTACACGAACTAAAATTTTAGTCAAATTTATAATTCCAAAACTTTTATAATCTTACCCTCAATATTTATAAAACAAAATTTATGAACTTAAATTCAAAAGTGAAGATGTTTTAATAATCAAAATATATTTAAATTAAATTTTGTAAATTTGAACAAAATTACCAAAATGTCCCTAACTCTTAATTTTTTACAAATTGGAGGACAAATATATTTTAATGAAACATTTCTTATAAATATAAATATATATATAAAGTAATAATATTAAGAAAAGAAAAGAAAAAGTGAAGGACACATGTCCATCTTTTTTTTTTGCTACGTAGAGGATATATATCTATATATTGGCTAAAGGAATTATTTAGATAATTATCATTAGTAAACTTTATGAGGTAGCTGCTTATGACCTCCTTGTGGCAGCACCTAAGCTGCCTTTAGTTGAATGTAAGAAACCACGTGTAGTGGTTTTGAAGCACTTGGGAATAAATGTGATGTTTCCCTTTTAATCTAATATGTTGTCCCTTACTTCTTTGAACAAGCGAAAACAAAAGAAAACCAAGTTGTTTGACGAGAGAAAACTAAAGAAAACAAAGGGAAGAAGAAGGGGAAGAAAAAAGGTGCAAGGAAGAAAAGGAGAAGATAGGTATTAGTTTTGCTCTCCTTCTTATACTCTTCAATCCTCATGGAAATTTATTATTGTATTTTAATTTAGATGAATGATTTTCTAAGTGTTTTATGATTTCTATGTCTTTAAATGTATCTCTAGTATATTTGTAAATTTTGGAAAGAAGATATAAGGCTTTTTATTTATTTATTTGAACTTCATGCAAAAACTATTTCTCCAAAAATTGAAATAAAAACTGAGAAACTTTCACAACGAATTAGGATATGTAATTATATTTCTGAAAATCTATAGATTTCTAATTTATTACAAATTTTACTTTTCGTAATTCGGAGTTTTCTACGCAAAGTTATACCTAATTAAATGAAGGTTGTTTTATGAAACACGAACTGTAAGAGCTCTCGGTATTTTTGATATTTGAAATGGTTTTACAATTTGAATTTAAGAAAATTATATATTTTTTAAAGATTTATGTGTCTAGTTTTATAAAAATTTTATGGTTTATCGTTTCGATATTCCTAGACAGATTTATGCCTGTTTAACCAAGGATGGGTCAGGTGAAATGGGTGCTGGAAAACTGTTGGAAAATCCAATCAGAGTTTTGTTAATTAAAATAGTTTTACTGATTGGAATTGGACATTTTATGTCTTATTTTAAAGCTTAAGATGTCTAGTTTAATATGGATTTTACGGTGTATTATTTCGAGTTTTCTAGACAAATTTATAGCAACTTAACTAAAGGTACGTCCTACTACAATTTTGGTGAGAAAAATTGTTGAAAGTAATTAGTTTCTATGGATTTGAAATGGGTTATATATATGATAATTGAGTGTGTAATAACTGATTTTAAAATTTGAAATGTCTATTTTTTGTATGTTTTTACAGAAATGAATTTAGACATTTCTACCAAAAGTTATATATGATTATACAAGGTAGGTTTAAGAGTACCCTAAAACTATTTAGAATGCAATGATCAAAATCAAATAACTATCAACAACCCCTATTTTGGTTATATTAAAGTACCTTTTAATTTGAATTAAATAAGCAAGCTATGGAATTATTCTTATTCTGATACAAGTGTGGTTATTTAGGAAGAGTTGAACATGCAGAACCTACAGGACACATAGAGGACCATTAGAGACATTTTACTGTGAGTGGATATTTAATTATTTCTAAAGCATGGATAACATTGTTTTGAAAAATAAATCCAATTTATACAAGTTGCATATTTATGAAAAGTGCATTCATGTTAACTAGTGTTAGAAAAACATATGTCAATTTCAATGCACTTCAAGAACTTTTACAACATGAGAATATATTTCCTTTTTATTAATATAATCAATCAAGTAAATGAAACATAAATTAGCAAACAAGCTATGATTAAATCAATTTTATTAATAATACTAAGTTTTGTACAATCTTGCAAGTTTCACAAATATTTTACAGTTGCCAGAGTACTTTTTCTCATGTATTCATGATAGTTGGCTATATTTAGCATTCAGATATGCTGTGACTTAGTAAGACATCATGATCAACAGATTTGGTCCAGTTCAGCTTACTATGATGTTTATCGACTAAGTATGATATTACAAGTTCAGTATGATAACAAGTTTAATTAAGTGCACATGATTCATGTATCAACAAAGCTAACTGCGCCATTTTATGGCATGTATCAAGCAAGTTCCCCACACGAGTAGTTGAGAGCTAGCAATAGTGCTAAATGTTTCCTCCGTGTACGATCAGATCCTCAAGTTCTCTTGACAATAAAAATACATTTCTCATGGTTATATAATTTATTCATATACTGATCATAGCATTATTATATTTTAAAGATCACGAACATAAATTTTTATCAGAATATTATTTCATTATGTCATGAGTATGTCATTCATAGTTTTCACATGTATCAAATTACAGTTATTTTATATAATTCAGGTTATGCTGTATAAATACACTAATTATCATAAAAACTATGTCCAGAATATTGTCGTCAACATATATATATATATCATGATAATTCATAAACATTTCATATGAAATTGGCATGATTATTAAATTATTTTATAAAACTTATCCACTCATTCAGCTCTCAAGCTCACCCTTTATATTATTTTCCTCCCTTAGGTAACTGGTTTTGAGGCAACATCACGTGAGTCTGGAGGCTTAGGATCCATCTATTATTGTGCAGTCTAGGTTTTTTTTTTTTTATCTCTTTTCCAGTTTTTATAGTGTATTTTTGGGCAATTATGTTTTGGACTAGTGAACAAAAGTCTTATGTGGTGTATAGTATGTATCTGACAATATATAGTTATACTTGGCCATGAGCCACTTTCTGGTTATGTAAAAGTTAAATGAAATTTGACTAGATTGTGAAATTTTATATTAGAACCGTGGTCATTTACTGCAAAGAAGATAGTTCAATAATTAGGGAAACTCTGCCCAAATTTTTACAAATTTCTTATACAAAATTTTCAAGCTAAGCCAAGGTCCTTTTAGAATGTTAGTTATTATGTTTCCTCAGGATACGTCACATGCTCTAGTGTTGAGTTGGGACGGGTCCTGACATTTTATATGTGAGTACGAAATATATTATAATAAGTTATTACCTTCTATGCAAGTAACTTATAAGGAAATATTTTTTCAAAAATTACTTGAAACAATAAAAGGAATAGAGAAACAATACCTGATACATTAGGAGAAAGAATAAGAAGTCTCAAAAGTTAAATAATAGTAAAATGTCAAGAAAGAAAATAATCTAAACCAATAAGAGAAAATGATAAAATTTATTGTGATTTAAGAGATTTTAAAATGCTAGAAAAATATGGTTGTAACATATGTCCTTATAATAAATATAAGAAATATAAAAAATCAGAAAAATAAGAAGATATAAATTTAGGAAACAAGATTTCTAAAAGTACAAGAGAATGTATAAAAAAAATTTTTATAAACAAAGATATTTTAAAAGAAGAAAATATGAGACACTTGAAATGAAAACTTATTGTCATTAAAAAAGAAACTAAAAGAAAAGAAAAGAAAAGAAATGTTGATGTTAGATATGCAAATGAATTTCCTAATAGCTTCAACATAAGAAATAACTTAAAAAGGAATTTCTCCAAAAAGCAAAAATCTTATAAGAAGTTTTTAAGATAGAACTAGAACCAATAGAGGAATCTGATATAGATGATACATGTAGTATCTATCTTTTAGAAGAAATTGAAGAAGAAATAATAGACTCAGAAACTGAAGAAGAAATAATAGACTCAGAAACATCAAATTCTGACTCTAATTTTGATTCTGACTAATGGATGAACTATTAAGTATAACAAACCCAAACAGTACATATATAAAAATAGGATTAAAATTTAAAGGATATAAAATTATCATTTGCATGCATATATTAACACAGGTGCAAGTATGTGTATACCTAGTAAATATGTATTTTTAGAGAAACTTTGAAAATAATCACCAAAAGAATTAGTAGTAAGAATAGCAGATAATACTACAATAAATCTTAATAAAGTCTTAAAAGACATAAATGTATTAATAGGAGGAGAAATCTTTTATATATTGACATATATCAACAAGAAACTGGAGTTGACATTTTATTAGAAAATAATTTTTTAAACTTATATCAACCTTTAATCCAGTATCTAGATAAAATAAGCCTAACTACCCTAGATGGTGAGACTATCTGTGTATCAAAAATCATAAAAGTATTAACTATTTTATTATCAACTTTTATGTTACAGCATAAAAAGCGAAAACGTGGTGAGAATATAGAAAAATAAAAATCATATTTAAAAAATATTTTTTTAGACATAGAGGTTAACCAAAACCCTTACTAAATGAAAAACAAGAAGATAAAACATTAACAGATATAAAAAATTATTAAAAATAGTATATTCAGAAAATTCATTGGATACAAATATTAATAAATCTAATAAAATAGCAAACATAAAACTAAAAATTCCTTTAAAGGTCATAAGAGTTAAACCAATAATTTGTACTATAGAGGATCGAGAGAAATTTAAAAAACAGATTCAAGAACTCTTATAATTAAAAGAAATTATTCCAAGTAATTCATCAAACTCTAGCTTAGCATTCTTAATAGAAAAAAAAGTTGAAAAAAGAAGAGGAAAAAAGAGAATGGTAATAAATTTCAAAGCTTTAAATAAAGAAACTATTAATGATGGATATTTTATCCTAAAGAAAGAAGAATTATTACTCATTAAAGAAAATAAGTATTGTTAAAGTTTTGACTGTAAAAGTAAATTTTGGTAAATAAGACTTGATGATAAATCACAAAAATTAACAGCATTTAGCTGTCCACAAGGATAATTCTAATGAACAATTGTCCCATTTGGACTTAAACAAGCACCAGGTATCTTTCAAAGATACATGGACAATATTTTCAAAAAATATCACAATTTTTGTTGTGTATACATAGATAATATATTAGTATTTAGTAATGAATTATCTAAACATTATTTAGACATTATTAATATTTTACAAGAATATTGTAAAAAATCATGAATAATACTATCAGAAAAGAAAGTAGTTATTGCCCAATAGAAAATAAAATATTTAGGGTTAGAAATAGAAGATGGAAAATATCATCTACAATCCTATATTTTAAATAAAATACAAAATTTTCCTAGTATAAAAGGGGCCAAAGACAATATTTACAGTTTGAAAACATCTTTATTGATCGAAAGTGCAGGGGGTTCTTCAATGTGTTGTAGAATACCCCTGATCGCATCCGTCTGTTGTATTCTATGATGTCCGAGGCATCCATTGACTTGCAATAACGTGCACCCACAAGAAAGCTTAAATGTTTTCCTGCGCTTACTCCTCTTGGATATTGCTTGTTGTAGATTGATGCTCAGTGTGGCAGAGTGGGCTGTCGATGTTGATGAAGATTGCATTTTTTTTAGTCCACTCATATAAGGAACTATTATCTGATATTTCTAGATACTCTTTGTAAGAGGAATCTGGCCCAGGATTGCAGAGAATAACTTTTGGAATACCACCTTTTATTTTCTTGGGCTTTGCATATTTACAGTTTGAATTCCAATCTTTTTGGGCCCCAATAAATTCACACTAATGTTTAAGAAACTTCGGATGCACGTTGTCTATAACGTTATAATGGGCCTCGTCATTGTGATGGGCCAGGTCCATATGTCCACAGTAATAATTATGAGGCTCAAGACTTCTAGCCCAACAAGTTTTCCCAATTCTAGATGGGCCTTCAATAATAAGGATGATGGGCCTATGCAGATGTTCATTTATTGGTTTGAGGTTTTCACATGCCCAATCCTGTAGTTGTGTTGGGACATTTTGGAAATTGGGAAAACTATTTTGATAAGTTTCTGGTGGTTTATGAAAAATACGATCAAGATTGTGACTAATCTTATCGTAATGGATTAGGAAATTCTTAGGATTGCCTTTCCTAATAATTCCCATGCTGATTTCTTTATCATTGGTGGTAAGCATAGCGTCATATACGGCGTCTACTTTAGATGTTGTATTCTGTAGGTCAGATGAACACAGGTTGCCCCATTCAATGAAATCGTTATGCTTGGAAATATAATCATTAACAGCAGATGCATTGCGAGCTGCTTGAATATTAGGATGAAAATGAGCTGATCGGTGAGGGGATAGTAGATCAAAGAATTGTTGATTCTTTGTTTGAAATTAGTTGGGAACTGAATTAGAACATGAAGATGAGGTTCCCCATTTTCGTGTAACTCAAATGCGAGCCTAATGTAATTGGGTTTTTTATCTTTCAAGCATTTGTTCAATTGATCTAGGCATTCTTCCTTAGACAATGAACATTTGGGATAGGTGAGGAATATGTTCTTTGATTGAAGACGAAATGAAGGATTAGAAGGCATATTAAATAAATTATATAATGGCCCACAATCTTCAACCGATACAAGAACCTGTGTGAATGTGAAGAGATATGCTTGTTTTTTTGGTCGTGATGTAATTATAACGACGTTTATAGATCAGACTAAGGAATTGGGAGGGTCTTATGTCAATGTAAAGCACAATGTGCTATTGTTGTTTGTTGTGTGGGAAACCAGGGACGATACGTACATTACATGTAATTTAAATTTAAGAATAGTGTACTACCATTAATGCCAACTGTTGATGATAATAAATTGCTATATTGTAAATCTGAGATTGAATGTAAAGAAATCACATTTATTGTAATCATATATTTATGGTGGCAAGCGCAGCGTCAAATGCCAAAAGATATTAAAAATAAAAGGAGATTAAAAATAAATAGAACTAAATCAGCGGTTTATTTGTCGTTATTTTGAGATGATCTTGCTGAAGTGCTTCTACAGTTGCCTTCATTATAGATGCATTTAGTTGTCCGAGCTGGGCAAGTGTTAGGGCTATTGTTGAAGAGGTGTTGGATCCAACCTCCGAAATAGAAGGGCCTGGGTCTATCTTTGGTTGGGCCATTGTTTTCTGATACATGGCTCTCTATTGAAACTGAATGTCTTTGTGGGCCAATATCCGAATAAGCTATACTCAGCCCAGCACATATGGGCAGTCGTTGAGATGTGTTGCACACAAAGGATGAGCTTCCTGTACACTTGACATGCATAAACATAAATAAAGAAATTAGCAGGAATGAGAAAGTTATTACAAACAAAGCTTAAAAAAGATTATGTTTGACAGTAGACTGATCAAGACATTAAATATATGGATAAAGTAAAACCACAGGTAAAATATTTACTAGCTTTGTATTATCCAAGACTAGATCATAAAATGATAATAAAAACAGACGTTTCACATGAATATTGGGGAGCAAAAGTCGATGATAAAGATGAATACATTTGTAGATTTACTTCATGAACTTTTCAAGGCCTTGAATTAAATTATCATAGTAATAAAAAAAATTAGATGTTAAAAAAGATATTAAGAAATTTACAATATATATTATAAGTTCAAAATTTATTGTTAGAACTGATAATAAGAATTTTGAATATTTTTTAAGAACCAATATTGTAGGTGATTATAAACAAGAAAGACTCATTAATTGGCAACAATGATTTAACCATTTTAAATTTGATATAGAATATTTATCAGGAACTAAAAATAGTCTAACAGATACTTTGACTAGAGAATTAGTACCTTTAACTACATTTTAATTACAAGAATGAATCACCTTGATATAAAAATCAAGGTTAAAGAAAAGAAAATCTCAATTTGAGAAAATGAAATCAAAATCTTTAAGGAACAGCTTGAGGCATTATATCTTAAAAAGTCTCTAGACAGTAAATATACGTTGGTTGACTCAGCTAAGCTGGAAAATCTAAAGAACTAAAAAATTCAAAGGGTAAAAAAGTTAAATCTTAAAAAAAAATTAAAAAGAAAGGAATTAAATTTTCAAAAACAAGAAATGAGAAAAACAGTACTAACAACTCATAGAAGAAAAAAAAGAAGATCAATTGGGCAAATGAAGCCAAGAAAGAAGACTAAAAAAAGGTTTATGTTGTATATAATAGGCCAAAACAGGAATTTACAATAGCTAAGCAAAGGCAAGCAGAGCAATAATAGGTTTTAGAGGAATCATCCACAAAGCTTTCACCAATAGAATAGAAGCAGAATGGAGCTTTACTAATTATTAGGTCCCACAACTGCTATCATCAACAGAAATAGCAAGGAATTACTCCTAAATAGTACAACCTATTGAAGGAACTAGCATATTAAAGAATCTTAGAAAGATTCTAAGACCAATAATCTTCAAGGAAGCAATAAGCAATTCCTTAGAATAAGAAAGAGAAAGGTATAAGAGCTTGATAAAACAGCAATGGATCAGCTTAAATAACCTAGCCAGGAAAACTACTGAAAAAGATCTTGATAATATGAAGTTATGTACCACAGAAAAAGACTTTCCACTAGGTAGCAAATTTAATATTTTAAAAGAAGCTGATCTAGTATTTGTCTATAGGGCATTCCATATTAGATTAATAGAAAATCTATATCTAGGAAATGATTTAAAAGAATTAAACTATTTACCTGAAAATTTCAAAAAATTTATAAAAAAAAAGAAAATTAGAGCTATAGACAAACCAATTTATTTAAGATGTTTCAGTTCAATAATAGATTGGAACAACAAAACACTAGTAAGTTCATATCATTTTATTAAAGTTGAACTAGGTAACACTAAAAGGAAAGTCCCTCGTCCCAAAGCCTTATCAGAAAAGGAATATAATCATGACGAATTTTTTATTGAAAGAGGATAAATGCTAAGCTAAATTTACATGAAATAAGAAGAATTAATAGCTCTTCTGAAATTAAGGTCAATTATTGCACCAGTAAGGTCATTATTACTTCTTAGAATAATATGGTCATAACCAAGGAAGATTTCTCAAAGAATATATTTCTCCATTACTCAAAAAAGCAATATGCAGGCTATAAATGCATTTATTGCATTAGAGATAAGGACGCTTACGTGGACTCAAAGTCTTCATAGAGCTTAGTGTTAGTAGATAAGAAATAAATAATGTAGGGACCACCTCCAAAATTGGTGCTAAAACCAGCAATAATGTAGGCATTTTAGATGCTAGAAAGGAAAGTTAGGTGAAATAGTAATATCCTACCAATGTAAACAGAGGATTCTTATGTTTATAAAAGGGAACTATCTTTAGTTAGCAGGAATATACGAAATCACTTCACTCTAGCTCTTATCCATTTCTATCTTTGTAATTTAGAATGACTATGAACTAGAAACTTTTTCAAAGTTGCTAGTTCTTTAAGTTGTAAATTATTTGTTTTATAAATAAAAGTCCAGCTTAAATTCTAAATTTATTGATCACTTTAGACCTAGGAATTTAAGTACAGATCTTAACAAGATTAGCAAGGATAGGAGGTCTAGAAGTTTAGATCTAAAGTGAGGCTTAACTCTTTGGAATAAGAAGGAGATAACTAAGAAACTTAAGTACGAGGTGGATCCATATTCAGAAACATGTAAGTTTACATTTAGAAATTAGTATATTTTGAATTTTATTAATATTGTTGAATTCATAAGCTATATTTTGATTTATGAAGAAATTAGAAAACAAACATAATAACATAAAAATGAATTATAATAAAACAAAGAAATCAGGGACAAATCTACATAGAAGTAAAGTTAAGAAATATCTAGTTTGTTTTAAAGCATTTATTAGAGACAATTTTAAAAGAAATGCATGAAGACAAAAAATAATTGAAAATTTACAAGGATCAATTGACTATTTTTTTAAACAAGAAAAAATGTATAATTTAGTAAAAGATCAAAACAAGGAATACTT
This sequence comes from Elaeagnus macrophylla, assembly GCA_029378325.1. Classification (NCBI taxonomy): domain Eukaryota; kingdom Viridiplantae; phylum Streptophyta; class Magnoliopsida; order Rosales; family Elaeagnaceae; genus Elaeagnus; species Elaeagnus macrophylla. Next base: position 38,044,118 of record CM055643.1, on the reverse strand, counting down.
AGATCTTGAATCAAGCCTTGAATTAATAAAAATGGACATAGAAGAAAAAAAAATCAAAAACTAAGTCGTGGGATAGATGAAGAACTTGAGAATTTTTAGCTTGAAACTCAATAAGAAAAATTATGATCAAGATAGAAGATTTTAAAGGAAAATATATGAAATTCTTGGAACAATATTTTGAAAATTTTAAAAGATTTAATATTCTTTTAAATTATTATATAGATTATATTTATATCATTTTATACATAATAGACTATCCTGTAGAAAAAAAATTTTAAAAATTATTTTACATAAAAAATTGTCAAAGTAAATGAAGAAAAATTTAATAACCTAATTTTTAGGTTTTATTTATTTAAGGAACATATAGAAAGATAAGCAAACTAAAGCTTAAAAATATATAAGCTTAAAATTTGGTATTAGAGTCATAAACATATTTTACAAGAAAGCTACAAAGAAATGCTTAAAATTAGATATATCCAACCTAATTTAAAGAAAAAAGTAAATTATTTAAAATATTATAAAAAAGAAACAGTAGAATTAATATTACTAATTAAGAAAATAATCAAAAGATTACCTAAAGAAATAACACAAGTAATAATTTATAAAGTACTTTTCAATTGGAACATAGAAGTAATATGATTACATCATAAATAAAAGACTTAGTAAGAATAACAATGCTTACACCATCGCAAACCTCTAATTTAAAAAAAAAACTTATTTAATTTTGTACAAAATACTGAAAATAATAAAGATTTTAAGAAAAATTTTACAAAAATATTTTTAGCATGTATGGAAACAAAAATAAACAACGTAGTACTATCACAAGAATAAATAGATACTCTAAAAGAAAAATTAAAAAAATTAGAAAACAAAAGAATAAAAGAATTTTTTTTAGAATAATTTAAAGTCTTTTTAGACACTTTAAATTTTTTTTAAAAAAATCCTTTAAAAATATCAAAAGAATACAAACTTTTTAAGAAACAAAAAAAATTATTTTAAAAAAATTATGAATTTTGGCTTAAGAATTTTAAGAATCGGGCAAAAAAGTATATTTTTGTATCATAAAAGGCATTCAAGGAAAAGCACACCAAGTTATGTAGTAGGAAATCCATGTGGATGTAATTAGAATAACGAGGGGTTGCTAGAAAAATATGATTTAGGCTTGTGGTGGTAATAAAGACTTAAAATAGAGAGATATTGAGGCTCATTGATTTTTGGACTGAAGTCGATAAACGACTTCATTTTCAACAAAAAAAAATTACAATATTACCCTTTAATAAATTAAAAGAATACAGAATTTTTATGTAAGTATTATAGAATATAACAAAAATTTTTGTAAGCCTTACAAACATATTATTTTAAAATGATAGAGATCATAGAAAATCAAACAAAAAATTAAGAAATAATGGAAATAGAGACACAAGATATTTCAGGATATTTTTCGCAAACAATGATATTTAGTAAAAAGAAATTTGAAGAAAATCAAAAATCAAAATTAAACCTTAAAGAAGGCAATGAATTTAAAGAATCACCTTTTTCAAAAATAAGAAAAATGTTCCCTAGAAAATATATAGTTTATTATGAAATAAGTAACAAAAAATGAGTATTACCATAACAAATGCAAATAAAAGATTTAATATACCATTAATTGATAAATAAACAATTATAGATAAATGATCAAAAATTTCACAAAAAGATAAAAATAAAATTGGATATATTCATCTTGGAGGAATACAAATATTAATAAAAGTACAATTAAGAGAATGAATTGATACACCCATAAAATTAGCATTATCAGATAATAGAATAATAAACAGAAGAGATGATTTGCTAGGAATGATACGTGGAAATTTAGAATATAAAAAATTAAAATTTACAGCATACCCTAGGTTTACAGTTAATATTAATGACAAAAATTTAAATTAAGTATTAATTTTGACATATGAATTTGAGATAGAAAATTTTTGAAAGAAGGAAATCATCCATTTTTTATACTTTACATAGTATGATATTCATAAACTAATAGTCATAACAGTTCAATATATGGACAAAATGAATTTATAGAAATAGAAAAAACTTTTCAAAAAATAGGAGAAGTAATAAAACCTAGAGTAATGACCAACTTTAAAATATCAGAAGAATGGAAGTTTGATATCAAAGAAAAATCTCTTATACCAAGTAAAAAAAGTAGTATGTCTAGAATAAATTTTTTTGAAGATAATGCAAAAGTTAGTAAACCTGAATGAGAAGAAGAAGAAGAAATAAAAGAGTTAAAATAAGAGATTAAAGAAATTAAAAATTTATTGATACATGAAGTCATAGGAGATTAGAAAATGTTAAAATCAAAATTACAATAAATAGAGTTAGAAGAAAATGGAAATATAAATGGAAGCATAAAAACCATTATGAAAGCTTTAATTCTTTTAGCTGAAGTAGTAGATGCAACTTGTGAATCAAATACCAAATATTTATAGAATATAAATTATATACAAAAAGAAATCCTTGCAGAAATAAGATAACATAATTGTACTAAAAAATAATTAGATACATATAAAGAAATAATATAATTAATAAAAGACGTTAAAACTAATGGATTAACATTTGATCCATTAAGAGGATTAAAGGAAGAACCTTCTAGAAGATCTGATGCATTGATACCTAAAAATGATAAAAAAAAAAGATGAAAAAAAATCCAAAGCAAAGATATAATCCCAATATAATGGAATATAGAAGAGAATTAGAAGAACAATTCATGAACCCTGAAAATAAGGATATAGGAAAATTAATCAGTCTTTTAACTTTGACAAATAAAGAATTAGAAAAATATTATAAAGAAAAAATTTGTGCAAATAGAGAAGAAGATGATATGACAATAATCAGTAAAAGTGAATTTAAAGAAGAAAATATAAATCTAAAAATACATATAGAACCAATATTAGCAGCCTCAAGGATGCCAAATCCACTAGATTTAGAAAAAGGAGAAACATCTGACCGTGATAAAGATGAAAGAAATAGACAAAAATAAGAAGAACATGAACTTTGAAATAGAAAAAGACATCCACCTAAAATGAAATAAAATTTATATTGGAGAACTAGAAGTAGTATCCCACAAGAATTTAGACCTCATGAAGGCTATAAGTCCGATATTTTAGATCTAGACTGTATAAGGGATAGAATAAAAGTCTTAGATGAATGAGCTAGTGTAATGAGTGTAATTATACAAATTTTTACAAACCCTTCCACTTGTAGAGTATTAGTAGCTCACAAAATGACAGAAAATATAAAAATTTGGTTTACAAATTTAATAGAACAAAAACACTTACTAATGATAGGAAATGCATCTACAGGTAGAGAATATCTAGAAACTGTGGTAAATGATATATATAAAGAATTCATTAGAGAAGATAAAGGTAGATGTATTTCTAAATCTAGTGAAAATGAAATAAATGAAATCAAATGGCATCTACCTAATATGAAGATATGTGATATGTGTTTAAAAAATTTAAAAATTCAAAGATATATGAATAATGTATTTAAAAAATTTCATAATTTTTGTTGTGTTTATATAGATGATATACTGGTATTCAGCGATAACCTACAAAAGCATTGTTTAGACATTGTTAATATTTTATAAGAATGTAGAAAATTAGGAATAGTATTATCTAAAAAGAAAGCAGTAATAGTGTAACACCCCATTCCTTACACGAACTAAAATTTGAGTCAAACTTATAATTCTAAAACTTTATGATCTTACCCTCAATATTTAGATGTTTCAATAATCAAAAAAAGTTTATATAAAATTTTGAAAATTTTGAGCAAAATTACCAAAATGCCTCTAACTCTTAAAACTTTTCTGGTTATGAGACAAGGGTATTTTAGTCTTTTTACATTAAAAATGAATTGTCACCAATAGCTTCCTCTCTTTGTGAAACTTGTTTTGCTTCTAAAAAAAAATGTGGATGAGCTGCTGCTTGATGATATTTGTCCTCATATGACAATTGCTTAAAATCCTCACTAATGTGCGGCACCTCCGCATACAAGATAAGGCCTCTTATCTTAAGCCTAATCCCTATCTTCTCAGCTCTCCTTCTCCCTCCCGATTGTTCAAGAAAACATAAGAGAAAACTATATTGAGAGGATTCCATCATAATCAAACATGGTGACTTTTCAAACTATCTATTTCCTTCTTTCTTCTAACAACAATTAGCACTTGTATTATTCTCAAATTTGTATGGATGTCACTAAGTTCTAAACTATTTCATCAAAAATATAAATCTGATTTTGTTGATTAAATTGATTAGGGGTTTCAAATTTTCTTGAAAGTATGAACTAATTTTAAATAAAACAATAGTTTCAAGTATTTGAAAACGATTTTTCAAAAAATTGCAATGAAAACTAAGAAACTTATACAACGAATTATAGTTTGTAAATTATATTTCTAAAAATCTTTGGATCTCTAATTTATCACAAATTTTATGAAGTTTTCTACGTAAAGTTATACCTAATTAAATGAAGGTTGTTTTATGAAATACGAACTGCAAGAGCTCTCGATATTTTTGATATTTTAAATAGTTATATAATTTGGATTTGAGAAAATTATATCTTGTTTTAAATCTTGACATGTATAGTACTTGAAATATTTTACGGTTTATTATTTTGATATTTCTAGACAAAGTTATGCCATTTTAACCAAGAATGTGTCAAATGAAACTAGTGCTGTAAAAACTGCTTGAAAAATCAATCGAATTTATGTAATTTGAAAAAGTTTTACTGATTGAAATGAGATGATTTATATATTATTTTAAAACTAAAGATGTCTACTTTAATATGGATTTTACGGTGTGTTATTTCGAGTTTTCTAAACAAATTTATAGTCATTTAACTAAAGGTATGTCCTACTAAAATTGTGCTGTAAAATCTGTTTTAAAATAATTGATTTTCTAAGGATTTGAAAGGGTTTTACATTTGATATTTGAGTGTGTGATATCTGATTTTAAAGATTGAAATGTCTAGTTTATGTATGTTTTTATAGAAACAAATTTAGACATTTATACCAAAAGTTATATATGAATATACAATGATAGGTTTAAGAGTACCCTAAAACTATTTAAAATGCAATGACTAAAGTCAAATAACTATCAAAATCCCCTATTTTATAAATGTTAAAGTATCGTTCAACTTGAATTAAATAAGCAAGCTATGGAATTATTCTTATTCTGACACAAGTATGATTATTTAGGAAGAGTTGAGCACGCAGAACCTACATACACGTAGAGGACCATTAGAGACATATTACTGTGAGTGGATATCTAATTATTTGTAAAGCATGGATATTATTTTGAAAAACATTCTTGTTCAAGTAAATCCAATTTGTACAAGTTGTATATTTATGAAAAGTGCATTCATGTTAACTAGTATTAGAAAAACAAATGTCAATTTCAATGCACTTTAAGAACTTTTACAACATGAGAATATATTTCCTTTTTATTAATAGAATCAGTAAAGTAAATGAAAGATAATTTTCTAGCAAGCTATGATTAAATCAATTTTATTAATTATACTAATTTTTATACAAGCTTGCAAGTTTCACAAATATTTTACAGGTGCCAGAGTACTTCTACTTATGTATTCATGATAGTTGGCTATACTTAGCATTTAGTTATGTTGTGACTTGGTAAGACATCATGATCAACAGATTTTGTCCAGTTCAGCTTACTATGATGTTTACTAACTAAGTTTGATATTACAAGTTCAGTATGATTGCAGGTTCAGTTAAGTCAGTGTGCATATGACTCATGTATCAGCAAAGACAATTGAGCCATTTTATGGCTATATCAAGCAAGTTTCCCACACGAGTAGTTGAGAGCTAGCTGTAGTGCTAAATGTCTTCTACTTGTATGATTAATACCACACATGTGTAGTTGAGAGCTATTGCAAGTGCTAAATGTCTCTTCCGTGTGCGATCAGATCTCTAAGTCTCTTGGCAATAAATATACATTTCTCATGGTTATACACTTTATTCATATACTAATCATAGCATTATTATATTCTAAAGATCATGGACATATGTTTTTATCAAAATATTATTTCATTATGTCATGAGTATGTCATTCATAGTTTTCACATCTATCAAATTACAGTTATTTTATGAAACTTAGGTTATGCATGTATTAGTACATTAATTATCATAAAATTATGTACATAATATTTTCGTCAACATATATATATATATATCATGATAATTCACAAACATTTCATATGAAGTTGAGATGATTATTACATTATTTAAAAAACTTATCCACTCATTGAGCTCTCAAGGTCACCCTTTTATATTATTTTCCTTCCCTAGGTAACAGGTTTTGAGGCCATATCACGTGAGTCCGGAGGCTTAGGATCCATTTATTGTTGTGAAGTCTATGTTGTTTTTATCTCCTTTCTAATTTTATAGTGTATTTTGGGCAGTTATGTTCTAGACTGGTGAACAAAAGTCCTATATGGTCATTTATTGCTGGGAAAATAGTTCAATAATTTGGGAAAACTCTGCCCAAATTTTTACAAATTTCTTACACAAAAATTTCAAGTGAAGCCAAGGTCAATTTAGAATGTTAGTTATTATGTTCCCTCATGACATGTCACATGCTCTAGTGTTGAGCTGGGACAGGTCCTGACAATATGGTATCAGAGCAGGTCGAATATGTTATATATAGATAGACACTAAGTTTGATAGTACCCACTTATTGATGTTTCTCTTTCTTTGTTTTACAGTTTAGATAGAAGTATGCCTCCGCGTGGCCAAGGTTGTGAACGTCCTAAGAAATCTCTCCAAAATAGACCAGCAGCTATTAGGAGAGATGATAGTGACACTGACACACATGTAGAGTCCATAGCAGAAGCACATGTTCATGTACCACCAATACATGCTGACCCGCTTGGGGTACCAAGACACCTAAATTTTGGACAAGATTTGCCTCATGTAGAAAATGTTGCTCCTCGTCAAGAACAAGACCCTATTCGAGAGCTAACATGTGTTCTTACAACTCTATTATCGAATAGAAACCAGAATCCCCTTAATAGAGATTATAGCATTAAGCGTGCTATCAAGCTTGGTGCTACAAGATTTTCTGGTATCTTAGATGTAGCAGTTGCAGATGAATGGATTACCAAGATTGAAAGAATGTTTACTGTCATGGTTTGTCCAGAAGACCGCAAAGTCTTATTGGCATCGTACTTATTGGAAGGTAGTGCTTATCGTTGGTGGGCTTCTTTTCAAATACAACACAATGATCCTACAACTATTACATGGGCTAATTTTCGAAGAGCTTATGATGATCAATATATTCCAAGTGTTTACCGTGACATGAAACAAGCTGAGTTTTTAAGACTTGTTCAAGGACCAATGGGGATTACAAAATATGAACAGAGATTTACTGAATTGTCCCGTTATGCTCCTCGATTAGTGGAAGTGGAATCAGATAAATGCAACCAGTTTTTACAAGGCCTTCGGGAAGTAATTAGAACCCCACTCTCCTCATCAGAGCATACTCATTATGGGGCATTGGTTCAAGCTCCTCTTTGAGTGGAGCATAGTATTTCAGAAGGACAACATTATAGAGATATGCAAAGACAAAGAAATATACGCAAGAGTTGGTCAAAAGGTGCCTCAAGTAGTAGACCATCAAAGAAACAAGTTATAAGCCAAGGTGGGGTAGGAGGTACCAAGAGTAGTTTCAAACCCCAAGATCGTACTAGTCAAGGTACCAATTTTAGCCAAGCCATAGTGCAACAAAGAGCTGGCAATCAAAGTCAAGAGTCAAAGCCTTTTTATAGGCAAAGAAATCAGAATCAACAACAAAGTTAGTATACTTATTCCCAGTGCACAACATGTGGTAAAATACATGAAGGACCCTGCAGGATTGGTAGTGGACAATGTTATCATTGCGGTCAGTTTGGGCATATGAAAAAGAATTGTCCATCTTTTGTTCAGTTCAATAATCAGGTACAAGGGGTAGTGTCTTCTCAAGGGCAAAACACATGCACTATCAATCAAGAAGTACAACAAAATGGATTAGAAGCATCCACTAGTCGAGCTCAACTTGTTAACCCCAATGCAAACCGCTAACAAGGTCAACCTAGTCGACCTAGGACCCAAGGTAGAGTGTTTGCTTTGACCAACTAGGGAGCACAAGCTTCGCCTAATGTTGTAATGGGTACGTTGTCTATCTTTAATCAAGATTCTCATGTTTTAATTAATCCTGGTTCAAAACATTCCTTTGTATCAAGAAACTTTTCAATGCATGCAAACAAAAATTTAGAGCCATTAGAAAGTCCAATGGAGGTAGCCACTCCAGTTGGTGATTCATTGTTAGCCAATAATATTTTTAAGGAAAATGTTGTAAATGTCGGTGACCTTGAGTTAAAAGCCAACTTAATTCCCCTCAACATTTGTGATTTTGATGCAATATTAGGGATGGATTGGTTAGCTACTCATCATGCCTCCATTGATTGTTTTGAAAAGGAGGTATATTTAAAAGTCCTAATCAACCTGAAATTATCATTCAAGGAGAACAACAAATTCTCCCACAGTGTATAGTATCTGTCCTTACTGATACTCGAACGACTGAAATGAAGTTGGAGGATATTCCAGTAGTGCGAGAATTTCCAGATGTCTTTCCAAATGATCTTCTTGGATTACCACCTGACCGTGAGTTAGATTCACCATTGATTTGCTACCAGGCACAACTTTAATACCACAAGCACCATATAGGATGGCCCCAAAGGAGTTAAAAGATTTGAAAGCTCAATTACAAGAGTTAGTGGATAAAGGCTTCATTAGGCCTAGTGTATCACCTTGGGGTGCTCCTGTTCTCTTTGTAAAGAAAAAGGATGGCACCATGAGATTATGTAATGATTTTAGACAATTTAATAAGGTGTCTGTACGTAACAAATACCCTTTACCTCGTATCGATGATTTGTTTGATCAATTGAAGGGTGCAAGGGTATTCTCAAAAATCTAAGATCAGAATATCATCAAATTCGCAACAAGGATTTGGATGTGCCAAAGGTTGCATTTAGAACTCATTATGGGCACTATGAGTTTCTTGTCATGCCATTTGGACTTACTAATGCCCCAATAGCATTCATGGATTTAATGAATCGGGTGTTTCAACATTTCTTAGATAGATTTGTTATTATTTTTATTGATGACATTTTGGTGTACTCTTAGAGTGAGAGGGAACATTAAGAACAACTTCGCATTGTCTTGGAAATTTTAAGATAAAAACGATTATATGCAAAGTTTAGTAATTGCCAATTTTTGTTAGATAGGGTGGTTTTTCTTGGACATGTTATTTCAGCTGAAGGCATCTATGTTGATCCACAAAAGATGGAAGCAATGGTAAATTGGGAAAGACCTAAAAATGTAACAAAAATATGAAGTTTTCTTAGGTTATCCGGATACTACCGTCTTACTAGGAAAAATGCTAAGTTTGATTGGTCAAGTGAATGTAAAGAAAGTTTTCAAGAGCTTAAAAGGCGGTTGACTTCTACACCTGTACTTACATTTCCTTCCAGTGGTGGGAGATTCGTGGTTTATAGTGATGCTTCTCATCAAGGATTAGACTATGTGCTAATGCAAGATGGTAATTTGATTGCCTATGCTTCTAGACAAATTAAAAGGCATGAATTGAATTATCCAACCCATGATTTGGAATTAGCAGTGGTGGTTTTTGCCTTAAAAATATGGAGACATTATCTATATGGTGAAAAATATCAAATATTCCCAGACCACAAGAGTTTGAAGTACTTATTAACTCAAACAGAGCGTAATTTGAGACAAAGATGATGGTTAGAATTAATCAAGGATTATGATTGTGTTATTGACTATCACCCAGGAAAAGCAAATATAGTAGTAGATGCTCTCAGTAGGAAATCAGCAAGTTCATTAGCAAGCTTACAATCAGTCCATCGTTCACAACTTGTGGAGTTAAGAAAATTGAATGTAGACCTATCAACTGATCGTTCAGGAATTCTACTTGCAAGTTTTAGAGTGAGACCTGTTTTAATTGATAGAATTCATGAATCTCAACCACAAGACTCCTTTTTGTTAAAATTGAAGGGCCAAATAGAAAGTTGACACAAAATAGATTTTTCAATTCGAGAAGATGGAACTCTGACTTTCAATAATAGGTTATGTGTACTAAATGATGAAAGCCTTAAGAGAAAAATATTAGAAGCACATAGTTCAGCTTATGCTATGCATCCGGATAGTACTAAAATGTATCAAACTCTAAAGGAAAATTACTGGTGGCGTGGAATGAAATGAGAAATTGCAGAATTTGTAGCAAGGTGTTTAATTTGCCAGCAAGTGAAATCTGAGCACCAGAAACCCGCTGGAGCTCTTCAGCCACTTCCTATTCCTAAATGGAAATGGGAACATATAACAATGGATTTTCTCTACAGTCTTCCTTGTACCCAACGTGGTCATGACGGGATATGGGTAATTGTGGATCACTTAACCAAATCTACACACTTTTTGCCTGTTAAACAAACATTTTCATTAGTAAAACTTGTCAAACTATATGTGGATGAAATTGTGAGATTACATGGAGCTCCAGAATCCATTATTTCTGATAGAGATTCAAGACTTACCTCTCAATTCTGATCTAAATTACAAGATGCTATGGGATCCAAGTTATGCTTCAGTACTGCTTTTCATCCTCAAACTGACGAACAGTCAGAACAAATAATTCAAACCCTTGAACAAATGTTAAGCGCTTGTGTTTTGCAATTTAAGGGTAATTGAGATGATCATTTATCATTAATGGAGTTTGCATACAACAATAGCTACCATTCGAGCATTGAGATGGCCCCATATGAAGCATTATATGGTAGGAAAGGTAGAACACCCATATGTTGGGATAAGGTAGGTGAAAGAAGAATTTAAGGCCTAGAGTATATAGAAATGCTCACCGATAAAATTCAGGTAGTCAAGAAAAATTGAAAATAGCACAAGATAGACAAAAGAGTTATGTAGATAATAATATTAAGGAGTGTGAATATAAAGTTGGAGATTAAGTATTCTTAAAGTTATCACCATGGAAAGGTGTTGTTCGATTTGGGAGACATGGCAAGCTAAGCCCGCATTACATTGGTCCATATAAGGTTACAGAGAAAATTGGTCTTGTGGCATACCGTTTAGCTCTACCACCAGAACTCTCTAGGATCTATTTCATATTTCAATGCTTCCTGGATATATTTCAAAACCGTCGCATATCATTGAACCTCAACTAGTTCAAGTAAAATAAAATTTGACATATGAAGAAAAACCAGTGGAAATACTTTCATAAACAACAAGTGTTGCGAAAAAAAACTATTTCATTGGTGAAAGTATTATAGAGAAACCATGTAGTAGAAGAGGCGACATGGGAACATGAAGATCAAATGTGCACTGAAACTTATAATATGAGTCAAACTTACACGAACTAAAATATGAGTCAAACTTATAATTCCAAAATTTTTATGATCTTACCCTCAATATTTAGATGTTTCAATAATGAAAAAGTTTTTAAATTAAATTTTGAAAATTTTGAACAAAATTGCCAAAATGCCCCTAACTCTTAAAACTTTTCTTGTTATGAGACAAGGATATTTTAGTCTTTTTACATTAAAAATGAATTGTCACCAGCAGCTTCCTCTCTTTTTTAAACTTGTTTTGTTTCTAAACAAAAAATGTGGATGAGTTGCTGCTTGAGGATATTTACCCTTATATGACAATTGCTTAAAATTCTCACTAATGTGAGGCACCTCCACACACAAGATAAGGCCTCTTATCTTAAGCCTAATCCCTATCTTCTCAGCTCTCTTTCTCCCTCCCGATTTTTCAAGAAAACATAAGAGAAAACTATATTGAGAGGATTCCATCATAATCAAACATGGTGAGTTTTCAAACTATCTATTTTCTTCTTTATTCTAACAAAAATTAACACTTGTATTATTCTCAAATTTGTGTGGATGTCACTAAGTTCTAAACTATTTCATCAAAAATATAAATATGATTTTGTTGATAAAATTGATTAGGGGTTTCAAATTTTTTTGAAAGTATGAACTAATTTTAAATAAAACAATAGTTTCAAGTAATTGAAAACAGTTTTTCAGAAAATTGCAATGAAAAACTGAGAAACTTATACAACGAATTATGGTTTGTAAATTATATTTCTGAAAAGCTCTAGATGTCTAGTTTATCACACAATTTATGGTTCATAATTCGAAGTTTTTTACGTAAAGTTATACCTAATTAAATGAAGGTTGTTTTATGAAACACGAACAGCAAGAGCTCTCGGTATTTTTGATATTTTAAATGGTTATACAACTTGGAGTTCAGTAAATTATATCTTTTTTTAAAGCTTGACAATTTTAGTATTTGAAACATTTTACAATTTATTATTTCAATATTTCTAGACAAAGTCATGCCATTTTAACCAAGGAAGTGTCAAATGAAATGAGTGCTAGGAAAACTGCTTGAAAAACCAATCAGATTTATGTAACTTGAAATAGTTTTACTGATTGGAATGGGATGATTTATATTTTGCTTTAATGTTTAAGATGTCTTGTTTAATATGAATTTTACAGTGTATTATTCTGAGTTTTCTAAACAAATTATAGTCATTTAACTAAAGGTATGTCCTGCTAAAATTGTGCTGTAAAATCAGTTTTGAAATAATTAGTTTTCTAAGGATTTGAAAGGGTTTTACATTTGATATTTGAGTGTGTGATATCTGATTTTAAAGATTGAAATGCCTAGTTTATGTATGTTTTTATAGAAATAAATTTAGACATTTTTACCAAAAGTTATATACGAATATACGAATATACAATGGTAGGTTTAGGAGTACCCTAAAACTATTTAAAATGCAATGATTAAAGTCAAATAACTATCAACATTCCCTGTTTTATAAATGTTAGAGTAACTTTCAATTTGAATTAAATAAGCAAGCTATGAAATTATTCTTATTCTAACACAGGTGTAAGCACGCAAACCTATAAGACACGTAGAGGACCATTAGAGATATATTACTATGAGTGGATATCTAATTATTTGTAAAGGATGGATAGCATTGTTTTGAAAAATATTCATGTTCAAGTAAATTCAATTTGTACAAGTTGCATATTTATGAAAAGTACATTCGTGTTAACTAGTGTTAGAAAAACATATGTCAATTTCAATGCAGTTTAAGAACTTTTACAATATGAGAATATATTTTCTTTTTATTAATAGAATCAGTCAAGTAAATGAAAGATAATTTTTCAGCAAGCTATGATTAAATAAATTTTATTAATTATACTAATTTTTGTACAAGCTTGCAAGTTTCACAAATATTTTACAGTTGCTAGAGTACTTCCCCTTATGTATTCATGATAGTTGGCTATACTTAGTATTCGGATATGCTGTGACTTGGTAAGACATCATGATCAACAGATTTGGTCCAGTTCAGCTTATTATGATGTTTACCCACTAAATATGATATTACAAGTTTAGTATGATAACGAGTTCAGTTAAGTCAGTGCGCACATGACTCATGTATCAACAAATCCAACTAAGCCATTTTATGGCTATATCAAGCAAGTTTCCCACATAAGTAGTTGAGAGCTAGTAGTAGTGCTAAATGTCTCCTCCGTGTGTGATTAGTACCACACATGTGTAGTTGAGAGCTAATGCAAGTGCTAAATGTCTCCTCCGTGTGCGATTAGACCCCTAAGTTCTCTTGGCAATAAAAATTCATTTCTCATAGTTATACACTTTATTCATATCCAGATCACAGCATTATTATATTCTAAAAATCATGGACATATATTTTTATCAGAATATTATTTCATTATGTCATGAGTACGTCATTCATAGTTTTCACATGTATCAAATTACAGTTATTTTATGAATCTCAGGTTATGCATGTATGAGTACATTAATATCTTAAAAACTATATACAGAATATTATCGTTAACATAAATATATATATCATGATAAATTCATAAACGTTTTTTATGAATTTGACATGATTATTACATTATTTTATAAAACTTATCTACTCACTGAGCTTTCATGCTCATCTTTTTATATTATTTTCCTCCCACAGGTAATAGGTTTTGAGGCTACATCACGTGAGTTCGAAGGCTTTGGATCCATCTATTGTTGTGCAGTCTATGTTGTTTTTATCTCCTTTCTAATTTTTATAGTGTATTTTGGACAGTTATGTTTTGGACTGGTGAACAAAAGTCTTATGTGGTCATTTATTGCAGGAAAGATAGTTCAATAATTAGGAAAAATTTTGCCCAAATTTTTACAGATTTTTTACACAAAAATTTCAAGTTAAGCCAAGGTCGATTTAGAATGTTAGTTATTATGTTCCCTCAGGACACGTCAAATGCTCTAGTGTTGAGCTAGGGCGAGTCTGGACAAATAGCCTAACAAAAAATAAAATATTTAAGATTGGAAATTGAAGATGGAAAACATCACCTACAATCTCATATTTTAAACAATATACAAAAATTTTCTAGTATAATTAAAGATAAAAATTAACTACAAAGATTTTTAAGATGTTTAACATATGCAGAAGCTTGCATTAAAAAGTTAGCAGAAATAAGAAAACCATTACAAACAAAACTTAAAAAAGATTATATTTGAAAATGGATTGACCAAGACACTAAATACATGAAAAAGGTAAAAGTACAGGTAAAAGATTTATCATCTTTATATCATTCAAGACCAGATGATAAAGTAATAATAGAAACAGATGCTTCACATGAATATTGGGGAGTAGTATTAAAAGTAAGAGTTGATGACAAAGGTGAGTATCTTTGTAGGTTTACTTCAAGATCATTTCAAGGCCTTGAGTTAAATTATCACAATAATAAAAAAGAGTATTTAGCTGTAAAGAAAGCTATTAAAAATTTGCAATATATGTCATAAGTTCAAGATTTATTGTTAGAAATGATAATAAAAATTTTGGACACTTTGTAAGAACTTATATCGCAGGTGACTATAAGCAAGGAAGACTTATCAGATGACAATAATGGTTTAATTATTATAAATTTGATGTAGAACATTTGCGAGGAACTAAAAATAGTTTAGCAGATGCGTTAACTAGAGAGTTAACATCATTAACTATTTTTATGATTGCAGGAATGGAACACATTGATATAAAAATCAAGATAAAAGAGAATGAGATAAAAGTCCTTCAGGGACAACTTGAACTTTTATATCTAGAAAAATCTCTTATGGAGATAGGTAATATAAAGGAAGAATTAAATTACTCAAAACAATTTTCAGAACCTAAAAATTCTGAAAAAATTTATGAGGAAAAAGTTTAGATTAAAATGGAAAAACCTAGCAGTTTAAAAGAAGAAAAAACTTTTGAAAAAGAAAAAAGGAAAGCTTAATTGGGCTGATGAAATTGTAAAAGTATAGAAAAAGAAGGTTTATGTAGTCTACAATGGTCCAAAACCTGAAATTTACAATAATTGGGAAGATGAAGTAAAACTATTCTTGGATTTAATGGAGTAACTCATAGAGCTTTCACCAACAGGAAAGAAGCTAAAGGAAGCTATGCCAATTATAAAACACCAAAGCTGATAAATCCAGAGAAAGTTGTAAAAAATTATTCTACAACATTACGACAACAACCAGCTTCAACTAGCAGGTTAAAAACCTTAGGAAAGGTGGCAAGACCTCCAGTTTTATTCAGAGAAACATTCCCTAGACAAATTTCAGAAATTGAAGAAAAATATCAATATAAAAATCTCAGCAAAACTCAATGGTTAAGCTTGTACAATTTGGCTAGGAAATCTACCCAAGAACACATAGAAGATATGAAATTCTATACAACAGAAAAGAACTATCCAACTAGAAGTAAATTCAACATTCTAGAAGAAGCAGATCCAATCTTTGTATAAAGAGCATATCATACAGGATTAATTGAAAATATTTACCTAGGGATTAATTTTAGTGAATTAAATTATTTTCCTGAAAATTTTAAGAAAGCCATAAATTTTTTTTGAAAAAATATTAGAGTATGGGATAAACTTGTTTATCTTAGATTTTTTGGTTCATTGATGGATTGAAACGACGAAGGTTGTATCAGTCCTTATTATTTTATCAAAATAGGCATTGCCAACTCCAATAGAGAAGTTCCCAAGCCAAGGGCACTACCAGAAAAGGAATTCAATACACAAGAACTCTATATGTTAAGAGTGCAAATGCTAAGACAAATTTATTATGAAATCAGAAGAATTGATAATTCTACTGAAATCAAAGTAAATTATTCTACAAACAATGTCATTATTATCTCTCACAGTAATATGTCCCTTATAGAAGAAGATGGAGAAAAGATCACCAAATTCGAGGCAAATTTTAATAGCAACAATTTAGAAGTTTGCCAAGAAACAAGAAAAGTGTTCTGCTATTATGCTAGAAAAGTGACCCAAGATAACAAATGCATTTACTGTATCAGAGATCGAGAAGAAAAGGATACGTCATCATCTACATCATCAAGAGTGTCGGCAACAAATGACAAAGAAAGTTAAACAAAGACCGTCGGTAGGAAAAAAAAACAAAGAAAAATAAAGATATAGGACTCATACCTTATCGGCAACACATGCCAAGGAATAGTAGGTTAATTATTGTAAAAGAGATTCCTTCGTTTATAAAAGGAACTCTTATCTCAGGACACTCTCCACACTTTAACTACACCTTGCTCTCTCTACACTAGATCTTTCTTAGGAAACACTTTGAAAAATTTATTTTTCTCTACATATGTATTATTTAGAAATTATGTATATTGAAGGAATGAGCAATTAAGAATCTTGAATAAAATGGAGTGAAGTCACTCTTTTCTTTGAAAGAATCCTTAGTTAGCCTTAGGTTGTAATAAGTATCATATTATGAATAAAATGGAATGAAGTCACTCTTTTCTTTATTTCTTTGTAAGTTAAATTTTGAACACTATATTGTGTATGGATGTTAGGGCTTCTCCATAACCAAGTGAATATTGAGGATTAAAGCAAGCTGAGGCATACCAGGTATTATAAAAGAAGACAAATAGAGGAAAGGAAGATCGTGGTAGACCCATTAAATTTAGGTATGATAGTTATAATCCTAAGTTAATTAAGAATCTTGAATATTTGACTATTTGTTTGTAGCTCATTTATAAATTCATAAAACAAATAGAACAAAATCATGACCAATATAGAATTTTTTGAAAGAAAATTTATGAAAAATTTAGAGCAATATTTTGATAGTGAATGTTATAAAACTTGTTTAAAAAATTTTAAAAGATTTGATACTATTTTAAATTTTTATACTAATTATATTTTTATTATTTTATACTTGATAGATCATCTTGTAGGAAGAATTTAAGACAGTATTTCATACAAAAATATATTATAGTAAATGACATAGAATTTGATAATTGAATTTTCAGATTTTATTTATTCAGACAACGTATAAAAAGATAAAAGTTAAATGAAACTTTCAAAAATTCTAAAAAACTAAACTCCACAATTGGTTTCAAAGCCATAAACTTGGATAAAATAAGAGGATTGTAAACAATATTTAAGATAAAATTTATCAATCTGACTTAAAAAGTATTTTAAAAAAATTAAATATTTTTTTAAAAATTATTCTATAAACCTTCCAAAATTTTAAAAAAAGTTTATAAAGCTTACAGATCCTTAAAACAAACACAATTAAAACAAAAAGTATTTATATTTTGATAAAATTAATATGAACATAGGAATTAAAACTCATCGCATGCTATTTTTGTCCATTTGACAATTTTCATTATTAGTCTCTGACTCACTTGTGGTAAGACGATGATGATGGGCAGTGGATGGGTATCGAATAGTTGGTTCTGAAAGTGGGGCAAAAGGTGACGATGAAAGTTGGGTAGTAGGTGTTGGAAATATTTATGAATTTAATTAAAAAAATGAAAGAGAAAAAGTGCAAAAAATTTGACACTCCCAAAAATTTTAAAGTCCCACATTTCTATTTTACATCTCCTTAGAGGTATTTGTATAGAAAAGAATTAACTAGTGGGATTGGGCCCCAAGGGGCACCCACTTTTGTGGAAGGGGAAAGGACCTAGGCGATTGTGGGTCCACCACACACGCGCGCGCCGCCGCCACCGTCCGGCCGACCGTGCCGAGTGAGTGTGTGTGTGTGAGGTGAGGTGGCACTTTATTTTTTGGAAAAATTTTATTTATTAAAAATTATTTTTTCCAACAGTTCCGTTCTTATCCGTTACCCGTCGTGATCGTTACATTTTTTACCGTTCCGTTCCGTTCCAAGATCGAGTCATACGAAACGTTCTCCATGACCGTTTTTTCATGACCATTTCTACGTAATGTTATTCACGATGGTTTTTTGAATGTTGCACGTTCTCATCGCCGTTTTTTGTGACATCCCTCAGCCTATAAATAGAGCCTCAGAGTTCACTATTAAACACATCTTAAAAAACCATCAGCTCTCAGCTCTCTCTCATTTTCTCCTCTATGTTCTAACTACTGAGCAATACAAAAATTATAGAAAATCCAAACATAAACACATATTCAGAAACCCAGAAATATTAATACAATATTAATATTATTTTTTTTAGTTTCCGAGCAACAAAATTATTTTATAGGGTGTAGCATTCTGCAGTTCATCAGTGCAGTGTAACTCTGAGACAGAATCTTGTTGGGCTGTTTTATCCTAGGGACGACGAGGCTGTGTTTGATTGCATAATTTTGGACATAGCTGCGAAACGTCTTAAAGAGAGCGACCTAGTCCGCGACTCAACCCAAGTAGTGTGATTTTAGTATTTTGGTAACCTTATTCCTATCTGTTTTTTACATATTTGTTCCAACAATTTTAAGATGGTTTTCATCTGCCATGTCTACTGAAATTTTAACTGCTGACCTTAACAAACCTTTCCATTTTGAGGGACTACACTTTAAGAGATGGAGACAAAAAAATGTTGTTTCTCTTAACTATGAAAAAAATCGCCTCTGTTCTTACTACTGAAAAACCAACATTGCTTACTACTCCTACTGAAGCTACAACTAAGGATTTAAATACTTGGCTGAAAAATGATTTTCTATGTAAGAATTTTATACTTAATGGTTTAGCTGATGATTTGTATGACTACTATAACTCTGATAAGTCAACTAAGGAAACTTGGGATGCTCTTCAAAAGAAATATGATATTGAGGAAGCTGGAATAAAAAAGTATGTTGTCAGCAGATATCTGAAGTACCAGATGACTGATGACAAATCTGTGGAAGCTCAGTTACATAAATTGTAGAAGATAGCACATGTAATAACTTTTGAAGGTATGGCTTTAGATGAACAATTTCAAGTTGATGTTATTATAGATAAATTACCCCTGCATGGAAAGACTTTAAGAATGTTCTTAGACTTAAAACTAAAGAATTCTCCCTAGAAAGTCTAATAACTTGTCTAAGAATAGAAGAAGAAGCCCGAAAACAAGACCAAAAAGATGAAGTACTTGTTGTCTCAAACAACAGTGCCAATAAAAAATCCTCCTCTGTAATTCTGAAACGTAAAGGAAGAAACATGAAATTTTAGAATCGTAATAATAACCAGAACCGTAACAACCAGAATAAAAATAGAAATCCTCCACGGAGTGGACCTAGACCTGGACCTCAACCCCCTTACGAAATAACACATTTATGTGTTATAATTGTAATAGGCTTGGCCATTTGGCCAGGAACTGCCAGAATAGGAATTGTCCTACCCCGCAGGCGAATCTTATCGAAGATCAGCTTATAGCTATGATATATGAAATCAACTTTGTTGGTGGATTCGAGGGGTGGTGGCTAGACATTGGTGCTTCTCGCCATGTTTGCTATGATCGTGACATATTCAAGTCCTATTTTGTGTCTGAGTATAAGAAAGTGCTGCTGGGCAACTCCCACTCTACTAAAGTTGTTGGTACTGGTGAGGTGGAATTGAAGTTTACCTCTGGAAAGACTGTCATCTTGAAGGATGTCCTGCATACTCTAGAGATGAGAAATAACTTAGTTTCGGGCTATCTTCTCAATAAGGCTGGGTTCACTCAAATTATAGGGACTGATTTGTATACAATTACTAAGAATAATGTATTTGTTGGGAAAAGGTACACCACTGATGGCATGTTTAAATTAAATGTTGAAATTAATAAAGCATCTTCTTATACTTATATGTTGTGTTCTTTTAATGTTTGGCATGCTAGACTTTGTCATGTTAATAAACACATAATAAAGAACATGAGTAACTTAGAACTAATTCCTAAATTATCAATGAATGATTTTGGAAAATGTGATTTTTGCAGTCAAGCTAAAATAACCAAAACTTCACATAAATTAGTAATTAGAGAATTTGAACCATTATATTTAATACACTCTGATATATGTGAACTTGATGGTATTTTAACAAGAAATAAAAAACGCTATTTTATAACTTTTATAGATGACTGTTCATATTATACTTATGTATATCTAATGAAAAATAAAAGTGAAACATTTGACATATTTAAAATATTTATGACTGAAATTCAAAATCAACTTAACAGAAAAATAAAAAGATTTCGAAGTGATAGAGGCACTGAATATGATTCCAATATTTTCAATGACTTTTATAAAACCCATGGAATCATACATGAAAAAATTGCACCTTATTCTCCTGAAATGAATGGCAAAGTTGAAAGAAAATATAGAACTTGGCATTTAGTTGACTTACCTCCTGGTTGCAAAACCATAGGATGTAAATGGATACTAAAGAAGAAATTAAAACTCGACGGTACTATTGAAAAGTACAAGGCTCGCCTTATAGCCAAAGGGTATAGGCAAAGGGAAAATGTGGACTTCTTTGATACATATTCACTTGTCACAAGAATAACTTCCATACGAGTGCTTTTCTCCCTAGCTGTTATCCATGATTTAGTGGTTCACCAAATAGATATTAAAACTACCTTTTTAAATGGTGAATTAGAAGAAGAGATTTATATGGACCAACCTGAGGGCTTTGTAGTCCCAAATCAAGAAAATAAAGTATGTAAATTAGATAAATCTTTTTATGGTCTAAAACAAGCACCTAAGCAATGGCATAAAAAATTTGATAATCTAGTTATCTCACATGGATTCAAAATGAATGAAAGTGACAAATGCATTTATCATAAAATAGAGAATGAAATTTGCACTATTATTTGTTTATATATGGATGACTTGCTTATTTTTGGGTCAAATATTCATGTTGTAAATAATGTAAAAAATTTGCTGTGTGCTAATTTTGACATGAAAGACATAGGTGAAGCGAGTGTAATCCTAGGTATAAAGATTACTAGGTCTGAAGAGGGACTTTCTCTAGATCAATCTCATTATGTTGAGAAGATCTTAAAGAAATATAATTACTCTAACTGCAAACCTGCATGTATTCCTTATGATCTTAGTGTAAAGTTGTTCAAGAACACCGAAGACGGTGTTAGACAAACTGAGTATAGGAGTATCATTGGTAGCCTACGTTATGCTACTGACTGCACTAGGGCGACATAGCTTATGTTGTGGGACTACTATGTAGGTTTACCAGTAGATCTACTATAGAGCATTGGAATGTAATTAAAAGGGTTATGAGGTACCTTAAGAGAACGATGAACCTTGGATTACATTATAAGAAGTTTCCCACTGTTTTAGAAGGATAGAGCAATGCTGATTGGAACACTCTTTTAGAAGACTCCAAAGCAACTAGCGGCTATATATTTAGCATTGTTAGTGGAGCTATTTCTTGGAAGTCTAAGAAATAGTAAAATCTACGATGGAGTCTAAAATGATAGCACTAGCTACTGCTAGTGAAGAAGCAGGCTGGTTAAGAAGCCTATTAGCTGAGATCCCTTTATAGGAAAGACCGATACCAGCTGTCCTGATCCACTGCGATAGTACCGTGGCTATTGCAAAGATTCAAAACCGTTATTAACGGCAAGAGTCAACAGATACGTCGTAAGCATAGTACTGTTAGAGAATTCTCTCTACAGGAGATGTAAGAGTGGATCATGTACGTACTGATGATAATTTAGCTTATCCTTTGACAAAAGGATTAGCAAGAGAGAAGGTTTTCAAAACCTTGAAAGAAATGGGACTAATGCCCTTAGAATGAAGAGTTACTCGTGATGGTAACCTGACTTATAGATTGGAGATCCCAAGAAATAAGTTCAATAGGTAATAACAAGTCATGAAGTGATATGAAATGAATCATGATATTATAAGTCCTATTCTATACTGTTAGAAGTATGAATTCCTGAAGCGACAGAAGGATGAGTTAAATGTTAACTCTTAATGAGTTCTATACTCTGTGGAGTGGGGTACATAGCTACAGGAGTACTCTTGATAGACTCACCTATGTGAATGTGGAAGTGTGGCTGCTTCCTATGAAATTTTGGGCAAAATTTACTAGAGCATTCACTATACTAGGATACACGTGCATGGCCATAAAGCACGGGCTTTTTGAACTACACCTTGGAAAGGTTGTGTGTGTAATGTTGTTAGAGATAGAGTTTAAAACTACGAGTTACTCTAGTATATTCTAAACCATCAACACTATGCAAAGGTTCAAGTCGATAGATACCTTCTGCTTATGCACAATCTTATATCTCTGATTGATCGGTTGCTCGATGAAAACTATTTTTTATATAAAATTCAAGTGGAGGATTGTTGGAAATATTATGAATTTAATTAAAAAAAAGGAAAAGAAAAGGTGCAAAAAATTTGACACTCCCAAAAATTTTAAAGTCCCACAATGCTACTCTACATCTCCTTAGAGGTGTTTATATAGAAAAGAATTAACTTGTGGGATTGGGCCCCAAGGGGCACCCACTTTTGTGGAAGGAGAGAGGACCTAGGAAATTGTGGGTCCACCACACACTCACATGCCGCTGCCACCGTCAATCTGACAGACTGGTCATGTCGTGCCGAGCGCAAGTGCGTGTGTGTGAGGTGAGGTGGCACTTTATTTTTTGAAAAAATTTTATTTATCAAAAATTATTTTTTCCAACAGTTCCGTTCTTATCTGTTATCCGTAGTGACCATTACATTTTTTACCGTTCCGTTCCGTTCCAAGACCGAGTCATGACCGTTTCTTCATGACCATTTCCGCGTAACGTTATCCACGACGGTTTTCTGAACATTGCACGTTTTCATCTCTATTTTTTGTGACATCCCTCAGCCTATAAATAGAGCCTCTAAGCTCACTGTTAAACACATCTCAAAAAACCATAAGCTCTCAACTCTCTCTTATTTTCTCTTCTACGCTCTAACTACTGAGCAATACAGAAATTCCAGAAAACCCAAACATAAACACATACTCAAAAACCCATAAATATTAATACAATATTAATATTATTTGTTTTAGTTTCCGAGTAACAAAATTATTTTACAAGGTGTAGCATTTCGGAGTTCATCAGTGCAGTGTAAGTTCGAGACAGAATCTTGCTGGGTTGTTTTATCCTGGGAACGATGAGGTTGTGTTTGCTTGCATAATTTTGGACAGAGTTGTGAAACGTCTTAAAGAGAGCGACCTAGTCCGCGACTCAACCCAAGCTGTGTGATTTCAGCATTTTGATAACCCCGTTCCTATCTATTTTTTACATATTTGCTCCAACAGTAGGTTGGTGGCTCGAACCTGGTGGTGTTGCGAATATGGGTGGGTTTGGTGTAGGGGTAACGAATTGGTGGAAGGAGGCTGGAGGTGGTGACGATAAGGAGTGGGCTGTTTGTGGAGTTATGGGTTTTCGGCCAAACAAAGACTGGGTTCAAGTGGGTAGTCGGATAGTGGTGGGTTGGGTGTCGTTAACAGGTGGCGATAAGGAATTTTGGCAGTTCGGCGTTCGGTGATGGCTGTTATTGTGTGGAGTGGTAGTGGTAGCATGGTGGGTAGGAAGATGGTGATAGAACTGGGTTAATTTCTCAAATTTTTTTTCTTTCTTTCAAAAACTGATATCAACACGGAAGACGATATTAGTCTGGTGATATAATTTTTTTTAATCAGAAACAGTATGTAAGAAGAGAAAATAATTAAGATTTAGGAAGAAAGTAGAAATTGATATAGGAAATAAATTAGAGGAGAAAATTGATAGAAGATAGAAAATGACATGTTAAAACAGGACTTTCTTTTAACAAAGAAAATTAAATCCTGTTTTGAAACTAATTTAATGCAGAAAGATTAAAAAATAAAAGCATAGAATTTGACAAAGAAAGAAAGAAGATAGAAAATTCCAAGCAATATATAAGCTAAAAATATTTATAGGAAACTAATAAGTCATAAATTATTAAGCTTTAAATAACAATAAATAATAAAAAATTATATTATCATTTCTTATAATTTCTAAACATGATTTTAGAGTTGAAGATTATATATTATAAGTAATCTCATATATTAAATTATAAATATTTGATATAATAGTGTATAAAGTTAATATTGATAAAGTGTGTCAAATATATAAAAATATTATTAATTTAAACTTTTGAAAACTTTAACTTCCTTTTAACAAAGTAAAACAGAGTTTTTTTAAAACCAACAAAGGGTTTTTTTTTTTCTTTCTTTTTTTTTTTTTTTGGCTTAGAGAACTTTTTTTTTTTCCCTTTTTTACTCTACTAAAAACTTATGTCATTAAACTATTAAGCCGTTGACAAGGCATTCAATCTCCAGACACTTTTTTTTTTGGCTACATTTTTTTTGACCCTTTGGTTCGCCAATTTTTGGTGAATTATTTTTTGACAACGGGCTATGGTTCAAAGGCATTTGATTCACTAATTCTTTTCCCATTATTATAGACCGTGTTTTTTTTATTACCTATATAGCTCATATATGAGGAAAAAAATATAATTTTACTCAAATAGCATAAATTTTAATAGAAATGGTGAGTTTCAATAAAACATTGGGCATGATTTTTCCCATAATACCCTTTCTTTCATTATTTTTGTTTAATAAGTATGTAAAGCTTACAAACTTTATAAAAAAGTTTGTAAGGTTTACGAAAATCATAATAATTTTTTCTTAACAATATTTATAATTGTTTAGGTGTTATTTGAAAATTTATTAGTTTCAGTATTTCATGCTAGACTAAATAATTCATTTAAATTATAAATTTGTGATGATGTAAATATTCTTAACAAGATTTTTATTTATGATATATCCATGTTAATATTATGTTCCTACTGAATAATACTTTATAGATTATTATTTGTTATATATCTTGGGCAATTCTTTTTTATTTTATTAATCAAAAGTATTAATTATATTTTTTATTTTTTTATAATATTTTAAATAATTTATTATTCTTTTTGAATTAGGTTGGGTATACCTAATTTTAATCATTGTTTATAGCCTTCTTGTTAAATATGATATTTGAATTTGATACCAATTTTAGTGAATGTTGAATTTTTAAGCTTCAATTAACTTATCTTCAAATTTATTCTTTAAATAAATAAAATCCAAAAATTAGGTTAGTAAATTCTTTTTCATTTACCTTGACAAATTTCTGTGTAAAATAATTTCTTAAAATTTTTCCTATGGGATGATTTATTAGGTATAAAATACTAAAAATATAATTTGTATACAAATCTAAAAGATTTGCAAATCTTTTAAAGTTTTCCAAACATGTTTCGTAACTTTTGTTATTAAAATATTGTTCTAGAAATTCCAAATATTTTGTTTCAAAATCTTCAATTTTGATCATAATTTTATTTTATTTTCTCTTGCTTTTGCTTATACAAATTTTTTCATGTTCAAATTTGTAAATGAAATAATCAAATATTAAATCATTTAAGATCATTAATTAGCTTAGGGTTATAATTATCATACCTAAATTTAATAGGTCCACTACAATATTTTCTTCCACTATTTGTTTTCTTTTATTACACCTAGTATGTCTCAGCTTGCTTCAATCTTTGATACCACTTGGAAATGGAAAAGCTCTTGCATCCGTATATATGATGGTGTCTAAAATTAGACTTATAAAGAAATAAGAAAAGAGTGACTTCATTGCATTTTATTCATAATATAATAATTATTACAACCCTAAAGTTAATTAAGAATCTTGAAGAGATCTTTAACTGCTCATTTCTTAAAAATACATAATTACTAAGTTATACATAGAGTGGAGATGAATGACTTAAGCTTTATATTCCTAAGCTCTCTGCTCTTTGTGTACTTTGTGTTTTGAAATGGAAATAAGGGTTCCTTTTATAATATAAGTAATCCCATTTTACAAAATAAATAGTCACTATTTCAATAATTCATCTGCCCTTACTGTTTTTGGCTTTTATTCTTAGCCATTCCTTTTCCTTAACATGTGCTGCCGACTAAATATGTAGGTTCTACATCTTTATTTTTCTATGTTATTTTCTGCTGACGATCCTCCTTAAGTCATTTTCTACTGACAGTTTTACACTCAATGATACTACTTTCGGTTGAAGGTTCAAAAGATTTAACAAATAGTACTTACAATGGTACTACCCTTTCTAACTAAATAGTACATATTAAAATGGTTGTTAACAAAACGTAAATTTTAATTCTATTGAGTACAACATGTGGATTGTTAATGATGCTACTTCCACTATTGTTTTGTGTACCAATTGTTGGTACGACGTACCTACCGTTTATTAATGTTATCTCTAACCCCTAAAACTAAAAAGAATGTCTTTTAAGATAGGAGATGCATTTCTGATAGTACAAGCTCTCAAGGAAGAATCTCTTTCTTATTTCTGCCTTTCTTCCCATGACAAACGTCAAAAATTTCACTTCGAATTCCAGACCTCAACATCCTTAGTGGATGTTAGATAAATAGTTACTTTGTGATCCTTAGTGGTTTTTCTTACATAGAATCAAAAAACCTTTCTTATTTTTTGACAAATTTTCAAGTTATTATTGTTGAACTTTGCCTCAATTTTGCTAATTTTTTTACTATCTTCTTTGGTGAGAGCTATATTACTGTATAAAATAATGATGACTTTATTAGTTAAGTAATTTACTTTGATTTTAGTATAATTATCAATATTCCTAATTTCATAGTAAATTTGACCTAGCATTTATCCTCTTAATACACAGAGTTCTTGTGCGTTGAATTCCTTTTCTGAAAATGCCCTTGGCTTGAAAACTTCTCTATTAGTGTTAGAAATTCTTAACTTGATAAAATGATAAGGACTGATACAACCTTTCTCATTCCAGTCTATTAATGAACTAAAAAATCTAAGATAAATAGGTTTATCTCCTGTTCTAATTTTTTTCCTGAAATTCTTGATGGCTTTCTTGAAATTTTTAGAAAAATAATTTAATTCACTTAAATTAATAATTGGATGGAGGTTTTCAATTAAACCTACATGGTAAGCTTTGTACACAAAAATTGGATATGCTTCTTCAAGGATATTAAATTTACTTTTTGCAAGGTATTCTTTTTATGTGGTGTAGAATTTCATATATTCTATATATTCCTGGGTAGATTTTCTAGCCAAGTTGTAGAGATCCAACCATTTTGTTTTACGGAGATTCTTGTATTGATATTTTTCTTCATTAATTTTTTATGTATTTTTGGAGGATGCCTCCTTGAATAAAACTGGTGGTCGTACTATCTTTTCTAAAGTTCTTAGTCTGCATGTTGATGTTGATTGTTGTTTAGTATTGTACAGTAATTTTTTATAATTTATTATAGAGTTATTAATTTTGGTGTTTTATAATTGGCATAACTACCTTATGTTTCTATTATGTTAGTGAAGGTTCTATGCCAAAGCAAAATAAGGTGTATAAACAGAACCCAATAATAGCTTTACTTGTTTCTGCCCAATTGTTGTAGATTCTTGATCATGGGCCATTTTAGACCACATAAGTCACTTTCTACTTCATTAGTCCAATTAAGCTTTCCCTTTTTTATTTAAGAAGTTTTACTTTCTTTTGAACTGTTAGGTTCTTCCATTTTATTTTGAATTTTTCCCTCATAAGTTTTATCTTCTATATTTTGAAATTTTTTATGAGAATTCTTTTTTAGAATTTTTGGATTCTAAGAGTTGTTTTGAACAATTAAACTCTTCCTGTTTATTTCCTATTTCCATAAGAGACTTCTCAACAAGTATAAAAGCTCGAGTTGTTCTTGAAGGATTTTTATCTCTTTTTTTATTTTGATTTTGATTTCAAGTTGCCCATTCCAACAAGCATAAAAATAGTTAGAGGTGCTTGTTTTTTAGTTAATGCATCTGCCAGGCTATTTTTAGTTCCTCATAAATGTTCTACATCAAACTTATAATAATTAAACCATTCTTACAAGCATAAAAATAGTTAGAGGTGCTAGTTTTCTAGTTAATACATCTGCTAGGCTGTTTTTAGTTCTTGGTAAATGTTCTACATCAAACTTATAATAGTTAAACTATTGTAGTTATCTTTTAAGTCTTCCTTGTTTATAATCACATGCTATGTTAATTCTTAAAAAATGTCTAAAATTTTTATTATCTTTTCGAACAATAAATTTGGTACTAATAGCATAAATGGAAAAAAAATTTATCGCTTTCTTAACTGCTAAATATTCTCTTTCGTTGCTATAATAATTTAATTTATGGCCTTGAAATAATCATGAAGTAAATCTACTAATATATTCATCTTTATTATCTACTCTTGCTTTTAGTACTACTCTCCAATATTCATGAGAAGAATCTATTTCTATTATCATTTTATCATCTGGTCCTAGATGGTATAAAGTTGGCAAGTTTTTTTAAACTTTAATTGTAATAGTTTTCTCATTTATGCTAATATTTTTCATATATGCTCTACATATATCAAACATCTTAAAAAAATTTTAAGTTAATTTTAATCTTTTATAATACTGAATTTTTTTGTATATTATTTAAAATATGAGGCTGTAAATGATGTTTGTAATTTTCTATCTCAAGTCTTAAATATTTTATTTTTTCTTGGACAATTACTACTTTATTTTCTGATATGACTATTTCTATTTTTTGGCATTTTTGTAGTATACTTATTACATATATATAATATCTTTCCAAATCATTGCTAAATACTAATATATCATCTATATAGACGCAGTAAAAATTATGAAATTTTTAAAATATATTATCCATGTATCTTCGAAAAATATTTGGTACTTGTTTTAATCTAAATGAAACAACTTTCCATTAGAATTGTCATTGTAGGTAACTAAATGCTATTAAGTTTTGATATTCTTTATCAAGTCTTATTTGCCAAAACCCGCTCTTGTAATTAAAACTTAAAAAATATTTTTTCCTTTTACTAAAGTTAATAATTCTTATTTTTTTAAGAATAAAATATTCATCATATATTGTTTCTTTGTTTAAAGTTTTAAAATTTATGACCATTCTTTTCTTTCCTCTTCATTTTTTACCTTTTTTTTCTACTAGAAAAAATGGACTTGAGTGAATTACTAGGACTGATTACTTTTAATTTTAAAAGTTCTTGAATTTATTTTTCAAATTTCTCTCGATTATTTGGAGTATAAATTATTAGTTTTACTCTTATAACCTTTTATGGAACTTTTAATTTGATGCTTATTATTTCTTTATATTTATTAATACTTAAATTTAATGAATTTTTTGAACATACTTGTCTTAATAATTTTCTAATTCCAGTTAAAGTTTTATCTTCTTATATTTCATTTAGAAAGAGGTTTTAGTTGACCTCTATTTCTAAGAAAATATTTTCTATTTGTAGTTTTTATGATTTTATATCCTCACAACATTTTTGCTTTTTATGTTGTGACTTAAAAGTAGGTAATGAAACTGTTAAGATTTTTCTTATTTTTGATACATAAATGATTTCACTGTCTAAAGTTGTCAAGCTAATTTTAACTAGATACTAAGTAAATGATTTTTATAAATTTAGGAAGTTATTTCCTAATAAGATATCAACTCTTATTTCTTGTTGATATATTCTTACTATTAATTCCTTTGCGGTTGGTTTCCAAAATTCTTCTAAAAATACGTATTTATTGGCTACACACATGCTTGCATCTATATCATTATATGCATGTAAATGGTAATTTTTATATCCTTTAAATTTTAATACTATTTTTATATACGTACTGTTTTGGATTTGTTATACTTAATAATTCATCCATCAATCAGAATCAAAATTAAAATTAGAATCAGATGTTTCTAAGTTTATTATTTCTTCTTCAATTTCTTCTAATAGATAGATATTGTATGTATTGTCTATATTAGATTCCTCTAATAGATAGATATTGCATGTATTATCTATATCAGATTTTTCTATTGGTTCTAGTTCAATCTTAAAGGCTTTTTCTAAGATTTTTTCTTTTTTGGGGAATTCTTTTCTAAATTCTTTCTTATGTTAGAGTCTATTATGACATTCATTTACATAATAGCTTTCTTCATTACATATTCAACATCCACATTTCTTTTTTCCTGATAGACAATAATTTTTCTTTTCTTATATATATTTTCTTCTTCTAAAATATTTTTGTTTATAAGGTTCTCTATTATATATTCTTTTATATTTTGAAAATTTTGTTTTCTAAATTATATCTTCTAAACTTTTTAAATTTTTAATGCTTCTTATATTTATTATAAGATCTTATGTTACATCCATATTTTTATGAAATTCTAAAATCTCTTGATTCATAACAGATTTTATCATTATTTTCTTTTACTTGTTAAAATTCTTTTTTTTCCTGACATTTTACTATTATCTAACTTTTAAAACTTCTTATTCGAAGTCCTAATGTATCCGGTATGGTTTCTCTATTCCTATTATTCCATCATTCTGTAATAGTTTTATGCAATGTACTAGGTAACTTTTGAAAAAATATTTTCTTATAAGTTTCTTGCATAAAAGTTGGTAGCTTATGATAATACATTTCAAATTCACATATAAAACAATATATGTAATACATATTACATATTTTTATGTTTACTAAATGCCATTTAGTTTTATTTATTTTATTTTTACTAGATTCAGTAATATTCCTCCATTTGTCTTCTCCAATAAATTCTTTAAATGTCTCATTTAGTACAGTGCTTAAGTATTCTCTTCCTGTAGTTGTATTTCTTTGCATTACTAAATTTTGTTGTTATGTTAGATTTGTAAACCAAATTTTTATATTTTTTATTATTTTATGAGTTATTAATACCTTATATGTTGAAGGATTAGATGTTTTTCTTCTTTGTGAGGTTGATAATACGGGTTTCATATAAATTCTTAATCCTATGTTTTCTTGTTCAGATTTATTTTATGAATTATTGTCATATCATTATCTTCTTTGTTTGTATAAAATTTTTCTCAATAATCTTTTTTTAATTCTTCATTTGTTAAAGTTAATAGACTAATTAGTTTTTATATGTCCTTATTTTCTATATTCATAAATTGTTCTTACAATTTTTTCGTATATTTCATCACACTGTGATTATGTCTTTTCCTTTTTTTTTAGATTTTTCTTCATCCTTTTTTTAAAATTATTTTTGGGTATTAATGCATCAGATTTCCTAGGGAATTATTTTTTTAATCCTTTTAACGAGTCAAATTTTAATCCATTTTCTCTTGGTACATTATCAATATCTTTTCTTAGTTCTAAAAATTTCTTATGCATATCTAGTTGTAGTTTTTTAATACAACTATGTTCTCTTATTTCTTCAAGCATTTCTTTTTGCTAAAGATCATTTCTTGTTAGAAACATCCTAAGATGTTTTGAGTTTTTGTTTCCATTATTTTTTGATTTTATATGATTTCTATCATTTTTAAAATAATATGAAAAATATATTTATTTTTGTAATTTTTATTTGTATGGGTTGTTTAAGAAAAATAGTATATTTGTAAGGCTTATTATATTTTTATTGTATGTAAGGCTTACATAAGAATTTTGAACTTGAATTACTGGGCTTGGTACCTTTCCAGTACTCAAGTTATATCAAAAGTACCCCAAATTGACCATGTTTTCAAGTGGTTCCAGTTTAGTACCCATGTTTTCCAAACGGTTCCAATTTAGTACCCATGTTTTTAAAATGGTTCCGGATTTGGATTTTTAGCAAATTTGGTCAGATTTATAATATAGGGTAGGGTTAATTCCGTCCATTTTTTATGGTCCGCGCCTGGAAAAACGACCAACGCCATTTTTCCGCCATTTTTACTAGATAGAAGGTATTTTTCAGCCATTTTTCCTATTTTTCGTATCACAAAACATATTTATAATCTCTTTTCTTCAGTTTCTTTCCTCTTCTTTGAATTTTTAGTGGGAGATCTGTAAATTTTCAGTTTCTTCTTCTTCTTTGAATTTTCAGTTTGAAGAATGGAAGAAATAAGGAGGAGCACATCCCATGAAAGTATTCCGGTTTGTTATTGTGGGAGAGCTGCAAATTTACTGTGTTCATGGACACTACAAAATCCTGGTAGAAGGTTTTATACTTGCAAAGAGGTGAGTGAAGTTTTTGCACCCACGTAATGCAGAATATTGTCTTCACTGCAAAGATACGAAGTGAGTTTGTGAAATTTTTTTTGTGTTCTTTATTACTTTCTATTGGAGTCATTGGAATTATTTTCAGGAAAGAAACTTATTATGACATCTTATTTTATTATTTGCTTGAATGTATCATCTTTAGTGTCTTCGAAAAACAAATGGAGGTTATGAGTTTATTTAGTTCAATGCTTCTACATATTATAAAATAATACTTGTCAATTCGGGGGCATGTTGACATTTGTCTGTTTGGTATCTGAAAAGTTATATTTTGTGAAAATGTGATTTTTTGTGGGATTTTATACTGAATTTTTATATTAATTTTTTGACAATTTTAACTGTATAATTTTTATGTAAAATTGTGATTTTATTTATTTGTTTTTTGCAGTACAATTAAATTGTAGTATAGTATTAAAAAAAATTATTTTGTTATGTTCTTTTTTTTGTTTAGTTGATAAGTATCAATTTGTTATTATTAATTTTTTTTTACAGAAACGTACCAGAAACGTAAATGAAAAAGTTCAATCAATTCGGGGATACAGTTGTGATTTTTTTAGATGCCATGATAATGCACCTTCCGATAGATATGCTGTTGTTATAAATAGTTTGCTTAATCGCACGAACATGATTGAGGAAGAAAATAAAGAAAAGAGAGAAGAGAATGAAAAATTGAAGGAAGAAAATAAAAAGTTGAAGGAAGATATAGTAAAATTGAAGAAAAAATATAATATTGTGTATTTTATTTTAATTACTACGTGGTTGTATTTGTATTTTTTTTAAATGATATAGTTATGGTTTAAGATAGGTTGTGGAGGATGATAGACGAATCCTCAATTTTGTAGCTATTTTAAAATCTGTTTAAAAACTATCGATATTCGGTTCATATATGTGTGTGCTATTAAAAGTTTGTGAAGTCCCCTGTCATATATCCATTTTGCAAGCTTTTTTAAGTTCACATGCATGTAGTATTACAATATTATATAAAATCTGTCATATAATATTAAATCACATGCATATAATATAAATGCCTTATAATATTCAACCTGTCATATTAAACTAAAATGAGGTTAAACCTGTTAAACAACAACTGTTTTGATAAACTAGTTAAACCTAAGAAATCATTAAATAATTTACATCAGTCCCCATAATCTTTAGGATTCTTGTATAGATCTACCCTAACAAAATATTCAGCAATGTCAAATAGTTTTGTACTTCTTTGAAGGGCTTGCTACACATTTAATAATATGCTTTATGCGTCGAGCCTTCCTCTTGATGTGCCTGACCATTTGAGTTTGTTTGCTTGGTTGAACTGTAATAGTATCCATATTATTCGAAGGAACTTGACTCTCTTGTGTCATTATTGGGTTTACCTCCTGAGCTTGTATCTACAATACATCATTAAAAATAAAATACATGAGTTTGAATTTGATTAAAGTGATATAATAAAATTTGAAGAGAGTTACCTTATTTGATGTTGGCATAGATGTTGTTTCACTATACGGTCCAGTAGAGCATGAACCAACATTACATGTCTCCTAATAAAATATTGAACAAAAAAAAGCAGGACACACTTTTACTGCACAATTAATAACAGTTAAGAACAGTTTTGCAACAAAATCAGTTTTCACGGTAAAACTGGAGTTTTAAATCAACAAACTGTTTTCCATAATAGTTTTCAAGAAACTGTTTTCAACCAACAGTTTTGAATATATTGTTTTCAACAAATAGTTTTGAATAATTTCTGCATCGGAACAAACTGTTTGTTGTGACAAATAGTTTTCCACAATTACATCAAATTTTATTTGCACAAAATTACATAGCATGATTCCATATCAGTTTTGCAAAGAATTGGACAGTAAGTACATAACAATTTCCCACAGCTTTGCAATAAATCAGTTTTCACACCAAAACTGCAGTTTTAAATCAACAAATTGTTTTCCATAACACTTTTCAAGAAACTGTTTTCAACAAACAGTTTTGAATAAATTTTTGAATACAAACAATTTGCTGTAACAAACATCAGATTTTGATTTTTGTACAGAATTACATAGCATGATTCCAGATCAGTTTTGCAAAGAATTGGACAGTAAGTACATAACAGTTTCCTACAGCTTTGCAACAAATCAGTTTTCACACCAAAACTGCAGTTTTAAATCAACAAACTGTTTTCCATAACACTTTTCAAGAAACTGTTTTCAACAAACAGTTTTGAATAAATTTTTGAATACAAACAGTTTGCTGTGAGAAACATCAGATTTTGATTTTTGCATAGAATTACATAGCATGATTCCAGATCAGTTTTGCACAGTATTGGAGAGTAAGTAAATAACAGTTTCCCACAGCTTTGCAACAAATCAGTTTTCACACCAAAACTACAGATTTAAATCAACAAACTATTTTCCATAACAGTTTTCAAGAAACTGTTTTCGGCCAACAGTTTTGAATATACTGTTTTCAACAAACATCAGATTTTGATTTTTGCACAGAATTACATAGCATGATTCCAGATCAATTTTGCACAGAATTGGACAGTAAGTAAATAACAGTTTCCCACAGCTTTGCAACAAATCAGTTTTCACACCAAAACTGCAGTTTTAAATGAACAAACTGTTTTCCATAACAGTTTTCAAGAAACTATTTTCAACCAACAGTTTTGAATATACTGTTTTCAACAAACATCAGATTTTGATTTTTGCAAAGAATTACATAGCATGATTCCAGATCAGTTTTGCATAGAATTGGACAGTAAGTAAATAACAGTTTCCCACAGCTTTGGACAGTAACAAAACTGTCCAAACAATCCATTTTTACTTAACAGAATAACACATACATATAAATAACAGTTTCCCACTAACAATCACCCAAGAGTTAAGAACAGATTAGGACAGTAATAACTGTAATTTAATATAATAGTTTAAACACAATCACAGTTTAAACACAATAATCCCAACCAGTAAAAAATTTGAAAACAGAACACATTTGAAACAGAATTATACTTTTGTTGAATTTTTAATCCTAATCAGTAAAAGAATCACATTTTAATCATGCAATTCAACAAGTATTACAGAATTTTAACAATTCAATAAAATTGAGCTCACAATTTAAAATTTTTACCTCATTAGTGGGTTGATTTTGTCTTTCTTTGCAACTCCTCTTATTGTGACCAGTTTGGTTGCATATAGAACATGTTTTACCTTGTCCAAATCTCCTCAATTGGCTTGGTTCACCATCTTTCCCTTGCTTCACTTGATTCGATTTCTTCATACTATATTTTTCTTTATATGATTTATGCCTTGACCTTGGTCTTCCACCCTTGGACATAGAAACAGTTGGATTTATTTTGATTTCTTCACCCTCATGATATGGCCAAAATTCTTGGCTCACTACTGGATAGAGGATTGGTGCATAGGTAACTTCAAAAGCTCTTTTCTTTAATATGGGATGCACATATGTCATTGGATCTTCCTTTTGCATTAAAATACATCTCATGGCATGTTCACATGGAATTCCTATTAAATCCCAACTCCTGCATCTACATTTTCTGTTTGGCAAATCCACAGCAACGATTGACTTAAGCTCAAATTGAACCTCAAACAACCCTCCTCCATTGTGCCTAGCAATGCAATCTTTTACTCCATTTTTTGCACTCAGGAATCTCGAATATATATTCTCACCCAATTCACGACGCTATCTACTTATAGAATCCCTCCTATCAGTCCACATATCTCTAATAATTCTCCTAATGGACTCTAACATCGTGAATATTGGTTCTTTTCGAGCATGCCTAACTTCACTATTGAATGACTCACACATATTGTTTGTTTGCATGTCACATAAAGATTCAGTCCTGCATACACACATAAGTAACAAATGTAATACAATGTTATTACTTATTCATCAATAAACTTTAGAAAATATAAGTTCAACACAACAGTTACCTGAAAAAAGCTTTGCACCACTTCTCCTTTTCTTTATTAGACAGCCATTCATAAGCTTTAGGATCTCCATCACATAATTTTTTCATTCCTATGTCAAATTGCCTTGGTGTTATTGCCCTAGCACACCTCCAAAAATGCTCTGGAATAGAAATACTTGAACCCTTGCAATACTTTGTGAAATTTTGAAGTATATGCCATGCACAAAATCTATGTTCAACTAGAGGCATAATATCCTTTATTGCTGATGAAATACCAAGATGCTCATCTGAAATAACTGTTCATCCCTCACCTTCTTCTAAATGTAAGTCATTCTTCAACAAATTTAAAAACCATGAGTACGTTTCTTTATTCTCACCTTCAACTACATCATATGCCAATGGATATCTACCATAGTTTGTATCTGATGCAACAGTAGTTACTAACACTCCCTTATGAGAACCCCTCAAAAAACTTCCATCTAATCCAATGAACCTCCTACAACCTTCTTTGAATCCTTGTTTCATTGCACCAAAACATACGTAAATTCTTTGGAACCTATCAATTCCATCATCTCCCTTAAAAGTAACTAATTCTGCTGTGGTATTTGGATTAGTTCCCTTTAACTCATGAACATACGTACCCAATAATTTTTATTGCTCCTCATATGATCCATTAAGTATACTCTTTTCCT
The DNA here is from genome assembly GCA_029378325.1 of Elaeagnus macrophylla. Lineage (NCBI taxonomy): Eukaryota > Viridiplantae > Streptophyta > Magnoliopsida > Rosales > Elaeagnaceae > Elaeagnus > Elaeagnus macrophylla. The sequence goes on along the minus strand of CM055643.1, from coordinate 38,007,006 downwards.
TCATCTTTGCCTTTTTAACTTGATTTTGGGTTATATCTATGTGATACCTCTCTCTCACCTTATCTTGCACATCTCTCCATTTGATACCCAGTTTTCTTTAAAAACAAGAAGAAAATCTTCTGCTATAAACTTACTGTTAAACAATTCCTTCATGTCATAGTTTCGTTCACATATGTGTTCATCTTATTTGTGACATCTTGTGATAATAAAACTGTTGCATCCACTACTTTGTTTACTTGCTCTCATAACCCAATTACAATCTTTATTTGCACATATCACTCTAAATTTATCTTTCATGTTCTTTATCTTAAATAATTTCCTTCCAAACCTTATTTGATAATACCTTACAGCCCTCATTACAATGTCTAAACTAGCAAATTTCATACCAATCATCAATTGTATTGTGTCAAGTTTGAGATCCTCCATAAAATACATTTTATCATCATCAACATCAAATACAACTTCATTGTCTTCAGATTCCTCATTTTCATTCGGATTTGCATGTAAATTGGCACTTGCACCGTCAACCATGTACTCTTTCCTTAAATCACTAGCAACATCCTTATCACCATCATCAACATCTTCATTTTCCACATTTCCTAACTCCACTTCAATTATATATAGATGCAACAATCTTGTAGATGTAACAGGGCATATCTCACCCACTCTTTTTGCATCTAAATCTTCTAATATTTCATGCAAACCTCTATCATCATTAACTCCCAGAGTGCTCCAAAAAAACCTCAATTTATCATAATTTAATCCAAGATACAAACAGATGACTTTTAAAGTCCACATACTCATGTTAGCACATATACAATAATCACAATATTGCACGTAACCCCCCTTGTAATACCTATTGTTATTTTCAATAACAAATCCTCCTCCTATATGCATTTTCATTGTGAAGTGATTACTCAAAGGATCTGACCAATTGAAAAACAACAAAATAGAGTATTGAGAAAAGCCAAAAAAAAAAAAAACAGATGTACCCAACCATGAAATATATTCATAGATTATCAGTTTTGCAGAAAAACAACAAAATAGAGTATTGAGAAAAGCCAAATAAAAAAACAGCATGTACCCAGGCATGAAATATATTAAAAAAAAATTGATAATTTTTTAGAAAAAATTGTACGTATGAGAGCGTCTTACAGTATGATGGTTGTGATCCACCCAATGGCCTCACTACGAACTCTTCCAATTCGGGGCTTTCATCGTGGAATTCCATTTTGTCAACCCTCTGCAATATATGACAAAAAATGGTGATGAAGAGTTCTCCTCTGTGAAATTAAAAAGTAATCAAAAAATGGTGATGAAGAGTTCTCTATAGCTTTGGAAACCTTCTAGGTGAACTGCACAATTTAAATATATGACATAATTTTTTGTTTCTCCAAACAATGGTAGATTTATATACAAGAGAGAATAATAACAATCTGGGCCTCGTTGCTTACATGTTTTTTTTACATTCAAGAGAGACCAACTAGTCTTTTCTATCAAAGCTTAATTTCTCTACCTCAGCTTCGCATAGGACATAATTAAATAGGTCCACTTAAGCCTATAACAATGATCCTATTGGTGTATTAATGTAATCCTATTCACTTGATGAGCCTTTTCTTGAAGAAAATAAAATTACTACCTCTTGTGCCTACTTATTTCTCTTGTGAATTTTTAAAAAGTCCTATCATGAGAGTGCAGTTATAAAAAGTCCTAACATACATGGATCTCTTAACATAAAAGAATGACATCATTTTGACATATCATCATCGTTATTTTAAAAATCAATATTATTTTACATTTAATTTAAAATTTATTTCTAAACAAAAAAAATTATTCTATTTAATAAGATGATAATACGTCAAAATTATATCATTTTTCGATGTTAGGAGAACAAACTCATAGGAGAAATGAAAATAACAAATTATTCTTTTATACACACACGAGGAGAATTAGATAAAAATTATGAACACATTTTCATCGATCAGTAGTATATGCCAAATATTTTACAGACAAAGTAAATAACTAATTAAGTTAATTGGCTAAAATGCTAAAAAAATACTTTTTTTATTGTAAAAATGCTAGAAATTCAGTAAGTTCTTCAAAATCTTGAAATTTCTCTGAGAGTTTTTCAATAAAATCTTGAATCTTGAAATTTTGGGTGTAAATTGAATGGGGCTGTTTGAAAGTGGGGAGTTGGCATGTCAATATTCAACTGCATTATAGGCTCAGGACCAATGTACACAATTGCTTAAATTTGGGTAAATAACTTTACTCCAACTATCACTACTTTCTTCTGAAGTGAGGTCGAGGTAAGGTGAGTTTGAACACATGCATTAGTAAATGTCCAAGTGTATAATTATTATTGTAAAAAAAAAACTTTTGCTATAACTAATCCAGACATAATGGCTTGATTTGTTTTTGGATAGTTCATGAGATGTGGGTCTAAAAATGGTAACCTTTGCCGGGTAGCACATGCTGTTGCTTCCACATGCTTCTCCTTATTTATTATTTTTTCAAGATCATCCTTACCAGATAACAGTTTGTTAGACTTTTTCATTATTATTTATTATTAAATTAATTTTATTATTTTTAATATTTTGATCCTCTGACAAAATTTTCATGACATTTTGTATACTAACTTTTCATATTTAACAAATTTAGTTCAAATTTAAATATAATGCTGCTGCTTTGACATACCAAGTAGAAAACTAAAAAGAAACAGAGGGCTAGCAACCAATATAAATTTTTGAACAGATTTATGTACCTTTAACAACAAACATTATAGAACTAGCAATTTCATGGAGTTAAGAATTATCGCAATCTGATTCCCGTCTGGAAAAAATAATTATGTGAAGCAATAAGGAACATTACTCTCATAAGGCCATGGCTGCCTTAGTTGGATTCCCAGTTGTACCAAAACTCTAACGTCTAATGGATTCTGATTTATCTTAGGTTGATGGTTCTTGGGATATTGATAAACTTGGAATTTAGATAATTATTTGATATGAATTCATTTCACCGTTTCCTGTTCCTCTTTCTTAAGATTGCTGGATTCATGGACATTTAGCTATTTTTTTTTTCTATTCACATTCACCACAAATGTGGGCAGATTCAGCTGCCAAATGATGGTAGCCCTAAATCACGTAATAACCCTAGATGAAGAGAAGTTAAAAAATAATGAAGAGAAGTTTTAGAAGAACCTGAATAACCTGAACTCGAAGAACAAACAGGAAGTGGGAGATTTGCAACCTCGTGAATCCTCAAAGAATGCCTAACTTTCTTCTTGCAAATTTTGTGTGTTTGTGCTTCTTCAATCGCAAATTCTTAGCCAATGCCACTTCAGTTTTGTTTCTTTCTCTGAAAAACAAATAAAACAAAAAAAAAATAACTGAATTAAAATGAGGGGATGAAATGACGAAATTACCCCTGCCCAAATCTATGAATAGTATAAAATTTGCCCTAAACCCTAAAAAGGACTAAATTGGAACCGTTTGGAAAACATGGGTACTAAACTGGAACCACTTGAAAACATGGTCAATTTGGGGTACTTTTGATATAACTTGAGTACTGGAAAGGTACTAAGCCCTGAATTACTTAAAGATTAAAAATGTAAATTGAACTTTACTAAAATACGGTCGTTTTGTTATTGTGTAAAAAAACCCGTTTCTAAAGAATATGTTCTAAAACAGGTAATTAATACCCATATAACCTGCTAGCTTGTCCTCCTAAGCCTATTACACAACCTTGAAGACATTGCACGCATAGCCTTTTATTCCTTCCTCAAAACACTCCTCCAATTAATAGAAGATACATTGAATTGGTAGTGTTGTGAGATTAGGTTTTCAAATAAAAGGACTACACTGAGATGTATGCCATGATCAGGTGGTCCTGTGTCAGTGTGTCTTCCTAATGGCTTCAAGGTTTCTAATTGCATTCAATTATTGCGCCTCCTATTCTATCAAAGTACCAAACAAATTAATGAGGGAAAAAGCATCTCAGCCAAACACAAGCTCACTTTTTCTATTTTCTCGTTTGAGTTTAACTTTGAATAATAAAAAGGCCAAAATACTACTCATATTAATATTTGAATAATAGTACCCTTAATATTTTATGTAATATGAATAAACAATGCCTAAAATATCCACTTATTATAAACAAATTCAATATCAATCTTAAAATTGATATTAATTATCCTTCATAACTAACAATAAATATTGACAACTATTAACTTCATTATAAAACCCACATTTCCTTTACTTGAACGTTCCACACTTTATTATAAAACAAAAAAAATGCTTTACCTCCACTGTTGCTTGATGAAATATATATAACGTCTTTATCACATCTTACTATATTACGAATAAAAAGAAACGTCCCCCACCTCGTCATTATGGTTATATATATAAACATTCATATATGCTATTACTTGCAACAAATTTACCAAACTTTTGGAAATAAACTATTCCACTAAATTCAAAGCATACAAATTCAAATTCTTCAAATAATACAACTTTTATTCTTATTCTTGTTACACTCACTATTATTATTATTATTAAATCCAAATCATACAAATGCAAATAATTCAAATAATACTATTAGAGTTAGTAGTTTGTAGGTCTCTAATGTGTATATATATCCTTGTAGTGCTTGTATTAGATATGAAGATAATAATACATTTTTCCTTCAGTTTCATCTTTTTGTATTTCCTGAATGGTATCAGAGCCATGAAGCTCTAAGCTTCATGAATCTTGGGAGAATTAATCTGCTGCAACGTATATTTTTCTTTCGCCATTACAACTGCAAGATTTATTTTTCTCTTGAAATCAAGAAATCAATCTGAAGAACATGCTACTGAAATCCCTAAACCACGCCATCAGATCCTAGAAGCCATTGTCGGAGGCTTCGAAGTCGGAGCAGTCCCGTTCAATCCTGACAAGTGGGGTCCACCGGTCTCAACAAACTCTTCCAGCAACCTCTTTGCAACATTTGACGACACTGAGTAATTGCGACTCAGCCATTTAGAGGTCTCTCGCCGTTTTCTTTGCCAAAGTTTAAACAATTTATCAACACAGTTTTATCATTGTTTCTACCAAATGAAAGATTCAAGAACCACCATCATCAGGACTAGAAGATTCAATTTCTGCTACTCCGTTCTTGGGATTTGCAACAACACTTCTTCCCTCTCTGTTGCTGTACCGCCTATTGCAAGTTCCTTGTAGCTCTCTGTTATCTTGTGATTCTTCTTGTCTGAGAAACATTTTCTTTAAGTTTTAATTTGATTTGATGATAATATTCTTGATGGGGTTGAAGATCAGCTTCACAAAGAATTCAACGAAGCCCATCATCACCAATCTGATCGCCGTCTTTATAAGTTCTCTCCAATTGGGCTTATGGCACGTATTGGTCGTGAGTCTCCGTTGGTTTCCAGGCTTATTTCCAACCAAATTAAATGGTTTGGTATTGGTGATTAGGAGAAAGTGATGAGTGCTCGAAAAGTACTAATATTTCGTGATTAATTGTGCGTAATTGATTGATATATAGATTTATTATGATTATTATTTCGATTATTTTCATAAATCTATCCATTCGGAGTCACGGGTATATTTTAGTGCATTTCAGGTGTTTTTAGCGTCAAATGAGTCAAATGATGAAATCACGCAAAGACGGGACACCTACGGCGCTCGGATCACAAGTTACGGGCTAATCAAGACAAAATATGTAAGCCTTACATATAGTGCCATCACATATGTAAGGGGGGACGTGAAAAGAAGGAAATCATCGCGCGCCGCGGCGGAAGAATTGCATGCCGCGGCGTGAGGCTCTCGGGTTGAATTCTGGAAAACAATGAAGCATCGCGCGCCGCGGCGGGAGAATTGCATGCCGCGGCGGGGAGCTCTCGGGTTTTTGCATATTTTTCAGAAATTGTGTTGCGCCGCGGCGGGGAAAATGCATGCCGCGGCGCGCCTATTCCTATGGCACATAGGATTCGTGTAAACCCTTACATCTATAAAAACCCCCTTAGAGTCCCCCTTACATACAACTCGAAATAAGAACTCCAATTCATACACAACTCATTCTCTTCTCAATTTTGCGACCCAAACACGACATTCAATCAGCTTTGAGAGCGTTGCCACACTATAACGAAGCGAGAGATACCATTCTAAGGATTCAAGGAAGCCAAAGACGATCGAAGATAAAGCTTACGGAGGAGTAGATCAACCGATCCATAAGCGGTATTAAGATTTAGGTTTTCCTTGTTGTTATAGAATTACTTTATCTTCTCCATTTGTTAAAGTGTATGATCATATTTTATTTGTCTATGAATAACAATATGAACATGAGCGGCTAGTTTCACTATGGATGTTTAGTTTGTGTTGCCATGTTTGCTAGGATTGTGTATGGTGTATTAAATTGATTTATGAATGAAATACCTTTTTGATTAAGAGCATGTTTAGATGTTTTATTATGAATAATCATGGACCAATTTGATATTCGTAGATAGACTGAAAAATCTGAGAATTTAGTTAGAGGAACATCACCTTAACTCTTTTCCGAAACACTTAATCGAAGCTTCAAGTTAGTGACTTAGTCATAGCATTAATTTGATTGGCATATTCTCCTTGCGCATAATTTGATAGCTAGTTAATTTACCCTGACCAGAGGCGGTTAATTAGTTCATCAATAAAGAAACCTACCCCGACCAAAAGGAGTTTCTTAATTAAAAGGAAAGCCGGTAGTTTAATTCATATAGGACGTTCATGCATATCACCATACCTTTTCGATGCAAACATGGTTAACCAAGCTAAACGTCCATACATCCTCTTTTGATATTTTATTTGATTGAATCGATTGTCTGATTGCCATCTTGATTTCGTGTGATTCTCGTATGATTGTTCCCGTTACCAAAACCAAACAAACTCTTTTTACAGTTTTACTAGCTTTAGGATTCTAGTTACTTAGAGTTTTAGTTTTACTAGAACTCTATTTAATTAGTCTTTTATTTTCATTAGAACTCTATTTAGATTAAAAAGTTAGTTATTTAAAACCACTGCAATTCCTTGAGAGACCGACCTTGGAAGTTGCTTATCACTTTACTACGAGTGATTCGTACACTTGCGAGTACACATTTTAATACATCAAGTTTTTGGCGCCGTTGCCGGGGAATTGGCGTTTTAGATAATTTTCTTTTTTTACTTTTTAGAGTTTCTGATTTATTTATTTATTTTATTTTATTTATTTTATTTATTTGTTTATTTTATTTATTTATTTATTTTATTTATTTATTTATTCGAAAAATCCAAAAAAATCAAAAAAATCAAAAAATCAAAAAATAGCGCTTAATTTCCAATTTCACTGCTGCCTTGATCTTTGTTTGCTTTTTATTTGTGCATGCAGGGTAGGAGATCACTTAACAAGGAACTCTCTCCTTACATTGACAACATTCATAGAGTCAAACACCGATCAAAGAAACTGGACAATCAATTTCAAGAGGAAGAAGTCCAACAACAATTACAAGCAGCAATGGGTGAAAACGTAGCTTGGCAAATGATGAACAAAGAGTTTGCAAGACCGATCATTGGGACCGCTACATCGTGCATTCGACTTACAGAGGCAGCTAGGAATTATGAATTGAAAAATATTCATTATTCCATGCTTCCCTCCTTTTACGGTATCCCTAATGAAGATCCTTTAAATTTTATGCGTGAACTATATGCTACTGTGCAAACTTTTCCATTGCAGGGACTTAGTGAAGATCAACTACGCATGAGGTGTTTTCCATACACTCTCAAGGATAGAGCTAAGTCTTGGCTAATGACGTTAGCACCCGGTTCTTTGGTCACATGGGACGATGTTTACAATAAATTCATGGGTAAGTTCTATTCCCATCAAAAGACATCTGATCTAAGAACAAAGATTGCTACTTTTTCGCAGATGGACGGAGAACCCTTCCACGAGGCTTGGGACAGATTCAAATTGCTGTTGATACAATGTCCACATCACCACTTCCCGTTGCAGTTACAGAATCAGTTTTTCTACGACGGATTGACGCTACAATGTCAATTCACAGTTGACAACGCTGCAGGAGGAGCTATGGGTGAGAAAACAGCGGATGAAACTTATGAGTTATTCGAGATGTTGGGAGCCAACTCCCAACAAAAGAGCGCTAGAGGAAGAAGAGCTGGAGTCCACGAATTAGGCTCCAACAATGAAATGGCCATGCAACTTGCTGAATTGACGAAACAAGTGCAACTTCTCACAACCTCCAATGTTAATCAGATGCCAAAACACGAGGTATGTGGAGTTTGTGGTTCATATGGACACGGAGCTAATGTTTGTTCTTTTGCAGGTGATCCTTATACAGGCACTACTGAAGAGGCGAATTTAATGCAAGGGTACCAACCTAGACCTAGGAACGACCCTTATTCAAACACCTATAACCCTGGATGGAGGAATCACCCTAATTTTGGATGGAAACAGAACAATAGCCAACCATTTGTCCAAAACCAAGCTCAAGGCCAAAATGTAAACCGACAATTTCCACAAAATAAGCCAACCGTAGAGGAAACCCTAAACAATTTTATACAATCTTGTAGTGGTAGGATGGACTCTATGGAAGCATCAATCAAAAGAGTGGAAATGCAAGTGGGGCAGCTAGCGGAACAAATGTACAAACAAGAGACGGGAAAGCTGCCTAGTCAACCTGAACAAGCAAAGGCGATCACAGTCTTTCAAAATGATGAGGAGGTACTTAATAATTTACCTAAGAATTCTAATGTTTTGTTGTCTAGTACAGGTAACTTTGAAGGTGAGGATTCAACTCTCAAAGAAGATGATGAGCTTAATACCAATCCAAATGAACTTCCCAAGAAAGAAACATCCACCATTTATCAACTACACAAGTCAGCGGATCCATATAGACCACCAATACCACCTATAAACCAGTTTGAGGAGAAAAATCAGGATGAGCAATACTCTGACACTCTTGCTTTATTTTCTGGGATTAATTGTAATTTACCTCTTTTGGATATTATAAAGAACAGTTCGACTTATGATCCAATTTGCAGGAACTTTATCATCAAAAAGAATAGAAGCAAAGAGAATGAAATGTTAGAAATTGGTAGTCAAATAATTCAACCGCACTTGCCTCTCAAAATGAAAGATCCAGGTAGTTTCAACATTAACATCACTATGGGAGACAAAAGGGTATTCGAGGCTATGCTAGACTTAGGAGCAGGTATAAACCTAATGCCATATTCAGTGTACTTGCAACTAGGATTAGGAAAGTTAAAAGAAACAAGGATGACCCTTCAACTTGCAAACGGGTCTATTCAATACCCAAAAGGAATAGTGGAAAATTTGTTGGTACAGGTGGACAAGTTTATTGTACCAGTGGATTTTGTGGTACTTGAAATGGACAAAAATTTTCTTAAGGACAAGGAACATACAATTATTCTTGGTAGACCATTCATGGCCACTACCAAGACAACTATTGAGGTCCATAATAGGAAGTTATCAATGACGGTTTGTGGAGAGACTGTACAGTTTGGAATTTTTCAACCCTCCCCTATTTCTTCTAACACTGAATTGCAGAATAGCATATGCAACAAAATTGAGGTTCGAAACGTTGAATGGAGAGGGAAGGACAAACTGATAAATTTAAGTCGGGATGATGCCTACAAAGAACGCATTAAGCATTCTAATTACAAAAACTCGACTTGGAGGACGAAAGCTCATTTCAAGAAAGATAAGGGAGGAGATAAACAGTACAATTACATATTTAACCCCCCTTGACACGAGATCAGTCACGTCTTGCTAAGACGTTAAACTAAGCCCTTAATGGGAGGCACCCATTCGGTATCGTATCTCTTTCGTTGTCTTTATTTCTTTTATTTCTTTTTCATTTATTTTCTTTCATTTTTCATTTTATTTTTGATTTTTTAACTTAGTTTGATGTTTTTGTGTTTTCATTTGACTTAGTTATAATTAAAAATTAGGTTTGAATGTGAATTGTGTGCATACACTTTGAGGTTCCATATATATGTTCATACATTCTTCATGAGAGAAGCGAGGAACAGTGAACCGGAGCATAACGAGTAACGACACAATTTCATACGAAAGGGGGGTAACTTCTCACACTTTTTCTTATTTCTTTTGTTCTTCTTTTTCAACATTGAGGACAATGCAGAAATTAGGTTGGGGGTGGGAAGAATATTCCGTGAGCATGAAATATGACCAATTTTAAATTTTTAACTTTGTCACTTGAATTGTTTTTAGTTAGTGTCGTGTCTACTTGATTCAATCCGGAAATCTATGATATTAACATGATTGTAATGACGATGACATGTGAGAGATGTTAGATTTTTACCTAAGCAACGAAGCACACAAATGTTGAATTCATCTAATTTGAGAATTTTGTGGTATATGTGGTATGTATGCATGGTTAGTTTAACTATTCTGATTTGTGGAATGTATGCATGTTCATGATATGTTTTAAGTCTCAACAATCTCTAGAACTCATTTGAAAACACGTTGAAGCGAAATAATAGAAACAAACACCACTTAGAAAATGATTTAGGCCATCTTTGGACCGTTTGGACTTTTCATGCCTCCCGCAATATTTTATCAATAGCACACCCTTGAACTCAACATTGACATACATTGAACTACCCTTAGTGATAAGAGTACTTAATGTAATATTTGATTTTCATGAGCAATTATGTTGTGTTTATCTTGCTTCATCATAAAAAAAAAAAAAAAAAAAAAAAAAAAAAAAAATGATGATGATTGAAACAGTAAGCAAGAATAAAAAAAAAAGAGAAGAAAATCAAGCAAAAGATCCAAAGGACATTTGAATTGAAGGGAGGATGGAAAAGAACACTTGGTAAAAAAAAAAAAGGGGTTGAAAATATGTTTGTGAAATAAAAGGTACTCTTATCATATGAAAACATCATTTTTGTACTTTCATGATCACACACCTAGCCACAACTTTACAAGCTTAATGAAGTCCTATTGATTCTAGGTAGTTTAGTTTCTATATTAGTGGAGATGAGTTTGAAAAATGAGCATATGGAGTTTGTAAGTGCAAAAATTAACATTCATATTTTACTTGCACATTTATGAGATATTGAAATTTAATCTATGAATATCATGCATGACACGGTCAGATAGTGTAACTAACGGGTTTGTGGTGTGATTGGTTGTTCAAAATTCGATTACCATGATGAGTTTGATGTTTGGACTGTTTTTGAGCTTAGGTGATGTTTAACTATTTCATGTATCATTCGTTGTTAACAATTTTTGAGACGTATGCATGGATTGATTCAAGTATTGTTAGAGTCTTTATTAGTTTTGAGTCTTTAGTTGTGTCAGTTACGATGTTTGCGGGTATCATCACTGGAAACCCTCACGAGACTATAACTCGTCCACTAGGGCCACCTAGGGGTTTAAAGGCTTGTTGCATACGCTAAATGCAACCGTGACAATCTACGGAAGTGATTTAGTTTAGGTTAGTTTATTTTCTTTGTTTTGATTTTAGTTTTTAGATCGCTTCACTTGCTAGAGACTAGCAAGAAGCTGGTTGGGGGTTGTGATGAGTGCTCGAAAAGCACTAATATTTCGTGATTAATTGTGCGTAATTGATTGATATATAGATTTATTATGATTATTATTTCGATTATTTTCATAAATCTATCCATTCGGAGTCACGGGTATATTTTAGTGCATTTCAGGTGTTTTTAGCGTCAAATGAGTCAAATGATGAAATCACGCAAAGACGGGACACCTACGGCGCTCGGATCACAAGTTACGGGCTAATCAAGACAAAATATGTAAGCCTTACATATAGTGCCATCACATATGTAAGGGGGGACGTGAAAAGAAGGAAATCATCGCGCGCCGCGGCGGAAGAATTGCATGCCGCGGCGTGAGGCTCTCGGGTTGAATTCTGGAAAACAATGAAGCATCGCGCGCCGCGGCGGGAGAATTGCATGCCGCGGCGGGGAGCTCTCGGGTTTTTGCATATTTTTCAGAAATTGTGTTGCGCCGCGGCGGGGAAAATGCATGCCGCGGCGCGCCTATTCCTATGGCACATAGGATTCGTGTAAACCCTTACATCTATAAAAACCCCCTTAGAGTCCCCCTTACATACAACTCGAAATAAGAACTCCAATTCATACACAACTCATTCTCTTCTCAATTTTGCGACCCAAACACGACATTCAATCAGCTTTGAGAGCGTTGCCACACTATAACGAAGCGAGAGATACCATTCTAAGGATTCAAGGAAGCCAAAGACGATCGAAGATAAAGCTTACGGAGGAGTAGATCAACCGATCCATAAGCGGTATTAAGATTTAGGTTTTCCTTGTTGTTATAGAATTACTTTATCTTCTCCATTTGTTAAAGTGTATGATCATATTTTATTTGTCTATGAATAACAATATGAACATGAGCGGCTAGTTTCACTATGGATGTTTAGTTTGTGTTGCCATGTTTGCTAGGATTGTGTATGGTGTATTAAATTGATTTATGAATGAAATACCTTTTTGATTAAGAGCATGTTTAGATGTTTTATTATGAATAATCATGGACCAATTTGATATTCGTAGATAGACTGAAAAATCTGAGAATTTAGTTAGAGGAACATCACCTTAACTCTTTTCCGAAACACTTAATCGAAGCTTCAAGTTAGTGACTTAGTCATAGCATTAATTTGATTGGCATATTCTCCTTGCGCATAATTTGATAGCTAGTTAATTTACCCTGACCAGAGGCGGTTAATTAGTTCATCAATAAAGAAACCTACCCCGACCAAAAGGAGTTTCTTAATTAAAAGGAAAGCCGGTAGTTTAATTCATATAGGACGTTCATGCATATCACCATACCTTTTCGATGCAAACATGGTTAACCAAGCTAAACGTCCATACATCCTCTTTTGATATTTTATTTGATTGAATCGATTGTCTGATTGCCATCTTGATTTCGTGTGATTCTCGTATGATTGTTCCCGTTACCAAAACCAAACAAACTCTTTTTACAGTTTTACTAGCTTTAGGATTCTAGTTACTTAGAGTTTTAGTTTTACTAGAACTCTATTTAATTAGTCTTTTATTTTCATTAGAACTCTATTTAGATTAAAAAGTTAGTTATTTAAAACCACTGCAATTCCTTGAGAGACCGACCTTGGAAGTTGCTTATCACTTTACTACGAGTGATTCGTACACTTGCGAGTACACATTTTAATACATCAGAAAGCAGCGCCTGATTGTGTCGATCCTCGTCGGGGTGAAGGAGAGTGGGTTTTCTTTCATAAGGTTACGCCATACCCAAAATTACGACATGAATTTCTTGTATTTTGGTTGTTCCGTGTTTTTGACTATGGGTTCCATATCTGTGATTTATGGAAGATATGAGTACTTAAGAGGAAAGATATTGGACATTTTACCGGACTACTGTAAAGAAGCAGAAGATCATCTCTCCAAAGCTGTTAAGTTGAACCCTTCTCTCATTGATGCTTGGCACTGTTTGGGCAACTGCATCTGGAAAAAGAGAGATCTATCTGCGGTAAAGAATTGCTTCATCCATGCTTTAAGCAAGGGTCCAAACAGAAAGATACTATGTCAACTATCAATGCTTGTAAGAAAGATGGCTCAAGGTGCGAGTGGGATCCTGAGGTCTAATGGGTACTCTATGGTGGCGATGTTTCTTGATTATCAGTTGATGGGTTATAACGAGGACTCGACGCTGATGACTGTGTTTGCTCCTATTGATCTTGCTATGGTAAATGTTACACCAGACCCATCAATCTTTTTACGACATGTGGTTCCGTGCAAGCTTTTGTGGAGTGAATTGGTGAGTTTTAATGGTGATTCGACTGTGTTGCCAACATTTCTTGATGGGTTCTCAATCAAAATTGGGAGATTGGGTAACGTTCTGGTGCTTAATGGAGCACCTGTTTTTTATCCAAACATGTATTTCAGTGATACCCTCGTTGTTCATGGAATTCTTGAAGTTCTTGAGTTGCTAGAGCCAAAGCCTGAAGATGCAATTGAAGGTGGATATGTGTTTGGTGGATTTGTTAATAATGATGAAACAGAAAGTGGAATAGCACACTATCATTTCTCCATTTTCAAGCATCCAAGATCAATGTGCTGTTTTGTTGGTGTTATTGCTATGATCAGTTGGTGTTGAATCTTGGTTCTTGGTTGATTCAGTACATAATGGATTCAGTAATATTCTAAAAGCTTGGTTTTGAGTTGGTTCGTTTTCAAGAATTAAAGATCGGAGTTTCATCACTTTTACTTTGTTTTGATATAATTCTTGCTCTATTGTGAGCATTTGGTTTTGCTCCTCTTCGTATTTGAAGAGTTGGAGTTTTCCATACAGTTTCTCCTAGTGTTTCTCTTTCAATGAGACTAGGACCTGATGGTTGTTTTCGCTCATCTCCGTGTTTAAGAGATGTAGCCTTATATTCAGTTGTTCCTAGTGTTTCTCTTTCAATGAGACTAGGACCTGATGTTTGTTTTTCGCTCATCTTCGTGTTTAAGAGATTGAGCCTTGCATTCAGTTTCTCCTAGCGTATCTTCTCCTTCAGTGAGGCTAGGACCTGATGCGTAGTATTGGCGTTTGCTTCTCGCAACCCATTGTTTGTTTTCTCTTTGGCTGGTGTATTTGATCACTTAGCTTTCATGAGTTTCAACATTACGTACTCTTTCACGAGCGTATGTTGGCTTTGCTTTCAACATATTTTTGCTTCTTGTACATCAAATTGATGGTTCTTCTTCCACCATCAATTTGAGGGAGGCTATTAGAGTTAGTAGTTTGTAGGTCTCTAATGTGTATATATACCCTTGTAGTGCTTGTATTAGATATCAAGATAATAATACATTTTTCCTTCAGTTTCATCTTTTTGTATTTCCTGAAAATACAATTCTTATTTTTACACTCATTATTATTATTATTGTTGTTGTTGTTGTTGTTGTTGGTATTGTTATTACTACTCATCAATAATGTTATTGAAACCACGTCTTCTCTTGTTCAACATTTTTCATACAATCCGAATATTTTTAATTATTTGTTTATTTATAGCCAATGATGAAATTCTTACAACCAACAATGGTGATAAAATTACATATAGCATACATCTTCATTCCAAAAGTATACTAGATTATTATTATTATGATTATGATTATTGTTGGAAACCTCATCTTTATTTATCTAATATTTTTAATATAATCTAATTTAATACATTATTATATGCTATATTAATTTAACATTTTTTATACCCAATCATAACATGAGTCATAATAAAATATAAAAACAATATTAATTCTAATTATTTAAATAATAAATTTCATAAATATAATGGTTTTATTTCGTGAATAAAAAAAATCATGATTCCTATTCTTACACTTGTTATTATTATTATTATTATTATTAATATAATATAATCTGATTTTTTCTATTGTTCATTTAAAAATGAAGGCAAGTCGAACACATCAAAAACTTTATATAAAGAGTTTAAACAAGCAACTAAAATAAGTATAAAAAATATACTTGAGGGTACAAGAACCATAACCCAGGTAAAAAAGAAAACTGATTAACAATAATTATTTAAATTATTGAAAAATATTAGTAAATTAATTTCATTACGATATTGCAGGGCTCATATTACACTTTTGGGGAATAATTATTAGAATTCGAAATGTAAGGTTTATTTGTATTGGCAATTTTCGTGGACAAAATATTTAATTGTAATCTAGCATAAGTGTTCACCGTTCAATCAGATGATACATGATGATGGAGTCACCAAGCTTGCAATGCTCATATGAAAGGTAAAATATGATCTCATGCATACATCCTCACACAATTGTGCACTACACTTAGTTTGGATTGTAACGAAAAATAAACTGTGCACATGTTGGTCGATCGATTAATTTGTTGATCGATCGAGGCATGTTTGATCGATCGAGCATAGACTGAATTCCATCTAACTGCTCTCGGGTTTTAAATTGCATAGTTAGATCGATCGAGTATTGGTCGATCGATCGAGCATTGTCTAGATCGATCAAGTTCTTTGCTAGATCGATCGAGGCAGTTTTTCAGTTCTACTACAACTCTATTTTTAATTTGGCCCATATTTTACTTTTACCAATTTGACTCATTTAATGTTAAATGCAAAATCCTTATATGAGTAGAATTGTCGTGAAAGTAGAATCCTGGTATGAGTAGAATTCTTGTGAAAGTGAAATCCTGATATAAGTAGAATTCTTGTGAAAGTAGAATCCTTATATGAGTAGAATTGTTGTGAAAGAAGAGTCATTGGTTGAGTAGAATTGTTGTGAAAGCAAAATTCTAACATGAGTAGAATTGCTGTCAAACCTAAATCCTGATATGAGTAGAGTTGTACTCTATTATTAATCCTCTTTCAAGTCAAACTGGACTCTATATAAGCAACACTTGTTTGTGCAAAATATTAACCACACATAAAACTAATATTTTCCATATCTGAATTGTGTTTTCAAAGAAAAATCTTTTTCTCTTCATCTTTAAGCTTAGGCACTTTCTTATTTTAATTGTTCAAACATACTGTGTGGTTATGTTTGAATAATTCACGTGCCTAATTGTCTTTCATGATATTAAGAATTGCATGATAGTTCTAGAGTTGACTAGCTAATTTGTTTTTACATCATATGTTGTTGAATCTGCTAGTTAGGGTTTTTCATTGTTTGAATCCGCTCTATGACACACTTTGCACTTATGCTATTTGTGTTAACGTTTCAGGTAACGTGCTCGGTATTTCGTGTGACTCGAAATTACCAAAGTTGACGGGTTTGATTGATCTTGTGGGACTCAAGTAGATCGGAACGTTGGTCCGGATCCAGACACTTAGCTTGTGGAGGCTATGAAAGGAGCGGCGGCTCGTAAGTAAATTACAGAAAGAGGAGATCTATCTATGAAGGGTAGTTCTAGGACTTATGGTTGTAATTGAACATTGATTTTCATAGTGGATAGTTAGGTGGTCCGGTGGACCGGTGGTTTTCCTTTTAGGTCATTGGAGTGGCCTAGGTTGTTTCTACCTAAAAATATCGTGTGTTATTTTTTATTCTGTATTTTATCTTTACACGCGATTGCATGTCTGGCCGTTGTGATTAGGTTACATAATTAATATTTGTTAAAATTGAAAATAACCTATTCACCCCCATCTAGGTATATTTGATCCGTAACTAAGAACTTTCAATTGGTATCAGAGCGGGTCACTAGATAAACTTAGTGTTGCCTAGGACCTTGTTATGGATCATTTGAGAGAGGGTTCTTCTACAACCCGTCCACCTTACTTTGATGGGTCTAACTACCCATATTGGAAAGCTCGTATGAGAGCCTTTTTAGGTTTCTTAGATGAAAGTGTATGGAATTCTGTGCTTTATGGTTGGGAACCACCTACGGTTACCAAGGATAATGTAGTCACACTTAAACCTAGGATGGATTGGACTACTCAAGATAAAATTGGTAGTGGTTGGAATCAAAAGGGTATCAATGCTATTTTTAGTGCTGTGTCGCCTGATGAATTCCGACGTATTTCTGATATTGAAACTACTAAGGCTGCTTGGGACACTTTAGAGGTTGCCCATGAGGGCACGTCCCAAGTTAAACGAACAAAACTTCGCATGCTAGCTACTAAGTTTGAAAATCTTAGAATGGAGGAGGATGAAATATTTTCTGAGTTTTATGCTAATTTATGTGATATTGCTAACTCTTCTTCAAATCTTGGAGATAAAATTGATGAACGCAGGTTAGTTCGAAAAGTCTTATGCTCACTACCAGAACGCTTTCAAGCAAAGGTTACAGCAATAGAGGAAAGCAAAGACATTGACACCATCAAGATTGAAGAACTCGTTGGTTCAATTCAAACATTTGAGATGAACCTTCGAACACCTGAAAGGAACATTGGTATTGCTCTCAAAACCACCAATGCTGATGATGGTGATAATGATGATGTTATAGAAGATGAAGATCTACTCACCCTAGCCAGAAAAGTCAAGAAAATGTTCAACAGAAAGGATCTACAGATTAAAGAAAAATCAAGAGATCGTAAGGGAAGAGAACTCGTGCCAATGAGTTCAGAAGGTAAGAAAACTAAACCCAATTGACCTAAATGTTTTGAATGCAATGGTTTTGGTCATTATGCAGCTGAGTGTGCCAATAAGAAGAAGAAAACAGGAAAAGCTTTCAATGCTACCCTTAGTGACACAGAAAGTGATGAAGACCAAGCTAGTGGTTCAGAAAATGTTAACTCTAACTACGTAGCTTTTACAGCAACTGTTGGTGGATACTCCAATGAGTCAGACCTTGACTCAGATGATGAGGGAAGTAAATCTATTCTTGCTAAATTTAATGCAAACAGTTTTGAAGAATTATTTATTGATTTAATTAACTCCAAGAAAGAAAAAGATAAGCTTCTCATAACTGTAACAAAGCTGAATGATCAAATCAATTCTCAAGACCTTAATTTGTCAGTTTTAGAAAAAGAAAAAGTTGAATTGTCTGAGCATGTTGAGAAGTTGAGTTTGAGTCTTGCAGGTATCAAATAGGAAAATTCAAAGCTTGTGCAAGAACTAGATGAATCAAAAGAAACTGTGAAGAGATTAACTATTGGAGCTGAACGACTAGACAAGATGTTGAGCATTGATAAGTCTTTCGGTAATACATGTCGCCTTGGATTCTTAGACGAAAGCTGTACACCTTCCACTTCAAAAACTACATTTGTAAGGTCTTCTAACTCTACTTCTACTGCTATTAATTTTACACAAACACCCACTATAGCTGTAGTAACTAAAACTGTTAAGTTTGTGCCTATTTGTCATCATTGTGGTAGAAAAAGGCCATATTCGACCTAACTGTAGATTTTTTATGAATGTTCTTCGATCTAATAATTATCTTCATGCTTATAGCTATAGAACTCATAATTATCATCCTACCATGCATATGTTGAATTTGAATAGGAAAGATGAGTCTAAGAGTATGCTTTTAAAACCTAATGCAATTAAATCTCAACCCAAAAATATAGAGAAGTCAAAATTCATGAAAATTTGGGTTAGGAAAGATTGCATGCTTCCTGTCACTTGATCATTATTGCTAGCCCACCTAGGTACTTTTGTTTGAGTGCTTAAATGACCCTAGGTGAGTATTTTCATAGGTTTATTTTGTTTTTGTTGTTAGAATTTTTTTTAAGATTGTTAAAAAAAAAAAAAATTACAAGGTATTGGATTCATATAATACTTATACTTATACAACCTTATCTTTTGTAGCTTATTTTGATTCTCATTGTATATTCAATGCTACAATTCAAAATTCTGCACATATTTACATTATTCCCATGTAGTGACACTATTGATTGAACTTATTCACACACTCACTGAACACTCATGTATGTCATCAATGAAATTTATGATTAATTTTGAAAGACTCTAAGACTTGAGCTAATCTTGACTGCGAAATTATATTGAGTTCTATTTTTTAGCTTTTAAAATATTTCATCTTAGGGAGACAACTAGTATTGAGAGGGCTACCTACTATGATGTGTGCAGCTACCGTAGTGAGCGGAGAGGGCTACCTCATAACTAGTGTGAAAGTCATCATATTAGATTTATTGCTCGTACATGTTTAAAAAAGAATATAAATAAATAAAATAAAAATTTAATTAAGAAATTTCATTTGACATATACAAAAAGAAAGAACAAAAACGTTTTAAAAAAAATAGGAAATCTCCTTTTGATAGACATATTTTATTATGTAAGAATGAAGATTCAATTATAATTTAGCATGATAGATGAAATTATTTTCTTTTGAGTCTCTTATAATTGGTTATAAATGAATTTATTAAAATGCAAGTGGAGTTCACATTATATACTACTTTAAGTGAATGTCAATATGCCATTATATGTGTTAGTGTGCTTGTGTGACCTATTTATTTTACTTGCTAATACAATGAATGATCAAAATTTAAGCAAAAATAATTTTTCAATTGGTTGTATGTTTATTCGTCTTAAATGAGTTTATTGCTTTGTGGTAAAAAAAAAATAATAAAAAAATAATATTTTTTGTTTTCTTTTAAATTTGTTTTACGTCTAGAGAGTCATAGAACTTAGGGGGAGTCATTGCATACATATTTCATTATTCTTCTTTTGACTTATGCAATTCTTCCTACATGCTTTGGACATATACATGTGTGAACATATGCATTTTTAGCCCACTAAGATAATTGTTAAACTTTGGGGAGAGTGATCCATATCATCTTAACTGTTTCATGATTTGTCAATTTCGTATGTCAAAAAGGGGAAAAAAGATTAATGTTGCTATGGAGATTGGATTTAGGGGGAGATATTGGATTGATATTGGATTCATTAATTGTGCACATACACTACATTTCATTCGCACCTTTATGTACACTGAACTAATAAACAATGAGGCTTTCAAGCCAAATTTGTGTGCTATTTGTTTGTCTAATTTCAGTGGACTGAGCGTATTAAGTATCAAGCGAAGATGGTCCACCAGATCATAGATAGTTCCACTGATGTAATTGATGTAATGATATTTTAGCTATGAGCGCTATGAGAGAGTGGTTTTGTCACACGAAAATGCCAAAGGGGGAGATTGTAAGGTTTATTTGTATTGGCAATTTTCGTGGACAAAATGTTTAATTGTAATCTAGCATAAGTGTTCACCGTTCAATCAGATGATACATGATGATGGAGTCACCAAGCTTGCAATGCTCATATGAAAGGTAAAATATGATCTCATGCATACATCCTCACACAATTGTGCACTACACTTAGTTTGGATTGTAACGAAAAATAAATTGTGCACATGTTGGTCGATCGATCGAGTTATCGATTGATCGAGTCTGGATCGACTTCGATCTAGGTGCTCTCGCGTTGAACTAGATCGATCGATTAATTTGTTGATCGATCGAGCATAGACTGACTTCCATCTAGCTGCTCTCGGGTTTGAAATTGCATAGTTAGATCGATCGAGTATTGGTCGATCGATCGAGCATTGTCTAGATCGATCAAGTTCTTTGCTAGATCGATCGAGGCAGTTTTTCAGTTCTACTACAACTCTGTTTTTAATTTGGCCCATATGTTACTTTTACCAATTTGACTCATTTAATGTTAAATGCAAAATCCTTATATGAGTAGAATTGACGTGAAAGTAGAATCCTGGTATGAGTAGAATTCTTGTGAAAGTGAAATCCTGATATGAGTAGAATTCTTATGAAAGTAGAATCCTTATATGAGTAGAATTGTTGTGAAAGAAGAGTCCTTGGTTGAGTAGAATTGTTGTGAAAGCAAAATTCTAACATGAGTAGAATTGTTGTCAAAGCTAAATCCTGATATGAGTAGAGTTGTACTCTATTATTAATCCTCTTTCAAGTCAAATTGGACTCTATATAAGCAACACTTGTTTGTGCAAAATATTAACCACACACAAAACTAATATTTTCCATATCTGAATTGTGTTTTCAAAGAAAAATCTTTTTCTCTTCATCTTTAAGCTTAGGCACTTTCTTATTTTAATTGTTCAAACATACTGTGTGGTTATGTTTGAATAATTCACGTGCCTAATTGTCTTTCATGATATTTAGAATTGCATGATAGTTCTAGAGTTTACTAGCTGATTTGTTTTTACATCATATGCTGTTGAATCTGCTAGTTAGGGTTTTTCATTGTTTGAATCCGCTCTAGGACACACTTTGCACTTGTGTTATTTGTGCTAACGTTTCAGGTGACGTGCTCGGTATTTCGTGTGACTCAAAATTATCGAAGTTGACGGGTTCGATTGATCTTGTGGGACTCAAGTAGATCGGAACGTTGGTCCGGATCCAGACACCTAGCTTGTGGAGGCTATGAAAGGAGCGGCGGCTGGTAAGTAAATTACAGAAAGGGGGGATCTATCTATGAAGGGTAGTTCTAGGACCTATGGTTGTAATTGAACATTGATTTTCATAGTGGATAGTTAGGTGGTCCGGTGGATCGGTGGTTTTCCTCTTAAGTCATTGGAGTGGCCTAGGTTGTTTCCACCTAAAAATATCGTGTGTTATTTTTTATTTTGCATTTTATCTTTACACGTGATTGCATGTCTGACCGTTGTGATTAGGTTACATAATTAATATTTGTTAAAATTGAAAATAACCTATTCACCCCTCTCTAGGTATATTTGATCCGTAGCTAAAAACTTTCACGAAACATAAATAAACCATGGTACAATGCATGTAAAAAATGTTCAAAATCATTATAAAAAAGGATGATCATTTAAAGTGCCCAAAATGTAATTCATAAAATCAATAATTTGAAAAGAAGTATACTTTTCAATCATATACATCAAATCATATTGAATATAATCTATAAAGAACACAAGAGACATAAAAAAATTTATTTATTATACAAAAACATAGCAAACTATTTTAAAGTAAAATTCTTTGTTTGTGATATTTAAAGAGTTATATGTTGAAGCTCGTGGTTGGAGATAACTTAAATACTATATTTGTAACATTTTTTGAAGCAACAAAAAATCTCATTGGATGTAATATTTTAGAGTTCATCAAGTCAATGGAACTAGTAAGTAAAAGAAATTTAAAAAATTAAAAAGTTATATATAAAATTAGTTATTTAAAAAAAAATTATAAATATGCTTCAGAAAAAGAAGACAACAAAAATTTCAGAAATTTGGTATTACAACAAAACAAAAAATTTTAATTTTTGATGAAATTATATAGAAAATAATAAAGAAATAAAAAAATTGAGTTGTTGTAGAAAATATTAAGCTAGTCAGTGGAAAAAAAATAAATACTCTTCATATTGATGACTATGAAGACTAAGTATAAAATATCTCCAATAAGAAGATTAAGATAGAAAAAGATTGAGCTTTTCTCTTAATTTGTGATCATATTATGTGTTCTTTTAATCTTTTTTAAAATTATAAACTTATGATTGTTTTAATTTAATAAATAAACATTTTATTTATTATTTATAGATTAATACTTATTCATTAAAAGGGGACAAAAAATTGGACTATCACATTAAAATTGGACTAACATTTTAGGAAATATCAAAAAATTTTATGTATATATTGTAAAATTCAAATATACACTTATTTCTTTAAATATCATAAAGACACCTATTATTCAAAAAGATATTTCATAATGTTTTAATATCTTGTCATAATTCTAAACAATTAACTACAACAACTATTAAGAATGAAACTCACTTTCTACCATAAAAGAAATCAAAATAATTAATATAAAATAAAATTAATAAAATAATTTATTAAAAAAATAATATCACATACATTAACACGTGCTTATGTCATTACAACAATAAATCCATTTAATTACGGTTGTATATTTAAAAAATTAAAAATAATAATACCTAAATAGCTTTAGATATGGTTGGCCACATTTTTGAAAAGAATTAATTTTAAGTACAATTGTTAATTGTACCTAAAAGTGAATCAAAATACGGAACATTTTTTGAAAATTTATAGAAACTTTTAGGTACGGTTAACAACTATACTAAAACAAGTGATTTAGGTACAGTTGTTAACTGTACCTAAAAAATTACAAGTACGGTTAACAATCGTATCTAAATTTACTTTAAAGGGTTTTAGGGTAGCAACCGTACCTAAATCTCATTTAGGACAAATAATTAGAGCTCCACGCAAGGACTTCATAAAATCTCTCAATCTTTTTGTCCTCCCCCACCCAAGCGAGAGTGACTCACATATACTCAACACCGTCGCCCACCATTCTCGTCCCTCTCCATCCATCTCATTCCATGTCATTGCCGTCAGCCTTGTCCAGCGTCTATCCACCATGTCGAGGAGTTCCCAGGGTTGCATTGTTGTCCTCGAGCATTGCCTCTAGTTTTCACACACACTATTTCACCACCAATCACCGATTTACTCCTATTTCAGCTACCAACTGCCTCTTTTCAAGTGTAATCCAGCAATGTATGTATTTTTTATACTTTTTCTTAAGTTTTTCGAGCAATGACTGTAATTTTTTTATTAAATTGTTATTTATAGAAATACATGCATGCCGTGATATAGGGTTGATTCAATTTTTTTTTTATTTTTTATTTATCATTAATTATTTTCTTATATATGATAAACATATCATTATTTTGTTTTGTAGTTTTTTTGCCGTGACATATATATTCATTATGTAATTTTTTTTAGGTACTAATTCTGCAATATTTAATATGTTAGTTATATTTATATTATTTGTTGCTATTTTTTTAAATTTTTAGTTTAATTTATTTTTGGTCTGATTAGTATAATTTGTTCTAGTTAACACGAGGTTTGTATAGGTCTGATGTTAATATGAATAATTATTTTGAATTAATGTTGTATGTATTTGTATATATATATATATTATTTGATTCTTTTTTTTTTATATTTGTATCACTTGTTGTTTCACATTATTATATTTATTGACATAATGTTTATATATGTGTGTGTGTGTGTGTATAATTAGGTTTGAAATGGATAAGTCTTGGATGTCAATGGATAGAATGTCAAATAAATTTAGTGAAGTGCTTGAATATTTTCTTAGTTTTGCTGCTGATAATGCAAGTAATCATGAAAGAATTAGGTGTCATTGTCTGAAATATAGAAACCAAAAAGAACATAATGTGATGAAAATTCGGAATCATGTATTGAAACATCGTATTAATAAAAGCTATAAAGTATGGTTTTGGCATAGGAAAGAGATTATGAATAATAATAACGAGTTTCCCAATGCATCCTCTACACAAAAGAGAAAACGTGATGAAGCTTTTGTTGATACTATTGAAATGTTAGATGCAATGCAAGATAATTTGAATGCCAATATGTTGGGTCAATAGTTTAATGAAATTTTAGAGGATGTCGAAAAACCATTATAGAATGGGTGTAAGAAGTTCACTAAGATATCTACATTAGTCACATTGTACAATATTAAAACGAAGTGTGGAATACTTGATAAGTATTTTAAAGAGCTTCTGACAGTAATAGGTGATATGTTGCCTGAGGATCATAAACTGCCTCATTCAATGTTATGATGTTAAAAAAAACACTTAATGAGCTAGGTATGAAATATGAGAAAATACATGCATGTCGGAACGGCTTCTATAGGAAAGAGTATACAAATTGATGTGAATGTCCAACTGTAAGGAATCAAGGTGGAAAGAGTCCAAAATTGGATTAGGTGAAAAAAAAAAAACAAAAACAAAAAAGTTCTAGCAAACGTGTTGTGATATTTTCCACCAATTTCACGAACTCGAAGGATGTTTCGAAGCATTGATATATCCAAAAATTTATCTTAGCATGCTGCTTAAGAGGTTATTGATGGTAAAATAGAACATCCATCACATTCTTGTTCTTTGAACCATAACAATGAAAAGTGGCCTGAATTTGAAATAGAGCTCAGAAATCGTAGACTTACACTTACAGTTGATAGTATCAATCTGCATAACTCAATGAGTAGTAAGTATAGTTGTTGGCCCGTTATGTTGGTCAATTATAATCTCCCATCTTAGCTATGCATGAAAAAGAAGTTTATGATGCTAACATTGTTGATATCAGGCCCTAAGCAACCAGGAAATGATATTGACGTGTTTATAGAGACATTAATAGATGATTTAAATTTTTTATGGAATAATAGTTGAAAGTTTTAGTTACGGATCAAATATACCTAGAGGGGGGTGAATAGGTTATTTTCAATTTTAACAGATATTAATTTTATAACCTAATCACAACGGCCAGACATGCAATCGCATGTAAAAATAAAATGCAGAATTAAAGAACAACACACAAGATTTTTAGGTGGAAACAACTTAGGTCACTCTAATGACCTAAGAGGAAAACCACTGGTCCACCGGACCACCGAACTATCCACTATGAAAATCAATGTTCAATTACAACCACAGGTCGTAAACTACCCTTCACAGATAGATTTCTCTCATGTAATTTACTTACGAGCCGTCACTCCTTTCATAGCCTCCACAAGCTAGGTGTCTGGATCCGGACCAACTTTCTGATCTACTTGAATCCCATAAGATCAATCGAACCCGTCAACTTCGATAATTTCGAGTCACACGAAATACTGAACACGCCACCTCAGTACCTAAAACGTTAGCACAAATAACACAAGTGCAAAGTGTGTCCTAGAGCAGATTCAACAATGAAAAACCTTAACTAGCAGATTCAATAGCATATAACGTAAAAACCAAATCAGCTAGCAAACTCTAGAACAATCATGTAAAGCTCAATATCATGAAAAGCAATTAGGCATATGAATTATTCAAACATAACCACACAATATGTTTGAACAATTAAAATAAGAAAGTGCCTAAGATTGATAGATAAAGAGAAGAAGATTTTTCTTTAAAATAAAACTCAATCGGATGTAGAAAATAATATTTTGGTGTAGTTAATATTTTGCACAAACAAGCATTGCTTATATAGAGTCCAATTTGACTTGAAAGAGGATTAGTAATAGAGTACAACTCTACTCATATCAGGATTTAGCTTTCACAACAATTCTACTCATGTTAGGATTTTGCTTTCACAACAATTCTACTCAAACAAGGACTTTACTTTCACAACAATTCTATTCACAAACAATTCTACTCATATAAGGATTCTACTTTCACAACAATTCTATTCATACTAGGATTTTGCTTTCACAATAATTCTACTCATACCAGGATTTTGCTTTCACAATAATTCTACTCATACAAGGATTTTACTTTCACAACAATTCTACTCATATAAAGATTTTGCATTCAACATTAAATGAATCAAATTGGTAAAAGTAACATATGGGCCGAATTAAAAACAGAGTTGTAGTAGAACTGAAAAACAGGCTCGATCAATCTAGCCAATGCTCGATCGATTGATCCAAACCTCGATCGATCTAACTATGAAATTTCAAACCTGAGAGCAGCTAGATTGAAGTCGGTCTATACTCGATCGATCGAACTGTCCTATCGATCGATCGACCAACATGTGCACAGTTTCTTTTCGTTGCGATTCATACCAAGTGTAGTGCTCAATTGTGTGAGGATGTATGCATGAGAGAATATTTTACCTGTCATATGGGCATTGCAAGCTTAGTAACTCCATCATCATGTATCATCTGATTAAACGGTGGACGCTTATGCTAAATTACAATCAAACATTTTGTCCACGAAAATTGCCAATACTCATAAACCTTACAATCTCCCCCTTTGGCATTTTCGTGTGACAAAACCACTCTCTCACTACACAACGCTCATAGCTAAAAAATCATTACATCAATGACATACTTTCAGTAGTGGAACTATCTATGATCTGGTGGACCATCTTCGCTTGATACTTGATATGCTCAGTCCACTGAAAGAAAAACCAACAAATAGCACACAAATTTGGCTTGCAAGCCTCATTAGTTCAGCGTATATAGAAGTGCAAATGAAATGTAGTGAATCCAATCTCTCCCCCTAACAACATGAATCTCTCTCCCCCTTTTTGGCATATAAAACTGACAAATCATGAAATAGCTAAAATGACATGGATCACTCTCCCCAAAGTTTAACAATTATCAAAGTGGGCAAAAAAATGCATATGATCACACATGTATATGTCCAAAGCATGTAGGAGAAATTGCACAAGTAAAAAAATAATAATGAAATATGTATGCAATGACTTGCCCTAAGTTGTATGACTTTCTAGACGTAAAATAAATTTAAAAGAAAACAAAAAATATTGATTTTTTTTTTTTATTTTTTTGATTTTTTTTTTTTTTTTTTGATTTTTTGATTTTTTTCAATGACCACACAAAGCAATAAACCCATTTAAGACGAATAAGCATACAACCAATTGAAAAATTATTTTTGCTTAAATTTTGATTATTCATTGTATTAGCAAGTTAAATTAATAGGTCACACAAACACACTAACACATATAATGGTATATTGACATTCACTTAGAGTAGTATACGGTGTGAACTCCACTAGTATTTCAATTAATTCATTTATAACTAATTATAAGAGACCTAAAAGAAAATAATTTCACCTATCATGCTAAACTGTAATTGAGTCTTCAATCTTACATAATAAAATATGTCTATCAAAAGGATTTTTTTTTTTAAAAACCTTTTTGCTCTTTCTTTTTGTACATGCCAAATAAAATTTCTTAATTAAATTTTTATTTTTTTTATTTACTAATTTTTTTTGTAACATGCACGAGCCATTAATCTAATATGATGACTTTCACACTAGTTATGAAGTAGCCCTCTCCGCTCACTACGGTAGCTGCACACATCATAGTAGGTAGCCCTCTCAATACTAGTTATCTCCCTAAAATGGAATAGTTTAAAAGATAAAAAATAGAACTCAAACAATTTCGTAGTCAAGATTAGCTCAAGTCTAAGAGTCTTTCAAAATTAATCATAAATTTCAAATATGACATACATAAGTGTTCAGTAAGGGTGTGAATAAGTTCAGTCAATAGTATCATCACATGTGAATAATGCAAGTGTGTGCAGAATTTTGAATTGTTGCGTTATATATATACAATGAGAATCAAAATAAAATAAACTACAAAAGACAAGGTTGTACATGTATAAGTATTATCTGAATCCATTACCTTGTAGGCCCCTTTTTTTTTAAATAATCTTAGTAAAAAAAAATTTCTAACAACAGAAAGAAAACAAACATATGAAATTACTCACCTAGGGTCATTTAAGCACTCAAACAAAAGTATCTAGGTGGACGAGCAATAATGTTCAAGTAACAGGAAACATGCAATCTTTTGTAACCCAAATTTTCATGAATTTTGACTTCTCTATGTCTTTGGGTTGAGATTTAATTGCCTTAGGTTTTAAAAACATATTCTTAGACTCAGCTTTCCTATTCAAATTCATCCTTAATGAAGATGTCACATGCATGGTAGGATGATAATTATGAGCTCTATTGCTATAAGCATAAAGATAATTATTAGATTGAAGAGCATTCATTAAAAATCTACACTTAGGTCGAATATGACCTTTTCTACCACAATGATGACAAATGGGCACAAACTTAACAGTTTTAGCTACTACAATTGTAGTAGGTGTTTCTACAAAGTTAGTAGCAGTAGAAGTAGAGTTAGAAGACCTTACAAATGTAGTTTTTGAAGTTGAAGGTGTACAGCTTTCATCTAAGAATCTAAGACCACGTGTATCACCATATGACTTACCAATGCTCAACATCTTGTCTAGTCGTTCAGCTCCAATAGTTAATCTCTTCACAGTTTCCTTTGATTGCTCCAATTCCTGCACAAGCTTTGAATTTTCCTGTTTGATACCTGCAAGACTCAAACTCAACTTGTCAACATGCTCAGACAATTCAACTTTTTCTTTTTTTAAAACTGACAAATTAAG
Source organism: Elaeagnus macrophylla (assembly GCA_029378325.1). Lineage (NCBI taxonomy): Eukaryota > Viridiplantae > Streptophyta > Magnoliopsida > Rosales > Elaeagnaceae > Elaeagnus > Elaeagnus macrophylla. The sequence continues at coordinate 37,977,569 of CM055643.1, read as the reverse complement.
GTCTTGCGAATTGATTTGATCATTCAGCTTTGTCACAGTTATGAGAAGCTTATCCTTTTCTTTCTTGCAGCTAATCAAATCAAAAAATAATTCTTCAAAACTGTTTGCATTAAATTTAGCAAGAATAGATTTACTTCCCTCGTCATCTGAGTCAAGGTCTGACTCACTAGAGTATCCATAACAGTTGCAGTAAAAGCTACGTAGTTAGTGTTACCATCACCTGAACCACTAGCTTGGTCTTGATCACTTTCTGAGTCACTAAGGGTAGCATTGAAAGCTTTTCCTGCTTTCTTCTTTTTGTTGGCACACTCAGCTGCATAGTGACCAAAACCATTGCATTCAAAACATTTAGGTCCATTGAGTTTAGTTTTCTTACCTTCTGAACTCATTGGCTTGAGTTCTCTTCCCTTACGATCTCTTATATGACTTGATTTTTCTTTAATCTGTAGAACCTTTCTATTGAACATTTTCTTGAGTTTTCTAGCTAGGGTGAGTAGATCTTCATCTTCCATAACATCATCACTATCACCATCATCAGCATTGGTGGTTTTGAGAGCAATACCAATGTTCCTTTTGGGTGTTCGAAGGTTTATCTCAAATGTTTGAATTGAACCAATGAGTTCTTCAATCTTGATGGTGTTAATGTCTTTGCTTTCCTCTATTACTGTAACCTTTGCTTGAAAGCATTCTGGTAGTGAGCATAAGACTTTTCGAACTAACCTGCGTTCATCAATTTTATATCCAAGATTTGAAGAAGAGTTAGCAATATCACATAATTTAGCATAAAATTCAGAAAACATTTCATCCTCCTCCATTCTAAGATTTTCAAACTTAGTAGCTAGCATGCAAAGTTTTGTTCGTTTAACTTCGGACGTGCCCTCATGGGCAACCTCTAAAGTGTCCCAAGCAGCCTTAGCAGTTTCAACATCAGAAATACGTCGAAATTCATCCGACGACACAGCACTAAAAATAGCATTGATACCCTTTTGATTCCAACCACTACCAATTTTATCTTGAGTAGTCCAATCCTTCCTAGGTTTAAGTGTGACTACATCGTCCATGGTAACCTTAGGTGGCTCCCAACCATAAAGTACATAATTCCATACACTTTCATCTAAGGAACGTAAAAAGGCTCTTATACGAGCTTTCCAATATGGGTAGTTAGACCCATCAAAGTAAGGTGGACGGGTTTTGAAGAACCCTCTCTCAAATGATCCATAACAAGGTCGTAGGCAACACTAAGTTTATCTAGTGATCCGCTCTAATACCAATTGAAAGTTTTTAGTTACGGATCAAATATACCTAGAGGGGGGTGAATAGGTTATTTTCAATTTTAACAGATATTATTTATATAACCTAATCACAACGGCCAGACATGCAATCACGTGTAAAAATAAAATGCGGAATTAAAGAACAACACACGAGATTTTTAGGTGGAAACAACTTAGGTCACTCTAATGACCTAAGAGGAAAACCACCGGTTCACCGGACCACCTAACTATCCACTATGAAAATCAATGTTCAATTACAACCACAGGTCGTAGACTACCCTTCACAGATAGATTTTCCTCATGTAATTTACTTACGAGTCGTCGCTCCTTTCATAGCCTCCACAAGCTAGGCGTCTGGATCCGGACCAACGTTCCGATCTACTTGAGTCCCACAAGATCAATCGAACCCGTCAACTTCGATAATTTCGAGTCACACGAAATACCAAACACGCCACCTCAGTACCTGAAACGTTAGCACAAATAACACAAGTGCAAAGTGTGTCCTAGAGCAGATTCAACAATGAAAAACTTTAACTAGCAGATTCAATAGCATATAACGTAAAAACCAAATCAGCTAGCAAACTCTAGAACAATCATGTAAAGCTCAATATCATGAAAAGCAATTAGGCATATGAATTATTCAAACATAACCACACAATATGTTTGAACAATTAAAATAAGAAAGTGCCTAAGATTGATAGATGAAGAGAAGAAGATTTTTCTTTAAAATAAAACTCAATCGGATGTAGAAAATAATATTTCGGTGTAGTTAATATTTTGCACAAACAAGCATTGCTTATATAGAGTCCAATTTGACTTGAAAGAGGATTAGTAATAGAGTACAACTCTACTCATTTCAAGATTTAGCTTTCACAACAATTCTACTCATGTTAGGATTTTGCTTTCACAACAATTCTACTCAAACAAGGACTCTACTTTCACAACAATTCTATTCACAATAATTCTACTCATATAAGGATTCTACTTTCACAACAATTCTATTCATACTAGGATTTTGTTTTCACAACAATTCTACTTATACTAGGGTTTTGCTTTCAGAAGAATTCTACTCATACAAGGATTTTACTTTCATAACAATTCTACTCATATAAGGATTTTGCATTCAACATTAAATGAATCAAATTGGTAAAAGTAACATATGGGCCGAATTAAAAACAGAGTTGTAGTAGAACTGAAAAACAGGCTCGATCGATCTAGCCAAAGCTCGATCTATCTAGCCAATGCTCGATTGATCGATCCAAATCTCGATCGATCTAACTATGAAATTTCAAACCTGAGAGCAGCTAGATTGAAGTCGGTCTATACTCGATCGATCGACCAACATGTGCACAGTTTCTTTTTGTTGCGATTCATACTAAGTGCAGTGCTCAATTGTGTGAGGATGTATGCATGAGAGAATATTTTACCTGTCATATGGGCATTGCAAGCTTGGTAACTCCATCATCATGTATCATCTGATTAAACGGTGGACGTTTATGCTAAATTACAATCAAACATTTTGTCCACGAAAATTGCCAATACTCATAAACTTTACAATAGTATTAAATCATTTACAATTAATTGTAAAAATCATTGGATGCTTGGAGTGATCCACCCATATAGTGGTGTTATTGAGTGGTTTGACTTACTTAGAAACAGTCCACCACAAAGATTTCAAGATATGATCATTGGGCATTATTAACTTAGTATATTTCATTAAATTGATTTTAAATTATTTTTAATTAATCATGCACGATATTTGATTATGAATAATTTTTATTTTATTATGTCGATATTATAGTACTTTTTTTAGATGATACCAAACTATATCACGTTCGTTTAAGCCACCACCTAGTTTTCGGCTATTAAGGTTAGTATTAATTTATTATTTATTATATGTATGTATATCTTTAATTACAAGTAAATATTTTGCTAAGCTAGTCAATATTGATTAATTATATATTTATGTTGTCCTATATATTTGTGTAGGCACCTATTCAAAGTAATAATATCGAGTGTGATTTTTTCGTGATGAGATATATGAGAGATATTACATATCAACTAAGAAAGTCTCGATCACTACTAGTAAGTTAAAAAAATAATTCATGCATATGCATACACTATATGTTAATAGCTAGTTTAATGTAAGTTTTTTAAATCATCATATTCTTATTTTTTAATTATCATGTAGTTTCTTATAAGTATACATCTAATTACATTTTTTTTAGTTCGCAAAAAAGAAAACATATACACGGAAAGTACTTGATGTTAGTCGAAGAAAAGTATGTCAATTTCTTATTGATAGTATTAGACACATACAATAGCTAGTTAATTATATAATTAACATTTTGATATTAATTAGATTTAATTTATATATATATATATATATAGTTGGTTTTGGTTAGTGGTATTAGATCGTGTATTTTAATATTATGTGATAAAGTGACATGTATGCTTGTATTTTTAATTAATGAATATATATATATATATATATATATATATATATATATATATATTTGATCAAATTTTGAAATGCATGTATAGTCTCAAATGAGTAGGGTTTATAAATATGTTAAAAAAAATTATTACAGAAAATTAATATTTAAAAAAAATTAAACTTTTAAATACAGTTGTTAACCGAACATAAAAGATATAAAACTATACATAATCATACCTAAAACTATTTAGATACATTTGTTAACCGCACCTAAAATCTTTTACAAGTACCTAAAAACTTTTAGATATGGTTACGAAAATTTTTAGATACGGTTCCTAAAACTTTTATTAACCGTACTTAAAAGTTGAACCTATGAAACAGTGCTTATTAGTACAGTTACAAGCACAAAGACAACCGTACCTAAATTTTTTTAAATAGAATTAATAACTGTACTTAAAATTCTTTTTTCTTGTAGCGTGTCTAGTTAATTAAAGTTGAGAGGCTCTTCAACAGGTGAAACTCTAAGCTCTAAGTGTATGGTACAGTCCCAAAAGTGGATTGTGGTGGAAAATCATATGCTATTATGTAGACAATTTTTCATTTTTTCTCTCCATTTATTTTGACAGTTTCTTTCGTTCTCCTTTCTTTTTCGCGTATTATCAGTCACCTCTCTTGTTTTTTGTTTTTAAAGTTTTTTGTTTTCTTGTTCTCAACTAGGGCTAACGAACTTGCTCTCCAATATACCTTGGCATTTATATCCTTTTATTGTCTATTTTTTTTTTTTTTTACTGATATCAAAATTTATACAAATAAAATTAGAAAACGTAGAAACTAGTGGAAATAAGAACTTACCATATAATATACAGGTGGGGATCACCATCTTGTTTGAAGAATCTGATTCCACCCAGTTTTGATTAGAATTTGGGAAGATGGGATACATTTGTGAAACAAAGAGAGAAAGAGGCGAGTTGGGGTGCTGTTGTACGTGAGGTGAGTTTAGAGCTTTCGTTTACTACTTGTAATAAAAATAAATTCAAATGGAAAATAAAATGAATTGGATTGAAAAGAAAAATGAATGTAAAATTTACTCTTTTATTCTTTATTTACATAAAATAAAAGTGTTAGTTTACTTAAATGTTCTTTTAAAAGTTATAATGACTAATATAAAATAAAATAAAACATTAAAATTAAGGTTAAGTATTGCAATTATATATTATGAATTTAGGAATAAAAAATAATACGAGAGGAAGTATGAAAATATACAATAAAAATGTCTACTAAATTTATGAGATTTTTATTTTTTATTTTTTTACTGTATTTTTAAGAAACAAACATAAAAGTGATACTAACTTCATTTCCACTCATTCTTTTTTCTTGTTAGTAAAAGTACCCTCCATGTTTTGTTTTTCATATATGTACATATTCAATATTATTTTAAATTAAACTTATATATACTTTTAAAATAATTAAAAGATTAATAATACATCCTTTTAAAAATTCGGAAACTATAACAAGCATTTTAAAAAATTAAGGGAGTTATAAAGCTCTTTTCCGCTCTCCAGGATCTTCTTCATTGACTAGAATAGAGTATGCAATTATTCTAGTTTAAAAAGAGACAAATATTCATTGCTAAAAGCTATTTAGAATCCCATATTCACTTGTAGATTGATCCTGACGTCTTTTTGGCTATTACGTCTCATCGATATTTGGACAAATATCAAAGTTAAAACTCTCGTGTGTATATATATACACACACTCCTAAAACAAAGATTAAAATATTGATATTTATGAATATATTGACAATTAAATTTATAAAAATATAAAAGATATTACTAATATTAATAAAAAATTATGTAAAAGTAAAAAAAAAAAATTATGAAAAATTATCTAATTTTTTTTTTAAATTATAGATAATAATTTACTATAATGAAAGTTAAATAATATTGCATATAATAAAGTATCTTTTTAAATAAATTAATAACTACGTGATAAATAAAAGAATAATTTGAGTAAAAAGAAGATATTTTAATATTAAGAAATTCAAAAATTATGCTATAATTACATCTAAAATAATTTTTTTAGAAAGTTCAAAACATATATTATATTGATTCAAGTAAAATTAGTGTCTGTTTCTTAGATATATGTTCTTACTGTTTCTTAGAAAAATGTTGGTTAACCTAATAATTTAAAAATTGTTGTCCGCTGTTTCTAAAGATTCAAAAAGATAAGACAAGACAAGATTCAGGAGGCATATAAATTTTTCAAAAAATAATTCTTAATTATCCAAAATGTACATAGCACAACTAATTCAAGCCGGTGAATTAATATTTAAATAAAAAAAAATCTAAAAATTAAAATGCATAAGTTTCAAAAAAAAAAAAATGATAATATCGTAGTTAATACAAAAAATATACTGCAAAAATTGATATTTATATCGTCAATATCCAAAATATTCGAAAATACCCGGATAATTTTGTTAAAATGACATTACATAATCAGCCCTATTGAATCTTACCAACATAGTATGTTGATCTTTTAATTCACGGTACTAATTGATTAAGAAAAACAATTATTTTTATTAATAGCCAAATAGGACACTTAAATATGTTAAAATAATACATTGGTGTTAAGAAATTAGCAAAAATTTCACAATTTTTCATGTCATAGAAAACCACTTCAAAATAACAATTTTTTTTTTTTTTTTATTTCATCATGTTGAATTTAAATGTCATTATTATAATTATTATTACTACATATATAAAGTGGCTAGATTTATACCCACAATTTATTTTCTTTTACTAATTTTTTATTTCTTTTTTATAATATTTATTTTTCTTTTTTATTTTTGTATTTCATTTTTCTATAATATATAGCCACAGTTTATTTTATTTTGCTCTTTTTTTCGTACTTTTTTTATTTGTGTTTTTCATTTTTCTATAAAACACACAAATATATACAAGTAAAAACTACGTGCCTTATACATAAATTATTTTACTTATTTTAATTTTTTTCTTTGATTAATTTCTACGCATATTTGATATAAATATGAAATTAAGTTTTTTAGGGTTTCCAAGTTAACTTTATTAGTAAAATTATTATTTAAAATTTTTATTGAATGTATTAATCATTATATGATTATAGTCTTTATTAGATATGATTGTACTTTTTCTCTTTGGTTTATTTCTACACATATTTGAAATAAATATTAAATTAATTTTTCTAGGGCTTCAAAATTAGTTATGAAAGTAGAATAACTATTTAAAGTTTTTTATTAAATGTGGTAATATTTATATGATTATAGTTCTTATTGGAAGTGATTTTTTATTATATTATCTTGTTTAGAGCTTAAATGGTAAAAATGTCAATAATTTAAAATATAAGCATAATTTTATCTAAAAATTTATTTGTCGTTATTCATACTTTCATTAATAATCTTTCTTTGAAATCTCTTTACATCACATAATTTCTTATAGTGTGTGTGTATATATATATAGTTTTATTTTGCATTTTTTCGCAATTTTCTTTTATTTTATTCATTTACCTTTTTCTTCTTCTATATTTATCAATTTTCTTTTATCTTTCTTTTAAATCCCTTTACATCTTAGTAATCTTAGAAGGAGACTTCGACGAGCAGCCTGAACAGCCGTTGTAAGACCCAAGAGAGAGGCAGTAAGGCATATTCGCTGGCGTGAGACTTTGTCTGATCTCTGAAGATTTACTAATTTATTTTAATGGCAAACCTACCTAGAAGCTTTTCAAATTTATCAACTTCATCATCATCCAGCAACAACCCTGAGGCTCTTAGGCCTTCTACTTCTAAAAATAAAGAAGTAATCAAAGTTGAAGATATAGAGCAACAACTTCAAAACTGGAATATACCTAAATATGGTACTTCTCAAGTTTATAATAAACATATATTTAAGTTCAAATCGAACTATATAATAAAAACAGTAGAAGACTCTCTCCCTTTACCAAGTGGAGAATCAAAAGATATTGCTCTATTATCTAAACAGATAATTAATTTATATAAAGAACAATTTAATTATTTACATATTGGATTAGTCCAAATAGCTATTAAACCCTTAACTAGGGAAGGACTAAATACTTCAGTCCTATTATGCATTAGAGATAAACGACATAATAAATTTAAAGATTCTGTCTTAGGATGTATAGAATCTTCATTAGCAGTTGGACCTATATATTTCAACTGCTTTCCAAATTTTTCAGTAAGCATAAAAGACTCAAATGTCTTAAGATCCCTCAAAGTGGATGTTCAAACCCATGGATTCAACATGGAAGAAGGAACTAGTAATATAGCTCTTATTTATAGAGTCTATTTTAAGGTAATGAACACCATCTGCCCGGACATCAACCTAAGGTCTTTTGTAAAAGACCCCAAAGGGGAAACAACTCTTTTTCAAGCCAATGCAGATAAATCAAAAATTGCAGTTCCTAAAATGATTAAGTGGGATAAAATCTCACTTCCAGAGTCATGGACTCTAAGTACTACAGAAACTAGGAACTCATTAGTTCCTCAAAACACAGATTTAGAACAAATCATTGAACATGATGATGGATCTGTTGAAATAATATTTGACTCTAAAAGAAGAGTTCAAATTCATGAAAGCCCAAGGCCTTCATTACAAATTACACCAAGAGCTTCACTAAGCCCATCTATAATAGGCTTGGCTTCACCAAGCCCATCTATTATCTCAAAGGGTAAAGAAACGTTTGAGGGAGTCCAAAGACTTCCCACAGGGATTAGCCTCCCAGTATACACATCTGAAAGATCTATAGAAGAACAGTCCTTACGACCAGATAGCCCAACCTTATCAGAAATGGGTTTTGAGTCCAAACCTACACAAGGTTTTTCCAATATAATGATATTATCACGCTCTAAAAGGAGCAGACAACAAGAATATGATAATATGATTCTGGAAACCCTTACAAATCCACTTAATAGTGAAAAGAAGAAATTATATTTCTCTCTTAAAAAAGATTTACAAAAAATGTATTTCTTCAAATATGAAGAATTTCTTAATTATATTGAGAAAACAAAAAAGACATCTAACCTAGATTTCTTTCAGTTCATTGTAAAATATTCCAAAGGTGAGCCTGAAGAGGTTCCTGAAATACTAGCCTTAGAAAAGCTTTACAAAACTTTTCATCCACAATAAGGAGAACCTGTAGAAGTAATCCACCCTCCAGAAACCTCATTAATACTTTCTGAAAATGCTCCTGCAGTACCATATAAAACAACCTCATCTCAAAAGGATGAACCAGCTACTAATGATTCAGTTAATCAAGTAGTTGAACAAAATAATTATACCAATCTATACCTACAATCTGTAGGTACCCAATTGACTCGAATAGAGCAATCCATAAAAGGCTTAGAAGAAAAACCCTCATCTTCAACAGTACCATCTTCTCAAAAGAAGAAAGTTGAACCCTTACCTGAGTTTCACCTAAAACAAAATTCTGAATTCTTAGAAGAATTACTTACTAAATTGTCTAAATTAGACATACAAGACAAAGGAAAATCCGCCAAGATGATGGAAGAGCATGATTTGACCCAAATCTCTGACCAAGAAATTGAAGAAACTTTAGAAATCCTACAAGATTCTCAAACTGAGACTCTGTTTAAAGATGCAACACCTCAAAGGGTGCCACAGATCAACAAGTTGGAAAAACCAATTCCAACCTACCAATCAAAGCCTTATTACTCAAGGCCATCTCCAGTGGATCTTAATTTTGAAGAAGAATTGCCGGCAAAAACAGTTTATTCCGGATCCACCATTAGTGAATGGACCATTGATGGACTCTCAGACTATCAAATAGTAAGAGTCGTTAAAAATATGCTAATGTACGCCGCCGCAGTCAAATTCTCAGGCAACTCTGACCAGCAAGCCTGCCTAGCAATAATAGCTGGTTTTGCAGGACAGCTTCAAGGCTGGTGGGACCATTTTCTTTCATATACAGAAAGACAAGCCATTTTGCAAGCTGTAAAGCAAGAGCAAAATGAAAATGGTGATATCCTCTTAATAGAGGATTGTGTCAATACATTAATCTGTACATTACTAACGCACTTCGTTGGTTCAAAAACCTTGCAACAAGATAGCAGCCATGAACAATTGGCCAATTTAAGATGCCCAACACTATCTCATTTTAGATGGTATAAAGATGTTTTCTTCACTAAAGTCTTCACACGAGAAGACTGCAATAATGATTTCTGGAAAGAAAGATTCATCTCAGGGTTACCTACCCTATTCGCTAAAAAACTACGTACCAAGCTAAAAGCTAAACATAATGGTACAATACCTTTTGGTATTTATACATATGGCGAATTAGCTGCTGAAGTAGTAGCCGAAGGTTTAGCCTTCTGCACGGACCTCAAGCTACAGCGCCAAGCCAATAAAGAAAAACTCCATGGAAAACAAGCCATTGGAGATTTTTGCGAACAATACGGATATCAAAATATCCTAAAAAGATTTGGGCTTAAAGCCCATAAAAAACACAAAGAATCGAAGCCCAAAATGTATAATAGGCCTTATACAAAGAAATGGTCAAATAGGCCTCAAAAGTCAAAAAAGAAACATTGGACTAAAAGGCCCAATTTCGAAGAAAAGCCCAAGTCTATTAAAAATAGACAAAAGGAACCCACATGCTATAAGTCTGGAAAGAAAGGTCACTATAGCCCAAACTGTAGGGTCTTTACTAAGATAAATTCCTTAACCATGGATAATTCCTTAAAGGCTCAAGTAGCCCAAATACTAAACGAAGAATCTTCTGACTCAGAAGACGAAGATAGTGACAAATATGAAGAAGACTTTGATTGCACTTCGGAGTCTTCCGAAGAAAATCTTCCTCAACAGGAAGATTGTGAATGTAGTTCATACAAAGCCCTTTGTAAAATGAATGGCTTAAATATTAATGTCCTTACTAAGGATGAAAATATGATTTTGGACCTTATTGAACAAATTGAGGATCCATAAAAGAAAAGAAAAGTTTTGTCTCGTTACATTGAAGAAGCCAAGGAAAGAGTCCCTCTTACTGCTCAAAGTAGTAAAGGCCTACAAAGGCAATTACAGAAGAATAAACAACAATATTCTTTCAATGAAATTCTTAATAGAATTAAGCAAACTTCTACTACTAAAGAACCCACTATAAGTGATCTAAAAGCTGAGATCAACCAAACCAAGAAGGAACTTAAAGAACTCAAACTAAGGATAGAATCCCAAACTAATAAAGATCTTATAGATCTTACTAGACGAGTTCAAATACTCGAGCTATATAATAATTACCAATCAGAGGAACAAGACTTAGAATCAGAACCTCAAAAAAGATTTGAAGGTTTAGTAGAAACCTCTAAAGGAACAGAAGAAGATGAAAAAATTTCATTAGAAATTAATACTCTAAACAGAGTTATCAATCAAAAATGGTATCAAAAGTAACCATTGTCATCAACAAAGAATACCACTTTACAGTTGAAGCCCTTATTGATTCAGGTGCTGATCTCAATTGTATAAGTGAAGGAATAGTACCTACTAGGTATTTTACAAAAACAACCCAAGTATTAAATACGACTAATGGTAGTCGCATGCCTATTAAATATAAACTGTCTAATACGACAGTATGCAATAATGGAGTCTCTATTGAAACCACATTTCTCTTAAGCAGAGAACTAAGTCGAATGGTTATACTAGGAACACCATTCCTAAGTATGTTATACCCATTCACGGTTACCAACAAAGGTATCCAAACGAACCTCAAAGGACAAGAGATAATCTTCCAGTTTACGAAAGAGCCACAGTGGCATGAAATAAATAACCTAAAAGAGAAGGTTATTGAAAAGGAAAAATTCCTTTACTCATTACAATCAGAAGTAAATCTTAAATTGATTAAACAAAATATTGCATCCTATGGAATCCAATATAAGATTCAAACTCTAAAAGAGAAATTTGAAAAAGAAATCTGTTCTGAAATACCTAGTGCATTTTGGAACCGGAAGAAACATGTGGTAACCTTACCATATGAGCCTGAATTTCAAGAGGCCCAAATAAATACTAAAGCCCGGCCCATTCAAATGAATGAACGCCACTTAAAAATATGTAAGCAAGAAATAGAAGACTTGCTTAAAAAGGGCCTTATTAGGCCCAGTACCTCACCATGGTCCTGTCCAGCATTTTATGTTGAAAATAGTGCTGAACTAGAACGAGGAGTTCCTCGACTAGTCATCAACTATAAGCCCCTTAATAAGGTGCTTAGGCGGATTAGATACCCATTACCCAATAAAAAAGACTTATTAAGTCGTCTAAATAAAGCTATAATCTTTTCAAAATTTGACATGAAAAGTGGATATTGGCAAATCCAGATTGCTGAAAGTGATCGATACAAAACCGCCTTTACTGTTCCATTTGGGCTCTACGAATGGAACGTAATGCCTTTTGGGCTTAAAAATGCCCCAAGCGAGTATCAAAAAATAATGAACGATATTTTTAATCCTTATCTAGGATTCACCATTGTCTACATAGATGATGTCCTAGTCTACTCAAATTCAGTAGACCAACATTGGAAACATTTAAATATATTTTTCAATACCATTAAAACTAATGGGCTTGTAGTCTCATCAAAAAAGATGAAGCTGTTCCAAACCCAAGTTAGATTCTTGGGCCATAACATTGAGCATGGGCTCATAAGCCCAATAGATCGGTCAATTATCTTTGCCGACAAATTCCCTAATGAAATTAGGGATAAGAAACAGCTACAGAGGTTTCTTGGAAGTCTCAATTATATCTCAGATTTTTATCAAAATCTTGCAATAGACACCAAACCACTTTTTGAACGTCTCAAAAAGAATCCTCCAGAATGGAGTACAGCTTGCACGCAAGCTGTCCAAAAAATAAAGCTTCGAGCTAAAGAGCTCCCATGCCTAGCCTTATCTGATCCTGAAGCTTCTAAAGTAGTAGAAACCGATGCTTCGGAGTTAGGCTATGGAGGCATCCTCAAACAGAAAATGCCTATAAAAGAGATGCTTGTTCGATATACATCAGGCATCTGGAAACCTTCTCAAATGAAATATTCCACAATTAAAAAAGAAATCCTAGCAATTGTCTTGTGTGTCTCAAAATTCCAAGATGACCTATTAAACCAAAAATTCTTATTAAGAGTAGACTGTAAGAGTGCTAAAGAAGTACTCCAAAAAGACGTCAAAAACTTAGCATCTAAACAGATATTTGCTAGGTGGCAAGCCATCCTTTCCATCTTCAATTTTGACATCGAATATATCAGGGGGGAAGAGAACTCGCTCCCAGATTTCCTTACAAGGGAATTCCTACAAAAAAATGAAGAAGGCCAACTACCTTAAAGCAGCCCAGAAAGGAGCTCAGAATAAAACCGCTCAACCACCACCACAAAACTGGTAGCAGATCAGAAGCAAAATAATCATCCCCATCAAAAACGATGACTTGGGGAAACAACCTGAACAGGTAGCACAAATCTATCTTAAAGATAATTTACCACCCTACACTGTTCCAAAAAACAGAGAATATTTTGAACAGATCCTCAAAGAAACAGGATCCATAGAAATTAATCACAACATGAGAAATTCTAAAGAAATTGCATACTCAACTCTAAAAATTAAAAGAGTTTTAACAAAAAATGATTGGAACCTAGATCTCTACACTAGAGAACGATTCCAAAGTAAAAGAATACACCCTACGTCCTATAACTATTTTGATTATATACAGGCTTGGGAAAATACCTTCTTTTATCAAAACTCAAGAGGTTCCCATACGTGGTACCTTCAGTTTAAATCTGGGGATTATTATTCTCAAAATGATTTCCCTATTTGGTTCCGTAATTGGTTCTCATTTTTCGAACCACCAGCTCAAATTTTACCTAAAATGGTAGAAATAGCTTTAGATAAATTTGAAAAATTAAATTTTAATTCCATTATAAATGAAGACCATAATCTGCTTTTATTCTTAGCTTCATATAAAATCCCATGGATCTGGAAATGGGGCTATGAACTTTATACACATGAAGACCTGTGGTGCTTAGCAAGAACTGCCCAGGCAAGATGGTGGGACAAAACTCCCATCGAAGAATTCAATAATTTCAAACCAATCGAATTATTTACAACTCTTAAAATAGAGGAACCATCATCTTCTAAAAAAGAAGAAAATATTATTGAAAAAACCATTACCTCTCTTAAAGAAAAGGGTAAAAGTGACGCTTACATTTCTAGAAAACTAGAAAAACTATGCTCTAATGAGAGCGAGACTGATTCTGAGGAAAAATTAGATCTAGATCCCTCAGAAAAAGATAATATTACCAGCACAAGTGAATAAACCAATTACGACCTGCCGACAATATTAAAGGGACCCACAAAAGGCTGGATGAACGACTCCACAATTATCTGGGACACACCACCAGACAAGGGACCCAGCTTCCACAACGAGTAGCATCTTCCGCATAAAACAAACTTGCCGACACCGACAAGGGACCCGCACCTCACATGGGAAGGCATCTGCTTTTAGAAAAGCCTTACGAGGCTTATCTCTTAATTATTTAGGCTTTGTTTGTATTCGAGCCTCGTATTCTATAAGAGAGCTCTATTTTCCTTTGTAAGATATAGAAAAATTTCCACTCTCAATCTCTTGTAATTATTCTAAGCTTCCCACTCTGTAATATATTTCATAAATCAATAAATATTATTTCGTATCCATTTGTGTTATGCTCTATCTCTCAATACACATATCACCTACAATTAGATCCTAGGCCATTTGGTAGTAAAATTCTTATAGATCCTAAGTATTTCTAATTCAATCTTAATTAGTAGTATATTTTGACATCTTAAAATATGTGTTTAAACTAAGGTCATTAAAAACTTTAAACAATTTTTAGTTAGATTAACAATTATTATGAAAGCATGCACTTTTAAAGTAGATAGTTGGATATGCTGCAACAATTTACATTGTTCTTTTAATAATAATTATTTATTAATGATAAATTTATGAAAAATAATGATACTAAAATATAATTAATTATAAAAATATAATATAAAATTCATAAATTTTTACTATCACAACTCTTATACCTAGTATTTGAGGTATTTAAATAAATAAAAATCCACTCTGATAAGCAAATATTGATGTTTACATATATATTCTTAATTTAATTTTACAAAAATATTGAAATTATTATTAATATAGACAAAAATGCATGTAAAAAAATAAATAAATAACTTAGTGGGAGGGTTGGTCTATTTACTTGTCATGCTCCCAGTGGTGCATAATTTATTAATGCGAGACTTTTAGTTATGAGTAGTTCTACATACTTATTTGAGATAATTTCACAATGAATATGGTAAAATGTGATGGGAGATACAAAAGTGGATTCCTTACCTTTTTTTTTTTTTTTTTAAGAACAATAAAAAAATTCTTCAATTAATAATAAGGAAAAGTCTTAATATAAGTATAAATCAAAAATAAAATGAAAGCATCATAAATATTTGAAAATGAAACAAATTTTATAGCATATAAGGCTGGTAGATCCAATAGAGTAGTAATAACTTCGTCTTTAAGTTGTTAAGCACTCATTCAACTACTGTGTTGGTACCATGCCAATACACTTGCATATCAAGAAGTAATTCTACAGATCCTTTCTTAAATTAAGTAATGAGATTGGATAACTCTATAATAAAAAATTCTGTGATTTCTACTTCATTTGCCCATGTTGATTAAAACTTATAATATATAAGAATTGCCAATGTTGGGAAGAAAAAAGCTAATACTGTCATGAAAAATTGCCAATAATACAAGGAGATTACCACTAAGACAAAGAGGATAAATTTAAATATGTAAATTAAAGTAAAATAAATAAATAATTTAAATAGGATAGTTTCCTATGAGATGATGTAATTTTTTTTAATAAAGATATTATGAAATTGTGAAGGTTATTGCATAGGGGCGATTTATGAAGAAAATATTTTTGTTTTATTTTATTCTTCGAATAGATGGCTTTAAATAAAATAAGAAAAAGTTAAGAGGTAGTTTTTGTAAGTTATAAAATAACATGGATGCAATCATAGATCATGATAGTCATATAAGCACATAAAAATAATAAATAGTTGTAAATATATGAAATATAAAAGAGTTTATTAAATAATAAGTTGTTATGAAAATTATCAAAAAATATATATTAAATAAAAGAAAAAAAATGTCACTTTGTTTTAAATAAATGAGTGGTTAAAAAGCATTTGAAGTTATTAAAGAAATGACTTGTATAAAAAGTTAACTAAGCTTTTAAATTAGTTATTGAATGTTAATAGTAATTTTTTATTCTAATATAATAATAATAATTATAAAATAACAATATTTGTGATGCAGTTTTTATTTTTTTAAAATAAGGAGGTTGGGTGGTAATTTTAAATAATGAGTGGTTTGTATATTAAAAAATCAAAAATAAATATATGGCTCCATATTTTGTGTTTGAAAGAGATAGTTAGGCAAAAATTTTAATAATTTTTTATAGAGTCAGTTAGTTATTTATTTAACAAGAAAAAATTAAAAAATAAAATACAATAAAAATAAAAAATACAGCTATTGGCATTAAACAAGCAGTTAAAGAAAAGAAAAATTAAATAAAAAATGTAAGAAAATATCATAATAATGAAGATGTTTTCATCACAACAATTTAAAGAAAAAATTATAGAAAAAATGCATATATAAAGAGGCATTATTACATGCATAAATTGTAAGATAATAACATATAAAACATAAAAATTTAATATAAATGTAAGACATTTTAGCCACATTAACATATACTATTGATTTCAATAATAAGAAGAAATTTATATCATTAATCTAGGAGTAAGAAAAAAACAATTGGAAGATTTATTAAATGTTTAGATGAATTAGAAGAACAAAATCACATAAACAAACAAAAATTAGAAGAATCTATACAAAAAATTCGATTATTTATCGCAATCATATTCCTATCAAGTGTCTTGTAGAGATGAAAATTTTACATATTGATGATATATTGCATATCATATGTAGGCCACCAAACAGTACAACACTCTCGATGCTAATATTTTGAGATGAAAAATTCTTAGTTTGGAGAGATGAAGAGTGAAGATTTTATGTGCATTTCATCATGACGTTTTTTGTTCTTTTTTATCATTCTCAACAAAATTCAAATTGGACCTTGTATTTTGTAAGGAATGAAATGTCAAATAAATGTAGAAAGACATTTCTTGAAAGATCCTTTTTTTTTTTTTTAAATCTTTTTGAGTATTTTTAAAGAAAGAGAGGAATTTTAATCTTGTTTCATCTCAACTTGAGATGACAAGTATTTTCCTTTATTTTTATGAGAAAAATGTCTCATAAATCTTTTAAATTAAATTATTTGTATTGTTTATTTCTTAATTATAGAAAAATAGATAAAATATATTATTTTAATAATTTTTTATTAAAATATTATTTTTATGTCAAGTGATTGATTGGAATTAAATAGATTTAATTGTATAACATAACTCTCTTTCATATATATAGTTTTATTTTAAACCTCCCTTAGGAAAAAAAATATATTTATTTTTCTTATGAATATATATTTTTTAATTTTAGAAAAAAATGAACAATTTTTATAGAGAGAGGTTAATAATGAAATCAGTTGAATATTTGAGTTATTTTGGCAGTAAAAGAGATTAAAACACAAGTCTTTAACAACTAATTAATATCAAAAAAAATCACAATTTTTTTTTTTTAATATTTGTTAATTGTAACTGTTTTATTGATTTTTAAGTTTTATTAAAAATTAAAATATATATTTAAATAACGTTATATTTAAATATTATCGTTGTTAATTTTTTCTTAAACAAATTCATATAAAATTTTACTTATTTTAGTCGCTTTTTAATTATTTGACATAAAATAATAATATTTTAATAAAAATATTAAAATAATATAACTTATATTTTTGTTTTTATAACTAAGAAACACAATGACCCCAAAAAACTGTGTTCTGTTTGGTCCACTGTCGGCTCACTCAAATCAATTTTGCTAGCAACCCCAAACTTTGACATTAATCTGCTTTATTTATTTAAAATTTTAAGAGTTTTTTTTTATTTGTCAAACGATAGAATAATTTATAATTTTAGAGTCAGTCAAATAACTTGAGTAATTCAAATTTTTGAAAAGTCTTTTGTACTCGTACGAGTCATAATATTAAGACAAATATTTTATTTTATATTAAAATTATTAATTTTATGTTAATTTAATATTAATTTTTTTTTAATTTATTATTAAAATTATTTTTTTTTGTCAACTTAATATTATCACTATATAATTTTATTTCATTTTAACATTTTATTAATTTAAACATCTAAAATAATAATAAAAATTTAATATGTTCTAATCATTGATCACATTAGAATTATTTTAATAATTTTTATATATAATGTTAAAAAAAAAAAGTACTTAAGTGAAATGTACCTTTTTTTTTTCTTTTCAATTTATGTATTTTTACATTATATATAAAAATTACAAAAATATCTCTAATGTGGATGCTTAAATTAATATAATATTAAAATAAAATTATATAGTTTTAGTAATAAATTAAAATAAAAAAATAAAATTTTAGTACACATAAAATTAATAGTTTTATTGATAAGTTAAAACAAACAAAAAATTTAGTACTAAATTAATATAAAATTAATAATTTTTTTAATAATAAGTTAAAATAAATTATTTTTTAATATTATATTGACATAAATTTAATAATTTTATTATTAAATAAAATATTTGTGTAAAAGGCCTTCGAAATAAAACACAAATACAAAAAAAATAAAATAAAGAATGAAACTATTATACTTTAAATTGAAGTGACAATGCATCTGACAAACACGAAGAGAATATATGTTTTCATGCTTCAATTTGATTAGAATATTTTTCCCACTTGGTTCCACTTTAAATTTCATTTAGACATATACACTTAGGTTTCATTGACTTGATGAGAAAAAGGACTACAAAGTCAACGTAAAGGAGAAGAATCTCCGCCGTCATTTTTTTACTAAGATCCCTATTTTTATCAAATAGGGATTGAAGAAAGAATTTTTTTTTAAATTACTAAAAATAATGTTATTAAAATTTATAACAATAAAATTAACACTTTATTAATATTAAACGTTCAATTTAAATGTAAAATATTAAACATAAAATATTAAACGGATTTAAATTGTCATCATTTAATTCCAATTGAATAAGTGTTCAAAAAAAAATGACATATTAGTCATTTTTTTAATTGTGAAAATATAAGTTCAAACACAAAATATGTTAGTTTTATTATTACAAATTTTAAGAAGTGTTATTTTTGTTATTTTCTCAAAAAAATTTCTTTTTTCTTAAAGGAAATTTAAACATTGTTAGTTATATACTCGTAGCTTTATTTTTTTAATTATACTTCATTTATTAAAATAATAGTTAAATAAATATGTCTTTAATAATTATAATGAGAAGATTTTTAATTATTTAACAACTTTTTTTTGGTTAATAATAACTTCAAAACTATCAACAAAAGATAAATAAATATTTGATAATTATCTTATAGTAAAAACTTTAATTATACTAATAAAAATTTATTATAAGAATAATCCTAGGAAAAAAATTATAAAAATGAAACCTATGAAATTTTTTTATTATTTAATTCAAAGTTATTGTTACGTAAGACCTCCAAAATTATTACGCTTATTCATTTGTCATTTATTTTTTTAACTTCATTTTTCAGCTGTTGAAAAATATACCACCAAAATAAGAATAACAGATGAAACAAAACATAACTAAATTTATAGAACACTTTATTCTTATAGAAGGAATAGATATATTTATGATGGACTTGATTTATAAAAATCAGAAGAAAAAAAAAGACATTTTGCATAATATGACTTTAAGAATCCAAAGCATTTCAATAAATTTTTCATAAAAACTTCAAGAAACAAAAATAATTGATATGAAAATATTAAAAACATATTGACTTTTGAGATTTGATAATAAATATTAAATAAATAAAAAAAGTATCATGTTGCTATAAGTAAATATCCCTAAATAAATGTTAAATATTAAGGTTATAATATTAGACAAAAAAAAAAATTATAATGATAATGTCATTTATTTTTGAATAATTGTATAAAATTATTGAAAACATATGGACAAAAACGTTCAAATTAATAAATAAAATATAGACAAATATATATAGTAATAATATAAGATTTCTCACTACAAATATATACAGTAATAATATAAGATTTCTCACTACACTCAAGGAGTAGCATGGAAGAAAAGTGACCGGAAACTTTTAAGTCCCATATTTAATAAAATATACTTATTTGTATTTTTATTCTCATAGTAGTACGTTTTTGGTTCTTTATTTAATTAAATGTATTAAATTGTTCTAATTTTAAATAGTAAATATAAATTAACAAAGGCTAAATTATCTTTTCAGATATTTTGTATCACATTTTCTAAAATACGATACAGAAAGTGTCAAAAAATACAAAAAAAAATTCATAAAATTTAAATTTACAAAATAGTCAAAAATATAAAAGTAAAAAAAACTATTGTATTTCAATTTATTTAAACAGTATAAAATTAAATTTGAACATTAAAATATTAATCCCTATCGTTATCTCCGTCAGTTATTTAAGGGCCATAAGAAAGAAAGAGGAGAGGGATTTAAGAAGCAGTGCTTCTCTTATTAAATAAAGAAGTAAGGGGCAGTTACTAGCTCCCTTAGATATTGCGTGTACTTACAAAAAAAGGGGCATTGTCGCAGGGGTGTACCTTAGAAGCTCTTTGCTATAAAAGAATGAATAAGAAAGATTTGAGGTGTACCTTATTTTCTCAAAGCTCGAGAGAGTTTATCGGGAAGTCAGTTGACCCATTCAGGCATTCCACACTCTTCTTCTCTGCGGCTAGCAAATGAGGAAAGAAAAAAGCGCAGTCTCTTATAGGCAAGCCCTCTTCTTAAGAAGGGGGTGGCTCCCTTAAGTATACTTTTCATCAACCGTTTTTGGAAATTTAAGTATATGTTTAGAAAACACGATACATAATAACTAAAAATACAAATAAATCATTATTAAATTATATTAACTATTTAAAATTAAATTAATTAGATACATTTAATTAAATAGAAGAAAAAAAAAAGGCACCATTTTAAAAATAAAGGTACAAATAACTACTTTTTATTAAATAGGGGAGTAAAAAGGTACCAAATTCAAGAAAAACGATAAACCCATGCCATATACTTTTTGTTCCTTTGATAGTTTGATCTATTATTTTAGATCCATGTTATATATATTAAGTTTTAATATGTATCAAATAACGTATTAATTATTGATTAGATAGAAAGTTGAAGACGTGAGAAGAAGTGGTCGTAGGACCCTTTATTAATAGGGGTTAATTATATTGTACTATATAGATTGTTATATTTATTAATTGGAAGGCTCTACCTTCGGGATGGATAAAGGTCAATACAGATAGTGCAGCTTTTGGAGTACCAGGATTATCTGGTTGTGCAGGTATTTTTATAACTTCCAGATCATTTGTTAAGTGTTGTTTTTGTATTCCGCTTGGAGCATCATATGCTTTTAAAGCAGAACTAGCGGCAGTCATTTATGCAGTGAAGTATGCATATACATTTCGGTGGAGGCGTCTCTGGTTGGAATCAGACTCACGATATGTTGTTGCTCTCTTTCAGACTCGGTCCTCTTCGATTCCTTGGAGATGACATTCTGCTTGGACTGATTGTTTAGATAAAATTACCCATATGGAGTTTCACTGCTCACATATTTATAGGGAGGGCAATGCTGCAGCTGATAGTTTAGCTTTTAGGGTTCCTAGTTTATGTACAACGACTTGGTGGTGGAATGCCCCACATTTCGCTAGCTCTTTCATTTATTCAGATGCTAACAACAAACCTAATTACAGGTTTTGTTGAGAATTTTTATTTGTATGCTTAATTTTATTAATTTTTAATAATATTAGTGGTTAAGTGGTTTAATAAAGAATGTGCTAAGGAGGTGCCAACTTAATTGGAATATCCCGGTACACACACTGAAAACTGTTAACCACAACCTTTTATAAAAAAAAAAAAAGTTGTAATAAAAACATTTTTGACTATTTTAAGGGTGGGTGAGAGGAAGTCTCATAGTCATGCCTAAACATGATAATAAAATGAAAATTGCATCCAATAAGGACTCTAAAGATATAATAATTGGTACATCGAATAATAACTCTAAATATTATTTTACTTTCATAATTAATTTGAAAGCATAAAAAAATTAAATATTATGATTACCTTTAACAAAGACTCTAAACATTATTTTACTTCTACAATTAATTTGAAAGCTTAAAAAATTTAATTTTAGAAAATAAAATAACAAAAATAACAACATCAAAACTTGTAATAACAAAAATAACGCTCATTGTGTTCATATCATATATTTTCACAATTTAAAAAATGATTGTTAATTCATTTTTTCGAAAGTCGTTTAATTTGACACTGTTTAAATTAAACTGTAACAATTTAGAGCCATTCAATATTGAACATCTTCTAACTGGACAACGTTCAAAGTTATTGGAGTACTAATTTTATTATTATAAATTTTAGGTATGTTATTTTTGATAATTTCTCAATTAATTTTGTATTTCTTTCAAATGTGTTGTAAAAATTAATTAAAAAAATTAAAATAAATAAAATAAATCTTATGCAAGGTACTTATTTTTAGCTAATAACTTAAAATATAGAATAATTTTATCCATAAAAATATTGTGTATCATTCATACTTTAATAAATAGTAAAATTATAGATCTAGATAATAGATATACAGAAAGTACAAAATAAACAAACAAAACATACATATTGTCTAATATTTTAAATAATATGTCTATATATTCCGATATACTTTATACATAAAGGTAAATTACACTCTACGTATCCGATCTATATTTATACCTATTGTTTGATATGTTATATGAAATTTTCCTTTCTTTTTCTTATATGTAACTAATATATACATTACCTTCCAACACTAATATATACATTACCTTCCAACAATTAATAAATATGCTAAAAATGTGACATAATAATATATTTTTTATTAAAAAAAAGTAAGGTAATAATTGATAATAAATACTTAAAATAGTTTTCATAAATGATTATGATTAATGTTTAATAATTCTAAAAGAAAATTATGTTATATACACTGCATATCAGTAGTTTATTTAAAATTTTAAGCCATTAGTGAAACAAATTACAAATATTTGGTTTAATTGAGACTTAATCTTCATAATTTATTAGATCACTTTTATTATGGTGAAGGTCAAATAATTTTTGTTTCGCTAAACTATACCATTAATTCTCAAATTTTAATTAAATTTACACATAGGTCAACAAACTTTTAAAACATACAATTTGGTATTCAAAGTTTTTAAAATTCACGCATAAATTCATAAACTTTTAAGTCATATGACTTATTTTAAAATTTTACATATAAGTCCTAAAATTTTAATTCACAAATATTTATTTTAGTAGCCAAGTTATAAGTTAAATGTACATTTTTAAAAGTTTGGAGACTAAATGATCTCAAATAGAAGAAGCCTACTATAAAACTCTTCGATCGTAATAGAAGCAGTGTGCTATAATACTATAAACAAACAAATTTAGCAATGATTGAGACCAAAAACAACATAAAGCATCAAATCCTTGCAAGAAACAAGGTCTCCTACCACAACAAGATTATTTGCAAGAATTTTGATTGTCATGACAGTCATCGACTGTCACTGCCTTTTTGTTAAAAGTTTTCAAGTGAAGATAAAGCTCCATAATTCGTGACTATGTAGATGAAACAAATACATCCTCAAAATTCTTCCACAACTCCAATGCTGATTGTTTACCACATAGAGATAAGGAGAAACCTCACTGGTAATGGAGCCATAAATCCAATTGCGAATCGTACCAATAGTACATTTCCAAGTAGAACATTCAAAAGACAGTGTAGTCGTGCCTGAAATATACATCAGAGGAGGAACATGAGTAGCATTGACGAACTCCTTAGTCTCATAGGTGTAAATAACATTGAGCAATTATTTCTTCCAAAATAGATAATTTGAATTATCAAGCTTGATCGAGAATGAAAGATTAACTAGAGGAATCACCACTTAGTGTGATGAAGACGAAGAACGAGAAGAATAATTAGATAAATTCCTTACATAACTCGAATCTTGAGTAGCCATGAAAAAATACAATCAAGAACCTTGAAAAATCAAAACCTTTCCTTAAACCCTAGCTCTGATACCATAAAAATATTAGAGAGAAAAATCCAAGGAAAAAAAAACTTAAGTTAAAAAAATATTCTCAATGACTTTATTGAAAACTAGCTGCTATATATATATATTATATAGCGATAAGTTACGGTGACCAATGTTGTTAACTAATAAATCTAACCAATAATCTTAACCCTAGAATAATTTAAATTAACAGTACAGATGATATCATAATTTAAAATTTGAATTTCGTTAATAACTTCAAAAATAAGAAAAAAATCAAGTAAAAAATTCACCATTAAATGCGAGTAACTTAATCATCAGATAAGATTAGTTAGATTTATTGGTTAACAACATTGATCTCCAGATCATGTCCCGTATATATAGCTCAGAGAAAATAAGTGCCAATAATTAACTAACATGTGTACAATTAGTTAAAACTTCCTAAAAGGCTATTTATCACCAAGTACCTATTATGAATTACGAACAAAATAAGAATAGAAATTAAATGGAGAGTACTAGAAAAGAGTACTTTAAATTCTTCTTTCTTATCTCTTTTATGATCATAGAGGGCCTTTATATAGTTGAGACCATTAGCTTAATAAGGGAATATCATAAAGTGAATTACATAATTTGCTCTTGCAATGAAAGCAATGACATAAAAAAAAAAAAACTCTCTAGAAGCATCCCAAGATCAAAGTGATTAACACTTAATTTACAGCAGTACCAACCCATTATTGCCTTAATGCAAAATAATATCATCAATTGTTTACCCTTCACAATTGTTAAAAAAGAGAGGCTTAACTACTTCATTAATTTTCAAATTTTTAAATCATACAATTTAGTTCCTAGAATTTTTAAAATTTCATACATATGTCCCTAAATTTTAATTTCTATAAGACAACAGGATAAATATGAGGAACATTAACTTCTATAAGCTAATAGGCAAAATTTACTATTATGAATTTGTAAAATTCTATTCCAAGTTTGTTGGTTTTGGTATGGTTGCACAACAAAGTTTTAATGATCAAACACGACCTCCTAATGGTCGTGGTAAGTGGACAAGGTAGAGGTACTAAACAAAATATTCAATGTTAGTTTTGTGAAGAGATGGGGCATGCTACCTCTTCTTCCTACTAAGGGATATCCTAAGTCTCAACCCTCAGCCTTGATTGCTTCTAAGTCCTTTTGTGAGAATGGTTAGGTTCTTGACATGGGTGCCACCTCACCACATTACTAATGACTCTTCTCAGTTAGGGATTCATATACCTTATAACGATTATGATGGCATTGTTGTAGATAATGGTGACTTACTTTCTATTTTGTCTTCTAGTTCAGTTTCTCTTCCTATTAATCATTACTCTCTTTCGTTGACTAATATCTATATGCACCTAAAATCACTACTAATCTTCTTTATGTACATCAACTTTGTTAAGAAAATAATGTTTTGTTTGAATTTCATTCCAATTTCTTATGTTAAGGACAAGCTTGCGAGGAGGATTCTTCTTCCAGGTCCATTTGATAGAGGCCTCTACAAATTGCCTGTTGGAAGAAATTCGTCCAAGATCTTAAGACCATTTGATTGTTTGTGTCATGTTTTTAGTCTATTGTAAATAAAGTTTTACATAGAAATAAAATTCATGTAATAAAACCCTCTAGTGTGAGCATGTGTGAGTCTTGTGAACTTGGGAAGTCTCACAAACAACATTTTGTTGTTAAACTTGTTTGTATTGATATTTGGGACCCTGCTCATCTTGTTTCTTTTAATGGAGAATGTTATTTCTTGTTAATTGTGGATGATTGTACGCATTTTTTTTATTGACTACAAAGGATCAATGAATGTCTATTTTTCTCTTTGAAGTTCAAGAAAATGGTTGAGCTATTATATCATTTAAAACTCAAATATATTCAAAGTGATAGTGCTACTGAGGTTAAGCCTCTTGGGTATTTTTTTTTTTAGAATGAGGGTGTGGTTAATAGATGGACATGTCCTCATTCTTCTAAATAGAATGGGATGGTTGAATTTCATCATCGACGTATTGTTGATATTAGAATTACTTTGTTTATTCATTATGGTATTCCTAAGTGTTTTAAGTCGTATACTTTTCATACTGCTGTTTTTGTTCTTAATTATGTTCCTTCCAAGGTTCTTTCATATCAGACACCTTATTTTGCTTTATCATCATGATCCTGACTATTAATTTATCAAGGTGTTTGGAAGTCTTTGCTTTCCTTGTCTTAAACCTTAGAGGAAAAATAAATTGGATAATAAGTATGTTGTTTGTGTTTGTCTTGGGTATGCCTCTAGTGAAAGAGGCTATGTTTGTTTAGAAAAGCATACTAGTCAAGTGTAAACATGTCGTCATGTTGTGTTTGCATAACACAATTTTCCCTTTTTATCCAACGAGCCTTCCACTTTACCTGGTTTGAAGTGTCAGCCACCAACTTTCTTATCTTTTTTTTCCCTCATGTTATTGTTTATTTGTCTGGTACATTTGATGTAGCATGTTCTATTTTTGGCTCTCCACTTACTCATACTTCTCAATCAGCTAGTTATATCCAGCCTATTTTGTTTGCTATGGTTCTTGGTTCCCTTAATGTGCTATCTAGTCCTTATTTTTTTCTTAATTAGTCCCAATCCCTTAATAGTCCTTCCTCTCTATCTGTGCCTGCTATGTTACCGTTCTTGATAAGTCTTTGTCAGTACCCCTTACTTCTCCTATTTTTACCAATCTACATCCTATACTGACTCGTGCCAAAGCAAGCATTTGTAAACCTAAGATTTTTTCTCTCTTCTTCTATACTTTGAAAGCCTAGGACTTTTATGAAAGGTAATCAATTTCAAGAATGGAGTGATGCAATAGCTATGGAATAAAATGCTTTAATTCATAATCATACGTGGTGTTTGGTTCCTTGACCTAGTTATCAAAACATGATTGGGTGTCATTGAGTTTTTAAACAAGAGAACTTCCTTTTGGCTAAGCTTTTCCTACTCAGTATCATAAACTTAGTTCCTGATTATTGCGGCATGGCTTCAATAATATCATTTTTGGCCATGTTTGTTCATTCAACGTTATTGAAATGATGTGTTGATTTTATTAGTTTATGTTGATGATATTTTGAAGTTTCACAAAATAAATCACTAAAGAGGAAAGAAAATTTGATAAATATGACTTGATGTAATATACATTTTGGTCTTTGTAATTGGGCTAAATTAAAAATCCCTAAAAGATAACAATATTACATTAAAAGGCTCTTGCCATGGGTGTGAAGATTTGAAGCCACCATCAGCCGAATAGAAGGAAAGGGTTATAAAAACATTAGCTATGTTAAAGAAAATCAAGATCCCCTATCATCATCTTGAGATTTTTAGAGAAGCCAACTTATTTTTTAAGTTAATCTCCAATATCCACCTTTGATTATTAGAGCTCATCAACCGTCGCATCCCACTTTTGCTACTATTAGTGGGACTCTGTTTCATACGTGAATATCATTAATTCATGATCACACTTACTCTCATTTGTTTGGTAATTTTAGCAAGATTTTGTCATTTGTTCTTGCTATTTGGTTAATGCCTTTCTATAGTGAGTAACTGGGTGTCTTTGGTATTTGGTCTTTTGAGTTGATTTTGAACATTGGTGTTTGTACTATTCATTTGGATTTGATGGTGGGTTTTTCCTCGATGTGTTATCGTTAGTTGAGTAGACTTTTCACACTGAAAAATTGAACCTCTTAAATCATTGTATGCCATTGTTTTTTCTCATTACTTATTATTTTGTTATTACCCATAATTAGTTATTTGTACAACCAAAATTGGACTTAAACTTTGCTTTCACTAGCGCTATTTTATAACAAATTAGTATCAGAGCTTTTAGGTTATTTTGTTATTTGTTGGGACTTATTGATTTGCTATTTTTGATTTATTTCTAAGCTTATGGTTATTTGGTTGATTTCATATTTTCTAAGTTCTGCTTTTTTTGTTTAATTTTGGGTTTTCTATCATGGCACAATATGAAATTGAGAAATTCAACAACAGGAACGATTTTAGTCTTTAGAAAATGAAGATGTAGGTCATATTGGTTAAAGAGTGGTTCGTTAAGACACTTGAAGGTAATGATAAATTATCAGAAAAATTGACTGATGAAGAAAAAGATAGATTCTTGGAAAATGCTTTCAGTTTAATTCAATTGTCCTTGTCTGATGAAGTACTACACAAGATTGGTGATGAGAATCTCTTGCTACGTTGTTGCTTAAATTAGAGAGTGTGTATATGACCATGTGTTTGACAAGTTGGTTATATTTGAAGCAACACTTGTACACTTATAAAATGTTAGAAGGTACGCCTTTGCATGATCACCTTGATGAATTTACTAAAAAATTATTCATGATCTAAAAAATTTTGGTGTTAAGATTGATGATGAGGATCAAGCCTTAGTTCTGTTATGTTCTTCATCTCATTTGTTTGAACATTTTGTTAATACCATGTTATACGGGAGATACACTATTTCTTTGAAAGATGTCAAAGTGGCTTTGAATTCTAGAGAGTTGAAGAAAAAAGGTGTTTACTGGTAATAATGATAGTAGAAGTGGTTTGTTTTCTAGAGGTTGAATGCAAGAAAAAGGCTCAAGCAACAATAGAGGTAAATCTAGATCAAAATCTTGAAAGAGAAAAGATAAATGTAATTATTGTCATAAGGAATGGCACTAGTAAGCTAATTGTTCGAAACTCAAAGGTAAAGGAAAATCTACTACAACATCTTCTATTTCTAATGATGTTGCTAGTGTTGTAGATAGTTCTGGTTTTGATGGAAAGAAGGTCTTTCAGTATTTATTAGTTCTCCTAGTGATGTTTGGGCCTTTGATTTGAGTTGCACTTACCATATGTGCTCCAATAAGGATTGGTTTGCTTCTTATCAGTCAATTGATGGTGGTATTGGTATTGGTCTTGATGAAAAATAATGTGTCATGTAAGGTTGTTGGTATTGGTACTATCCGGATTAAGACCTATGATGGTATTGTTATAAATTTGAAAGATGTTTGCAATATTCCAGATTTGAAAAAGAACATGATATCTTTGGATACTCTCGACTCATAGGGCTATAAGTACATAGCTGAAGATAGAGTTTTAAAATTTATTATGGGTGCTTTAGTTGTTAATAAAGAGCAATTATCAAGTGGTCTTGATGTGCTTTAGGGTAGCACTGTCATTGGAAATGTTTCAATTTCATCCTTGTTATATCCAGATTCAAATACAACTCACTTGTGGCATAAGCGGTTGGGGAATATGAGTGAGCCACAGATGTCTATTTTGAGCAAGAGGGGTTTTCTTGGTCGTTAGAAAATTGGGATGCTTGATTTCTGTGAACATTGTGTCTATGGAAAGCATCTCAGGGTTAAGTTTAGTACAACCATCCATAAAATTAAAGGTATTGTTGATTATATTCATTCAAATCTTTGGGGTCCTTCTCGTGCTATGTCTAGGGGTGGTGCATTGACTTTTATCGATGACTTCTCTAGTTATATTTGGATATATTTTCTCAAAAATAAGAATTATGTGTTTTCAAGATTTGTCAAGTTTAAGGCTTGCGTAGAAAATCAAACAGGCAAGAAGATCAAGCAAATGAGAACTGACAATGGTTTGAAATTTTGTAAGGATCAATTTAATGATTTTTGTGAAAGGAATCGATAGTAAGACACCACACTGAGCGTAATACACCACAACATAATGGAGTATAACTCTCTTGGAAAGAGCTTGTTGTATGCTCTTTGAAGCCAATTTGGATAGATCCTTTTGGGTTAAAGCTTGTAATCATGCCTGCTATTTGGTGAATCAGTCTCCATAAACTGACAACTGTAATTAAGTTGAAGACTTTATTTAAGGTATTTTCTAGTACTCTTGCTAATTATTTTGATTTAATATTTTTTGGTTGTCTTTCTTTTGCTCATTTTAATGATGATAACCTTGAGCCTAGGATATTGAAATGCATATTTTTGGGGTATCATTTCAGGGTGAAGGGTTATAGATTGTGTTGTGTTGTGTTGAACCCAAGTCACCTAAATTTTTAATTAGCATATATCTTAAATTTGATGTCTTTTCTATGTTGGAAAAGAAAAAGAGTTTGTTGTTACAGGTAAAGACTTTGGTGTTAATGAGCAGGTGCAGCTTCTAGTCAAGTGCAAGAAAGACTTTAGATCAGCCATCTATGGATGAGGTAGATGATTCTGCTCATGACGTAGTAGAGCAGCAGCAACAAGAGAAACCATATAGTATCACTAAGAGATATGTAGATGCAGACTTAATTTCTTATGTATTGTCTGTGGCAGAGACTACTGGGATGAATGAACCTTCTATTTATCATGAAGTTGTCACTTTTGATGAGTCTACTCAGTAGTTGGTTGCTATGAATGAGAGATCGAGTCACTTTATAAGAATCATATTTAGAAATTGGTAAAATCGCCTAAGGGCAAAAAGATTATTGGAAACAAATGGGTCTTCAAGAAAAAAGAAGGTATACCTGAGGTTGAAGCAACTAGGTTCAAGACATATTTTTTATATGCTGAGCTTGAGGAACAAATTTACATGCATTAGCTAGAGTGGTTTTTTTTTTTCAAGTAAGGAAGATCATATTTGTTTATTGAAAAGGTCATTATATGGGTTGAAGCAATTTCCAAGGCAGTAGTATAAGTAGTTTGATTCTTTTATAATTGATCATGGTTACTCTAGGAGTGATTATGATAGTCATGTTTATTATAAAAGGTTCTCTAATGGTTTTTTTGTTTATTTATTGCTATATGTTGATGACATGTTTATTACTTCTAAGAATAAGTTTGAGATTCATAAATTAAAATCTCAGCTTAGTGGTGAGTTTGATATGAAAGATTTTGGTACAACAAAGAAAATTCCGGGGATAGAAATTTATAAGAATAGACAAGCAGGCAAGCTTTATTTGTCTCAGAAAAGTTGCATTGAAAAAGTTCTTGAACACTTTAGTAGAAAGAGTTTAAATCTGTGAGTACACCATTAGCTGCGCATTTCAAACTTTCTTTGGATTTGTCACCACAGTCAGAAGAAGAAGAGCAGTACATTTCTTAGGTTCCATTTGCTAGTTTCATTGGTAGTTTGATGTATGCTATAGTGTGTACTTGTCCACACATTTCACATGTGATTAGTGTCGTTAGTAGATACATGAAAAATTTAGAAAGGGTCATTGGCAAGTATTGAAATGGATACTTCGATATTTGAGTGGAACTTTTGGTTTTGGTTTGGCACATGGCTGAAGTTCTAATACTAGTTGTAGTGTTATTGGCTATGTGGACTCAGATTATGCTAGAGACTTGGATAAGAGAATATTTGTGATAGATTATGTTTTCACCTTTTCTCATTGTGCCATTAGTTAGAAGGCTACTTTACAGACTATATTGCTTTGTCTACTATAGAGGTAGAGTATATAGTAGCAGAAGAAGCGATGAAAGAAGTTATTTAGCTTAGAGGTTTGGTTTGTGATTTGGGTTTACAGTAGGATACTTCTATTGTATTTTTTGATAGTCAAATACGATACATTTGACTAAGAACACTATTGTTATGAGAGGACTAAACATATTGATGTCAGATATCAATTCATTCGTGACATTGTGTTTCAATGTGCTATTGTTGTGAAAAAGATAGAAACTGTAGAGAATCTAACTGATATGTTAACCAAGATAGTTCTAGTTAACAAGTTCAAGCATTGCTTTGGCTTGCTTGGTTTTGTAGTAAGTGATTGCTCTTCGGGGCTTTGTGCGACGACCATTTGGTATTTTTCGCGGAATTTTGTATATGGAGAACTTGGTTTCATTTTATGCCAAGGTAAAGATTTGTTATTTGAGGTGTCACAAAACAAATCACTAAAGAGGAATGAAATTTTGATAAATATGACTTTATGTAATATACATTTTTGTCTTTGTAATTGGGCTAAATTAAAAAGCCCTAAGAGACATCATATATATATTACATTAAAAGGCTCTTGTTGTGGGAGTGATTTGCCTAAATAGCTTCAATTCTGATTAAAAACTAAATTTTTCAAAACTAGCAATAATAAGCCTTAAACTGTGCGTTTAAGTTATATCAAAATTAGATAAATTACAGAAATATCCTTTTACTCTAATTTATACCTACTACGCGGTTTACATACCAGTTGACATGCTTGAGTCATATAATTCACAGTGTGTATCATCTCGTTCTATCCCTGACGCCTAACGGTGCATGTCATTATATTTACTCTAATTTATTATTATTATTATTATTATTATTATTATGTTTTGCTGTTCTTGACTCCTTGAGCTCATTTGTCATCTTAAATAAATTAACCTATTATGTATGTTATCTAATTGTTGGCCAGACGAAGCTTCGCCTCAATTTCTTCAATAACTATAAAAGTATCAGAGAAAAGAAAACAAAGGAAAGAAATGTTCTCTAGTATGTAAATTAATTAACACAAATGAAAAAGAAATGTTCTCCATAATGTTAAACTAAATTAACACAATAATAACAAGAATTGATTATACTCTGTTTTTATTAGGCAAAACAGAGTATAAATACAGGTATGTAAATTGGTTTACATAGTATGTAAATTGGTTTACATAGTATGTAAACTGATTTACATACTATGTACATTAGTATGTAAATTGGTTTACATAGTATGTAAACCTATTTACATACTATGTAAACCTATATTCTGTTATACCAGGACTCATAGCTCTGCAATTGTGAACTATTTTTCATTTTGCAGGTTTTCAAGAGTGGGCCACTGTTTTTATCATCTGGTATACTGCCCTTTTGTTGTTTCGAATTGTTTTCTGCTTATTTTGTATGAATCTGAAGTGGGCTGTTCTCTATCTCGTTTTTGGTTCGCTCCATTTATATTGGCATAAATATTTTAGTTTTTGATACTTCAACGGTGTCGGTGTTTCAGGGTTAAGTTTTGCTGATATTTAAAAAATATTGTAATTCTCCCTCCAATAAATTGTCTTGAGAAAGTAGTCTATGAGTTGTTCGTGTAAATTCTCAGATCAGCAAGAAAAGAAGAAATGAAGCACAGAGAAGCATTGCACAAGAAACTAAATAATACTCTTTCATTGAATCTTGAAAAATGAATGAATGTAAATTGGTTTACATACTATGTAAATCCATTTACATACTATGTAAATTGATTTACATAGTATGTAAATCAATTTACATAGTATGTAAATCAATTTACATACTATGTAAATAGATTTACATACTATGTAAATCTATTTACATACAACAAGTCCATTACAACATAAGGTATGGCATCCAAAGAAGTTACCTTGAAGCTTCTCTTGAAACCACAAGCTCCATTCTCTGCTTCCCAAGTTCCTCTCTTGATATCAGATAACGAATCTTTTAGCAGAAAACTATACATGTGTGCTAACCATCACGAAAATGTAGCCGACGATCCTCAAGCTGTTTGTCCTGTTAGAGGTTGTAAGCGCTTCATGGATATGGAAGTACCATATGTGACTCCAAAAGCTGCACAAGGCGAGGGCTCAAATTATGGAGGAGGATTTGTAAAAGGGTTGGTGACTTATATGGTTATGGATGATTTGGTAGTTGAACCAATGTCCACTATTTCCGGTATTACTTTGCTTAACAAGTTCAACGTCAAGGAAGTTGGAGTCCTTCAAGAAAAGGTTGTTACTTTAGGCATGGCTGAGGTATATACGTTGGTTTTCAATACTAACTTATACTTTATTGTGTTTTTGTTTCCATTGTTAGTTATATCATATAGGTTTTTTTGTGTATTAGTTTTGGTGATGACGTATCTCTTTATGTGCATTAGGGGTTGAAACTGCTTCAAGCTTCTCTTCAGACCAAGTCAGTTCTGAGCACCGTTTTTAGGGTCAAAGTGGTTTAATAGTCCCTTTCTATTTCTCTGGTGGTTCTTGGTTTGTAATCTCAGTGTGTGAAATTGTCATGAGAATGATATGTAGTTTTGTGATGTTTTTGAAATTATTAGTATGAGAATCATGTTGCCTTTTGGGTCCAGTGTTTTAGTATTTTGGTATCAATCTCAGTTGTAGTCTAATTTTGTTGAGAAATGAAATTTGAAAGTTTGAGAAACTTGAGAAGAGTATGTAAATCAGTTTACATACTATGTAAATCAATTTACATAGTATGTAAATAGATTTACATAGTATGTAAATAGATTTACATAGTATGTAAATTGGTTTACATACTATGTAAATAGATTTACATACTATGTAAATCTATTTACATACAACAAGTCCATTACAACAACTGAACTTGTTCCAACTGCTGTGAAGGTTACTTGTAATATAACATTGCAATCTGGAGTAGATAATGACACAAGTTGACTTAATATATATATATATATATATATATATATAATAAGTTTTAACTAATTTGAGGGTCATTGATCTGTTAGGCAAGCAAGTTTTCATTTTTACTTTTCCAGGAAGGTTTTGAGTACCACCATGCAAATCCTCCGTAAATCATCTTTTATTGTTTCCTCCGTAACTCTGTAGGCGAATTTGTACCTATTCTCAATTTGGAATTATAGTTTTGGGACTGAATAGCATCATCATATATACAGTTTGTCCTTGATCTTCATTTTTTTTTTTGTAGCTGTACATTTTTTAATCAAAATGCACTCTTACAGTATGCTTATTCCTTGCTAGTCTAAGAAGAGACGGAAAGGTCGATTGCAGTACACCAGTTCTAGCCTCCTATATTTTTTAATCAGATCATTGAGCATGTGCACCTTTTTGAAAATTTGTCACATGGCTTATATGTAATACAGTTTACATATTATGTAAAACAGTTTACATAGTATGTAAACAGTTTACATACCTGTTTACATATTATGTGTATATATACTCTGTTTTGTCTAACTAAAACAGAGTATCTCAGTTCAGTTTGCATACTCTAATGACAGTGCATAATTTTAGACAATGCATAATTTTTGCATATGCATAGTTTTTTTGCATATATAATTTTTTTGCATACCTGTTTACATAATTGTTTTTGCATATATAATTTTTTTACAGAGTAAATAAATATGGCAGTGCATAATTTTTTTGCATACCTGTTTACATGCAGTGCATAATTTTTTTCCATAACATAAGCATATGTTTCATTAGGAATTGAAAGTGAAACTTAGTTAATTAAAACTGGAGGATAAAATTATTTTGGGCAAAGGCGTTTAATATTCAATCATAAGTTTCGACGTGCAGATAATTTTGTAAAAGGGACAAAATTGTAAATTTTTTTCCTAAAAACGCTGTCGTAAAGCGAGAATAGAAAAATATGTATCGGCATCAAAAATCTATGCTACGCGGAGGCAATAAATCCTTGTTGTGGGTGTGAAGATTTGAAGTCACCCTCAACCGAATAGAAGGAGAGGGTTACATAAACATTAGTTGTGTTTTAGAGAAACCAAGATCGCCCATCATTATCTTGATTTTTTAGAAAAGCCAAATTATTTTTTGAGTAAATCGCCAATAGCCACATTTGATTATTAGAGCTCATCAACTATCGCATCCAACTATTGTTTCTGTTCATGGGATGTTTCATGCATGACTATCATTAATTCATAATCACACTTGCTCTCATTTGTCTAGTAATTTTAACGAGATTTTGTCTTTTTTTTTTTTTTTTGTACTATTTGATTAATGCTTTTCTATAGAGAGTAATTAAAGGTATATTTGGTATTTGGTATTTTGAGTGGATTTTAAATATTAGTGTTTGTACTCTTCATTTAAACTTGATAGTAAATTTTTCTTCGATGTGTCATTGTCAGTAGAATAGACTTTTCACATCGAAAAATTGAACTACTTAAATCATTGTGTGTTATTTATTTTTCTCATTGTTTATTATTTTACCGTTACTCATAATTATTTATTTGGGTAATCAAAATTGGACTTGAACTTCACTTCTATCAGCGCCATTTTATAACACTTTGGTATGTTTTTGTCTCAACAATGCTACATTATAAACTTGCTCTCTTGGGCTAGACTGACACATTCTAAGCATGCTTCTACACCTATGGCCTCTAGGAGAGTTTATAAAAATAATGATGTTTCTCTTACTTAGGATGATGCTAGGGTGTGTCGTAGTTTAGTTGGTGCTTTGAAATATTGTTGCATAATTAGACTAAAGTTGGCTGTATCTGATAGCAAGCTTTTCCAATTTCTTAATTCACCACTAATAAGCATATACAAGTAGTTAAAAGAGTGTTGAGGTATCTACAGGGTAGTGTGCATTTTGGGTTGAAATTCATGAAATCATCATATTTAGACATTCTAGGTTACTCAGATGTTTACTGGGTAGCTTGTCATGATGATCAAAGAAGCATGGGTGCTTAATGTGTTTTTCTTAGTGATAATCTTGTTTCTTGGTCTTTCAAAAAACAAAAAACTAGTAGCAATTATTCAGCAGAATTTGAATACAAAGCTTTTTGTCTTCATTAGCTGTAGAAGCGAAATGGATTAAATCCTTGTTGTCTGAATTGGGTTTATACTTGAAGCAACCTCTTACTTTATTTTGTGACAATATTAGTGTTGACTTATATTTCTGAAAGTCCTATTTTCCATCAAAGAACTAAATATATAGAAATTGACATACACTTTGATAGGGAGCAAGTTCTTAGAAAGGAAGTAATTGTAAAATTTTGCCCTTTTGATCAGCAACTTGTTGGTCTACTCACAAAGCCACTAGGTAGATAATGCTTCGAGGATTTGAGGTGCAAACTTATGGTGTTGTCCCAACCACAAGTTTGAGGGAGAGTGCTAAATAGCCTTCTAGGCAGTTGTAACTAATTGTATACATGTCAGTTAATTATTTGGACTTGCATTCTTTGAGCTGGCTAGATATATATAGCAGCTAGTACTCAATGAAGTCATCAAGAATATTTTTCCAGTTTTTTCTTCCTACCTTTTTCTCTTTTGAGATTTTTAATTGTAGAGTAGAGAAAAAATTTATATTATGGGCCAATATTGATATATTAATAATAATCTAAAAATAAAAATTCAAAGGAAAATGCCTTTTTCTCTTTGAGATTTTTACTCGTAGAGTCCAAAAAAAAATTTATACATTAATTATGGATTAATATTGATGTATTAATATATATTACTTATAATCTAAAAATACAAATTCAAAGGATAAAGGGTAGTAGAAGTTGCTACTTTTGACAAAATTTTACTTTAGTCTGCTAGTTATTTGGTGGGACAGTACAAGTTCGTTGCCTCTTGCAAAAAGTTATTGAAGTCCAAATAGAAATTTTAGGCCAAATTTTTAGGAGATAAAATTGGCATTTAAAAATATTTATTTGTTTACCAAAAATAATGAGAATAAATATTTAAATAATTTTTATTCATAATTGCACAACAATAGTTCATCTTCTTGCAACAAAAAATCTAACTAATATTTTTTTTATTTGCATATTATTCTAAACTATAAACTATTCATTTAAAAAATAATAATTTACATGCTATTTATGATTTAATCCTTTACCATATTGACAAAACAAATTCCTATATAAATTACACCTTTTATGCTTTTATTGTGGCCAAGTAAAAACACATTCTTTGTGGGTTTTTTTTTTTATATATTATTTTTATCAATATTTGTGTTGATGATAATATAAATTTAAATACAATAAATTTTTATTTATTTTGAGATCTCATTGATCGTTATAATAGCCTATATACATTAGAATAAAATTGTAGGTCCGATAGTGAAATAAATAACCATAAATTTAATATTTAAATAATAAATTATTCATAATTTTTTAAATAAATAATTTATGGTTAAAATAATAAGTTAATAAAAAATAATTATACAAATCTTTAATGATTTTAATTTTGGTAAAAAATAAATATTTTTTAAAATGTAAATTTTATCCGTAAAAATTTGGTCTAAATATCCGAATTCAACTTTGATGAGCCTCTTAAAAAAAAAAAAAAAAAAAATTTCAAACGCATAAAATAAAAAATCTGTGGTGTCATTTTTAAGTGTTTTTATTAATTTTTTTTTAATGATTATAGCTCTGAACCAATAAAATTTAAGATTAATATAAATATTTTTAAAAAAAATATAAATATTTAATAAATAATAGGAATAAAAAATAATATGATTAACAGGATCATTTCACATAACGATCTCATGCCAATGAGTAGTTCCTCGAGTCAAAAGGGAAATGAGATGCTTTTTCCAATATCATTTCGCCATGTGTGAGCATTTGCACTTACAGTGAGCTTTGCAGAGTGAAGAAGAACACATTTTGCACTTACAGTGAGCTTTGCAGAGTGAAATTAATCTTTTATGTGTTTACAGATATAAATGCATTTTTAATTAGAAGAAAAGTATAAATTTATTTTTTCAATTAGTTAAAAGAAAGTTTCTATTGCAAATCATCTTTTAATTTGTACTCTTTTTCTTTTCTTTTCTTTTTAATTATTACTATTTTACAATATATTACTTTTAAATAAATTACACACTTATGTACATAATAGCCTGTGGATTCTATAACTATTGTAAATAGTTAGTTAGAGCTGATGTGGAAGGTTGTTACATAGTGACCAATCAATTTATAGTATTGACATTATAAACAAGCTTGTAACAGTTTAATTATAAATTAATTTAGAGATATTTTCTCATTTTTCTCCCTTATTATCTCTCTTGTATGGTATCAGAGCTACGGATTTGGAAATCAAGAAAAGCTTGCTTTAGCTTCATCAATGACATCTGATAGTGAACAGGCTGTCATGTCTCATGCATCTAACGCAAGTGTTGCGCAAACAAGTGGTCCTCAAATAGTCTATCCTCATGTTGGATTAACTTTTGCGATCAAGCTTGATCGACACAACTATCTCATCTGGCGTAAGTAATTGCTTGCTATCATCAATGCGTTTGGACTTGAAAAATATATTGATGTTACTAAATCTCTTCCTCCTTGTTTTCTTACTGTCACTGATGCAATCAATTCTGAATTTGATATCTGGACTTGTATGAATGGCACGATCAAGTCGTGGATATATGGCTTAGTTAGTACTAATGCTCTTTCTCACTTGCCTTGAGTAGGAACAACTGCTCAAATGGGGTTAGCTCTTGAGAAAACTTTTTCTAGTTCATCTCAAGCTCAAGTCATGGATTTGAGATTCAATTGCAGAATGATAGTTTAACAATGGATGAGTATCTTCTCAAAGTTAAACAGGTGTTTGATCACCTAGCTGCCATTGATGAAGTCATCTCTGACAAAGATCTTGTGCTTTGTGTTATTCGTGGCTTAGACTCACTATACAATTCTTTCATCTCTTCTCTGACTATACATGGAGGCTCTCTCATTTTTTGTGAATTGTATAGTCTTTTACTTGGATATGAGAGGATGCTTGATCATCAAACGATCAAGCACACCAGTTAGATTTGGCCTCCGTTCATCCAGCACAACTTGCTCGGGACTCAACCTTTTCTGCTAATTCTCCTAAGAGTTATCATCTTGATAAGTCACGACCTCCTAAGAGTCAGAATTAGTGGATTATAATTCTTTCAATCAGCACACGATAATAAACCCACTCAGAATAAACAATCAGCACATGATTATAATTCTTTCAACAAGAATAAGAAAACTTTAGGTTGTGGTAGCACAATCAAATGTCAAGTTTGTGGCAAAAATGGTCATGGTGCACAAAAATGTTTGCAGCTTCGTGATTTTCTTCTTGGAAAATGAGGTGCACCTTCTGCATTTGTAGCTAAATTTGGAGATTCAGGTCTTGGTTCATCAAATCAATCTAACTCAAGTTGGCTTTTGGATTCTGGTGCAACACACCATCTCACCGGTAATGTTACCAAGCTACACACCTCCATACCTTACACTGGACTGGACTGGACTCAGTCATTGTAGGTAATGGCTCAACTTTGGCTATTAAGAACATAGGAAGCATTTTTGTGGTCATCAATGATAGTGTTTTATGATTAGATAGAGTCTTACATATAACTAAAGCTTAATCAAATTTGTTGTTAGTTTAAAAGTTGTGTTGTGATAATGATTTAAGTGTTTAATTTCTAGTTGATTCTTTTACTATCAAAAAGGCACACATAATGCAGATTTTGGCTCAGGGCAAGGTAACTAATGGCCTCTACAATCTTAAATGTGTGACTCTAGCCTCTTGTGTTATCTCATCAAGC
Source organism: Elaeagnus macrophylla (assembly GCA_029378325.1). Lineage (NCBI taxonomy): Eukaryota > Viridiplantae > Streptophyta > Magnoliopsida > Rosales > Elaeagnaceae > Elaeagnus > Elaeagnus macrophylla. Next base: position 37,937,336 of record CM055643.1, on the reverse strand, counting down.
TTACTCATGTATAGTTGCCTCTAATTTGTGGCATTTTACGTTGGATCATCCATAAGCTAGAACACTTGATGTCTTAATAAAAGGTTGCTTACTTCCTACTATAACTAGTACTACTCAAAATAAGAGTTTTTGTTTTGTTTTTCCTCTTGCTAAAGTACATAGGCTTTCTTTTTCTACTAAACATGTAAGGACTCCTAATGCTTTGATCTATTATATATGGATTTATGGACATCATCTATATTGGCACTTTTTGGTTTCAAATACTTTCTGTTAATTGTGGATGATCACACCAGATATATGTGGATCTTTTTCTTGCATACTAAAGACCAAGTTCATCTTGTGTTTATTTCCTTTATGCATATGATTGAGAGAACTTTTTCTGTAAAGTTAAAGGCTATTCAAACAGATGGTGGGGGTGAATTCAAATTTCTTAACACTCATTTAGGGTCCTTAGGGATCACTCATAGAGTTACATGTCCTTACACCTCTGAGAAAAATGGTGTAGTATGTAGTCAAGAAATATGAGAGTTGTGGACAAAAGCATAGCCTTATTGTTACAGTCAAGCCTTTCCACTTAGTTTTGGGTACATGCTTTTCGTGCTTCTGTCATTGTCATGAATAGACTTCCCTCTACTACTCTTAACTCTCAATAACCTTATCAATTGCTCTACAAATGTGTACCAGATTATACTTTCCTAAGATCATTTGGTTGTGAGTTGTTTCCTAGTGTTAGAGCTACTAACAAGCATATACTCCAGCCTAGATCAGCAGCTTGTGTTTTCTTAGGATATGCTCCTAATCAAAACTGTTATTTGTGTTATGATTTGAACACTAAGAGACTTTACACTAGCAGGCACGTGATATTCAATGAGACTACCTACCCCTTGATACTTCTTTCTCATCCTACTAGTTCTTTGTCTCAACCTGCCTTTGATGGTGACTTGACATCTACTTTTATCTCTCCTACTGAGGTGTGTACTTTATCTTCTCCATCTCAAACTTTACCACTTAGTCCTTTTGTATTCCTTTGTCTCATTCATCTCCTAGTTCACTGATGTGCAAATTATAGTACTCGCAAATATACGAATCACTCGTAGAAAGTGATAAGCAAACCTCCGAGGTCGGTCTCTCAAGGAATTGTATTGGTTCTAAACAACATTCTTCTTAATCTAACTAGAGTCCTAAAGCAATTAAAAGTACTAATTAAATAGAGTTCTAGTAAAACTAAAACTCTAAGTAACTAGAGTCCTAAACTTAGTAAAATTGTAAACAAAGTGTGGTTTGTGGCGAGATCAATGGTAACGAACAATTAATGAAAACAATAACGCAAGTTCACAATTAATTCAAGTAGATTTCAAATATCAATGGAGGATGTATGGACGTTTAGTTTGGTTGGTCATACTTGCATCGAAAAATAATGGTGAAATAACATGAATGTTCCAATAAATAATTTTTACCGGCTTTCCTTTTAATTACGAAAATTCCTACGATCAGGTAATTCTCTTTGTTGATTAACTAATTAACATTCTACGATCGGGTATATCAAATAGCAATCAAATTATGCGCAAGGAAATATATGTCAATCAAACTAATGCTATGACTAAGTCACTAATTTGAAACTTTGATTAAGTGTTTCGGAATAAAGTTAAGGTGACGTTCCTAAAACTAGATTCTCAGATTTTTCAACCTAACTATGAATCTCAAATTGACCCATGAAAATTCACAATTAAATATCTAAACATTCTCTTAATCAAAAGGTAAATTCATTTATTTCAAATCAATAAAACATTCACCAAAACAGTTCTAGCAAATATGGCAATACAAACTAAACATCCATAATGAAATTAGTCGTTCATGTTCATATTAAAATTCATAGACAAATTCAATGTGAACATACACTCAATGAAACAAGAAGAAAAATAGAATTCTATAACAACAAGGAAATCCTAGATCTAAATACTGTTATTGGATGAGATGGCGTTCTTCTCCAAAAGCTCTATCTTCGATCGTCAATGGTTTCCTTGGATCCTTAGAATAGATACTCTTGCTTTGTTGAGTGTGAAAAAGCTCCCAAAACTAGTTGCATCTCTTGTTTGCTCGCAAAATTGTAGAGTGTATAAGTTGTATTGTAAAGAGGATTCTAGAGGGGGTATTTATAGATGTAAGGGTTTACACAAATCTTGATTGCAATAGGAATAGGCGTACCGCGGCATACAATTTTCTCGCCGTGGCGCAACACAAAAATTGAAAATATTGGTTGAAACCCAAGAGGTTCCCGCCGCGGCATACAATTTCCTCTCCGCGGTGCGCGTTGCCTTTCCTTTCCTTTCTTCACATTTACTCTCTTACATATGTGCTAGCTCGTTATATACAGCTTACATATTTTGACTTGTTTTGCCCTTAACTCGTGATTCTAGTGCCGTAAGTGTCTCGTCTTTTCCTGTTTGCACCATTCAACTCATTTGACGCTAAAAATACTTAAAATACACTAAAACATACACGTGATTTTGAATTGATAGATTTATAAAAATAATCAAATAAACAATCATAAGAAATCTATTTTTTAAACAATTAAGCACAATAAATTACGAAATGTTAGTACTTTTTGAGCACTCATCATTCACCTCATACAGTGCCTAATTCCTCCTCACCTACACTTGCCCTACCTTCACCCATCTCATCTATATCTCCATCTCCTACACTTCATTCTTCTCATAGTCCTTCTGAGGATCATTAGTCTCCGATCACATCAGACCAGTCTCTTGTGTCATCCTGCTCTAATAGGCATCCAATGGTCACTAAAGCTAAGTCTAGTATTATGAAACCGTATCTTAATGTTTTTGTTAGCACATCCAGCATTTTGCTTGAACCCTCATTATGAGGAAGCAAAAAGGATCCCTAAGTGGGAATAAGCAATAAGTAAAGAGTATCAAGCATTGTTAAGTAATAACACCTCGATACTAGTTTCTTTTCCTCTAGGAAAGAAGAGAATAAGGTGTCGTTAGGTTTACAAAGTCAAATTATTGGCTGATGCTACACTTAACAAGTATAAGTCAAGGTTAGTAGCCATGGGCTATCATCAGAAGCATGGCATTTACTATTTAGAAACTTTCTCACCAGGTGCCAAACCACAAACAATCAAAGTTTTTCTCACCTTAGCTATTTCTTTCTCTTGGTCAATTAGACAAATAGTTGTGAATAATGCCTTCCTAAATGGTGATCTTGAGGAGGCAGTTTACATGGATCAACCACTTGGTTTTGTGGATTCTACTCAACCTGAACTAGTGTGTGAACTCACAAAGACTCTCTATAAGTTGAAACATGCACTTAGGGCCTAGTTTCATAAGCTATCTGTAACTTTGTTAAGCTTGGGTTTTGTGAGTAGTAAGCCAGACAGTTCAATGTTCATTGGTTCTATTTCCACACGTATGACTATTTGTTTGATCTATGTGGATGATATTGCTATCACATGGAATGACATAGAATAAATTAAGAAGCTTATTGTATTATTGAACTCTAAGTTTGCATTGAAAGATTTGGGCAACCTGAGTTACTTTCTAGGCATTGAAGTGCAGAGATGCTCTTCTAGTCTTCATTTGTCACAGAATAAGTACATTTAGGGTCTTCTCAAGAAAGTTGGGTTGGACTCATCTAAACCAGCTAAAACACCCATGGTGACAAGTTCCATGCTTTCTAAGTTCAGTATTATACCACTGGAACATCCTACACTCTATATAAGCTTAACAAGTGCCTTCTAATATTGTGTGATGACTAGAATTGAGATTAATAGACTTTGCCAATTTCTTCAGTCACCCACAGAAGAACATATGAAAGCTGCTAAGAGAGTTCTTAGGTATCTCAAGGGAACTTCTAAACATGGAGTGTTTGTACAGAAATCTGAGGTTCTTCAAATAGCTGGGTTCACTGATTCAGACTGGGCTTGCTGCCATGATGATAGGGGTAGTACAAGTGCATATTGCATTTTCTTTGGGGACAGTTTAGTCTCTTGGAGTGCAAGGAAGTAGAGGACAATAGCTTGTTCCTCTATTGAAGTAGAGTACAGGGCACTTGCATTGGCATCCGTGGAAATAATGTGGTTGTAGAATTTGCTTGCTGAGCTCAAAGTTTATGTGTTTCATACTCCAATTATGTTTTGTGACAATATAAGTGCTAAGCCTTTAGCATCCAATCTAGTGATGTATGCTCAAACAAAGCATGTGAAATTGGATTTTCATTTTCTAAGAGAGCTAGTAGTTTAGGTTAAACTTAATGTAAGGTATACTTTATCACAAGATCAAATTGTAGATATTTTAATACCAGTTGATCATAGATTTTCTACACTCAAACCTAAACTTTTGGTGCTTTCGCCACCATTAGTTTAAAGGGGGTTGCTAAGATACATAATAGCCTGTGGATTCTAAAACTCTTGTAAATAGTTAGTTAGAGCTAATGTGAAATGTTGTTATTTAGTGACCAATCAGCGTATAGTATTGACATTATAAATAGGCTTGTAATAGTTTAATTATAAATTAATTTAGAGATGTTTTCTCATTTCCCTCTTTATTTATCTCTCTTGTACTCATTTAATCAAGTTACATAGGTTTGTAACTGATTTAATTACCTGAGATAGCATATAAACGTAGGAAACTAACTTTTTGCTTAAAATAGCAAAACGACTGTGTTTTAGGAAAGCACAAATGACACTGTTAACCCAGCCTTCACTTCTTCTTCTTCGATTCTTCTTCGCTTCTTCTTCTTCGCTTTCGCTTCTTCTTCTTCTTCTTTGCTTCTTCTCTGTTCCTGATTTGTATGAAATCTTATAAGTTTTTATTTTTCGCTGTTTTTTAGTGTAATTTGAAGCTTTTTGTTGTTTGATATATGTAGGAAAGAGTGGAGCAGGTGAAGAATTGAAGATGAAGATGAAGATGAAGATGAAGTCATGTGAATGTACAGGTTACATACAAATTTATTTTATATGTAACCTGTACATTCACTTGAACCCACTTGAAGAAGAAGAAAAAGAACAACTTATGTACATTCACATTTTGTATGTACAGGTTACATACACATTTATTTTGTATGTAACCTGTACATTCACATTTTGTATGTACAGGTTACCTGTACATACGAACTGTTTTTCCTGCAAAAGGTGAATGTACAGGTTACATACAAATTTATTTTGTATGTAACCTGTACATTCACATGAAATGCATTGTATTGTTTGTATGTTATTATTGTTTGAACAGCTTACAAAATGTGAATGTACAGGGTACATACAAAATGTGAATGTACAGGTTACATACAAATTTGTATGTACATGTTACATACAAATTTGTATGTACAGGTTACATACAAATTTGTATGTACAGGTTACATACAAATTTACATACAAAATAAATTTATATGTACAGGTTACATACAAAATAAATTTGTATGTAACCTGTACATACAAAAACACGAAAATGGCGTGGTTTTTACGAATACGCAGATAAATGGATATTTCCGTAAAAATCATATATATTATATAAATGAAACGGTGAGTTTAAGTCTAAAAAGTGCTATTTAGGTATAAAAAGCTTTTTTCTACAAATCTTTGTTATTTGAGTAATTCACTGTTTGTAACTCGGTTAGAGGCAAGGTGCAATATGGGTAATAGAAATAAAAATAACGAGCTTAATTTGACATAATTGAAGCCCATGTTATAAAATAGTTCAAATATAAATTTTGTATCGGACATTTCCATTTAAAAAGAGGGAATCAATAACATTAAAAATAAATTGATAATAGACTAACAGTAAAGGCAAAAATGTATTTTTTATTTATTTTTTGAAATTACATGTATCATTTCATGTGCTATCAATATTTAGCAAACATTTAAACAAAGCCTATACTCTTTATGCAACAAAGACTCATCTTTATAATGACTTTCAAATACGTGTTTGTCTTCTACTAGTGACACAGGCATGAACATACCAAAAAATGGCACAACAAAATTATAATAAGTGTTCTATCAAATAATATTTAGTTCAAATATTTGCATAAAATAATAAAAAATAAATGATAATTTATTACCCAAGTCCAGATGAATCACAATAAATATAAGCTCATATTTTACTTAAATCAAAATAATACATGATATATATTTGAACTTACAACTTGAAGTCAGCAAATTAACAAAAAGACTAACCGATTAGAAACCCAAAAAAAAAAAAAAAAGATTAACTGCAGTTGGTAGAATGTTATAATGGTTGACAACATAGCTGTCTTTTTCAGTAGATTCTTAACAAAAGAAATCCAAATCCAAATTCGAATTTAAGATTATATAGGTTATTCAAAATTAAAACAGCAATTCACCTTGCAATTATAATTGATTTTGAATATATATATATATATATATATATATATATATATATATATATGTGTGTGTGTGTTTTCTCATGCAAAATCAAATATTAAAAGTTAAGCCAATTTTTATAGAGTAATCAAATCAAGGTACTTTTTGAAAAATGCTTAACTTTTATCATCTATTTTTCTTTTTCTTATATATGCTTTTAACTCCAAAACAAGAAAAGGAACATTTTTATTTATCTCAATTCTAGATGCATTCACAATGGTAGAAGTTGAATAGATAACAAAAACAATTCCATATGCTTCATCTGATCACAATTGAGAACACATCACAGATGGACTATTCCGAAAGAGTAACGGTGCATTAAATTTTATGTATTAAGTAATGTAATAGACATGTTACCATAATAAAACTTATGAATTACCTATTATATTTTTATAATTAATTATAATTTAATGTTGTAAGTTCTGTAAATTCATTTGAATTTTTGCTCACATTTCCGTATACAAACCACATAACTTGTTTATTTTAATTAGTATTTTTGTCTATCTCTTTGTATGGTATTTTGCTTGTGATTAGTATTACACACACTCAAGTAGATTTTAAATATTATGTATATTTAGATATTACACACCACAAGTTGGTTGGGAGCATATAACATGCATGATTAAAATATTTTTACTTACATTTGATTTTTACTTTTGGCGGGTGTTTCTGAATTTTTAAATGGTTGAGTTTTGTTATTAAAAAAAATGTTTTTGGTGCTTCACTGGGGATCTTGCAGGTAATTCTCTGAGGTTATTGGCGAGGGATCTGTGAGGATGCACATGGTGGATCTTTGACTTTTTGGACCTTGTTGATACTTCACGGGAGACTTATTAAGGTGGTTAATGAGGCCTCGCGGAGATGCGTAGTGAGCTACACGCTAAGGTACCGAAAGTTATAAAATTAGCTATAAATACCCTCGTTTTATTTTATACACTTTCTCTCATACTTCTTTCTACATCTTTTTATGAGCTGATTTTTGTGTTGAGTAAAAATCTAACTTTATAAAAAATATTTTCTTAAGCTCTCGAAAAACATTTTATATTTTTTCGTATCAATAATACTTTGAGTGTTATTCCGTATTAGTGATTTGAAGGTGATAAAAATATTAGTTGGATATTTTTTGAAGTTAAACCTATTTGAAAAAGAGTTTTCGTAATCTCAATAAATTGAGTATTTTTCTATATTGAGCTACGAGATGGTGGTGGAGTTTGTTAAATTATTTTATCAAACAAAGATTTTATAGTATCAATACATCGAGTATTTTTTTGTATTGAGATACGAGACGGTGTTAAAATTTGTTAAATTATTTTAACAATCGGAGTTGCCTTAATAACGATACATCGAGTATATTTATATATTATTATTATAAAGTGGATTTTTAATTGAAAATCATATTTGGGTGTATTTAATATTGTTTAGATTTACTTTAATCTGATCATACGTATTAGTGCCATATTATGTGGTGGTGAGTCGAATCCGTTGAGGATCAAAGTAGCTATGGTGATAATTGGTGATAGCAGCCTAGGTAGTTAAGATAAGTGGTCTCGACTAATATTGGCGTTTATCTTTGTTAAGTTTGTATAACTATTTATATATTTTAGTGAATTTAGCTGTTGAGTGGTTACTTTAAGTAACCTGTGAATGTTATTACTTAAGATTGGACCCTAAATGTGTTTACCACATTATATTGCTGTGTTTGAATGCTTTATTGCATGAGTTAGTATAATTAATGTATCCTTGATATATGTACCAACATATTAAGACTATACGGTAATTGAAAGCATTTTATGCTTTATTCTATTTCTAATATATGCCTTATTTTTATTTGTGATTATTTGTTGTTTGTTTTCTATTTATATTGTTTCTGCTACCTGTACGAGAAGGACGAGTCCATAGGGGTCAGTGTCACCTAGACTTGGTTGTACACTGAGTTGAGACACTCTCAATTGGCATCAGAGTTAGTACACCCTTGTTAGGCTTAACTGCTTCGGTGTTGATTTGTCTCTCATACTTTTCACACACATTCACTTTTCACCAGAATAAACTATGGTGAAGGAGGGAACGTAGGTAGACCTCTACTCCTTAATGGGCATAACTATGTTTATAGGAAGTCGTAGATGTGATTCTTTTTCTAGTCCATGGGAGACAAGGTTTTGTATCAAGTAGTGAATGGTTGGAAACCTCCTACTAAAACTCTTGAAGATGGTTATGTTGGAAGATAGTTCTATTGTTCCCAATCCTACATTTGAATGAACTAAAGACGAAAATAGAGAGTGCGATTGGAATAGCAAAAGATTATATGTACTCACCCAAGCTGTGACTCCTAAAAAATACAAACGGTCTACTTGCACCACTTCTAAAGAAGCTTAGGATATTTTAGAAATTATGTATGAGGGTACCTCTGTGGTAAATAATTTCAAGTTTATGAGACTAAAGAAAGACTATGAACTTCTTTAGATGGAGAAAGATGAGACGTTTGATAAATTTTACGGCCTCTTCTCAAACATTATCAATACTTCCTATAATTTGGACCGTCTAATTGATGGAGAACTTCATGCTGAAAAAATTCTTTATAGCCTTCCTACTCAACTTAGAGAAAAATTTATTGCCATTGAAACTTCTTTCAAAGAAAAACCTCTAAAGGTGAGGGAGATCATTGATGATCTCTAAACTTTTGAAATTCATCACCTTCTTCCTAAAAGAACTTCTTCTACAGATAAAGGTAAGAGTCTTGCACTAAAGACTACTAAATAGAGCAAATAATGTGTCTTTGTTGATAGTGATAACTTATCTAGTTTGGGTGAGGAGGAATTTATTTGTTGGCAAAGCAATTTAATAAATTCTTTGGGAGCAAAAGGAATGCTCCTGTAAAGTCAAAAAGGAGAGCTCTAGTCGAAGAGATTATAAAACTAAAGTTGAAGACTCTGAAGATGAATAAGAGAGACCTCAATCTAGAGGGAAGGTTAAATAGGTCAAGTGTTATGAGTGTGGAACGCTCGGACACATTGCTGCATAGTGTCGACTAAAGGGACAAGAATCTGGCAAGAAGGCCATAATGACAAAGGTTACTATTTCGAATAATATCCATAGTTCGGTAGATGATGTAGGTAACTTTATAGCCTTTGTGTCAACTAAAGATGATCCTCCTACTATGACCTCTCAATCTTGCAAATTCCTTGATAAGGATGAGTATGAGGAGCTCCTAGATACTTACAACAAATTGCTCAGGGATCATATTAAAACCGAGAAAGCTCAAAAAAAGGCTTTGGGCAACCTTGAGGTTAAATAAAATGAGCTAAGTGCTCTTGAAATTGAATTTGACAAGAAGCAAACAACTCACAACAAGTACAGTAGAGGATGTAAGTAACTTTATAGCCTTTGTGTCAAGTAAAGATGATCCTTCTACTACGACCTCTCAATCTTCCAGATTCTTTGATAAGGATGAGTATGAGGAGCTCCTAGATATTTACAACAAATTGCTCAAGGATCATATTAAAACCAAGAAAGCTCAAAAAAAGACTTTGGACAACCTTGAGGTTAAAGAAAAGGAGCTAAGTGTTCTTAAAATTGAATTTGACAAGAAGCAGTGTACCCACAATAAGTACACAGATGATCTCTCAAAGAAATGTGAGATTATGCAACAAAAGGTTCAATGACATGGATGCTGAGATAGAGTCTAACAAGTCAAGGATGAGATTCCTTGAGCAATCATTAAAGAGACTCCAAAGTTTAGCGAATTGTTAGTCCGGATCTTTCAGAAGAAGAAATTGAGAAAACTTCACTTCTAGGAAAGAAGGTTGAGATTCTATTAAAGTGAAAAGGCAAATCTTGCTCATGCCTTATCTAAAAAGGACGTAGAACTGCTAGCTTTTCAAGACAAATTAAAAAATCTGGGCAATTTTGTCAGATTTTTTCAAGCATCCATTAAAGAAAAGGATGACCTACTCACTACTTTGAGTGCAAAGTAGTCTGATCTTAAGAAGGATTTAGAACACTCTAAAACCACTGTTAACTTCTTATGGGTACTCAAAAATTGGATGAGATTCTTGTTCGCATCAAGGCACCCAGTGATAGATGCAGGTTGGGTTTTACTAATGATAGTTGTGCAGCTCTCTCTCCTTCTACTGCTTCTTGTGCTTCTCACTTTGAAAGGTTTGTAACTTCTACTGCTATTGCTTCCACCAATGCTTCTCTCTTCATCAGATTTGTTGCAAAAGATGCTCTTCATAAGACTATTACTGCCAAAGATAAAGGTAAAGTTGCTACTAAAGGTAAGTCGCATGTGTCGTTCTAGCCAAGCTTTTCTAGCAAAGTGAACATCTTACCTCATGCTTCTTCTTCTCATCATGCCGGTGATGATCTATTGCCTCTACTTACACGCTTCATCCCTTCTTGTCACCACTGTGGTGAGTGTGGGCATATCAAACCCCACTGTGAGACTCAATGTTGGCAATTCTACCCCTCCCTCTCCTTCTCGTATTACCCATCAAAGGCAAAGACCTAGTTTCTCACTCTCTCATACTCATTCTTGTCATACTTGTGGTATTGTTGGTCATCTTGCCATCTAGTGTCCAAGATATGCTTGGAGTAGTACTAGGAGATCTCCCCCTCGCTCTTTTAATTATGACTTTTCAGGATGTACTTTCTATAGTTTGTTTGAGCATTTTGTTTCTGGGTGTATTATGCACTGGCTACATAGTAAAAAGAGGGAAAAACTTTCTTAAACATCGACAGGTCATTCAAAAATTTCTAAAACAAATAACTCTCAAGTGGTTCTTACTCCTCATGCTCATATGAACCAGAGGTTACATTTTGCTCCTATTGCCCCTCATCGCTTATTTTCTAAATGGATGAATGTAGTTTGATCACACTATTTTTGGGTATGAGTTAGTTTGATTTGAGTTCTTATTGTTTTCTCTCTCTTTAATGTAGTATTTTATGTATGTGTTTATCTCTATGTTTATGTATTTAAATTTATTATCCTATATTTTTCTTTGTTCTTTACTCTTTCTTTTATTGAAATAGTTGTTTTTAAAATTTAATAAATTTTCTAATTTTTTAAAGATTTTTTCTCTCTCCTCACCTTTTAGGGTTGCTTATTAAGCATCATCGCTGGAGTCTCACTGATCGTTCACTGGGGGTTTGTTGAGGTTTCACTAAAGTAGTGTTTTTACACTTTTACGAGGGGTCAGCAAACCCCCCTTTGCAAAGGGTTCCCAAGGGGTCTGCAAACTTTACAATTTTTTTATATAAGCCCATTTTTCTTATTTGTTTCAAACCATAGAAATTTTAGATACTTCCTACCCTCAAATATGTTCACCAACTACCTTCTAAATTACTTTTCACTACCCCTAAACACTTTACCCCTCTTTTTCCCCACAAAATACCTAGACAAAATAAAAGATCTCGTATGAACCAAGATGAAGCTGGTTCTTCTTCTCAACCTAAAAAGTCTCTTTCTTTCATTTGTGAGCACTTAGTCTTAATTGAGTAATTTTCTGATATCCAGGAAATGTTTTCATACTTTTCTTGGCTTATTCTTTGTACTCTTCCTTGCTCCTTCGACCCTATGTTTGTCGTGGAGTTCTATTCTTGTGTCTATCTCTTTCACCTTAAGGGAATGTCATGTCACCTTGTCACCTTCTCTAGATATAATGTTTTAGACCTCTTATCTATCCTAAACGTAGAAAACCCTAAGTTTTTCATCCTTCAATTTGAATACAAAAACCTTACTGTTGCTAATTTTTCAGCTGATCTTGAGCGTCTCAAAGCTCAAAATCAATCTGACATGGCTACTAGACTTGTTGGTCTTGACATAGAGTAAGCTGGTGGTTCTATTCCTCTCACTTCTTCACCTGGTCACATGCTTATGCAAGTTGTATATGCTTGCGTTTTTCCTTGTACTCATGTATCTTATATGCCTAATGCTAGGGTCACTTTCTTTGTGCCATTCTTGATTGTAAGCCTTAGATCTCACTAGTATGATATGTAGGACCATCACTTGTTGTTCTTTCTCTCCTTTTTCTTCTTCTAATCTTCATTACCCTTCATTGATTACTAGTTGGACGTCTGTCTTTGGTGATTCTATTCAAGTTTCTATTATTGGTTGTACTCTCCTTTCTCTCAGACACTTTCAAGCATCACGCCAACTTTTTGGGAACTTTGAGCCTTCTTCTTCTTTGTCTCGGAGTGCTTTCTATTCTACCTCTCTACTTCTCTTCCTATTCCTCCTCCTTAATCTTCTGAGTCTCCCTCACTAAGTGCAAAAGTGGATACTTTGACAGAACATTTCGACAAGTGTCTTGAAGTGTCAGGAACGCACATTACACCGTTAGCTGTTGATGAACCTTAATGACAGGATGAGCATAGTTGAGCGACGGTTAACAATCTTGACATGGTTCTCCATGGTCTTTAGGCTCATGACCTTCTTTTCACCCTTTTGGTAGAATGAATCGTTCTCATATTCACTCAGTTAGTGTGGGTACTAGTGCACTCCTTTAGAATCAAGACATTCAATTCTTTCAGTCTTCAAATTCCTTCAATCAGTTGTTTGACTAGTTTTCCACTCTTAGAGCTAAGTTTTCCAACCTTTTGCAGCCTTCCTAACCTCCTAACCGTAGGGAGTTAGGCATCGATTATCAGCTTGACCTTGATAGAGATGAAGGGAAAGGAGAATCTTAAATTCTTTGTATTTTTATTCTTCTTTCTAAAAGTTTTAATAAAACTTTGAAATTAATAAAATGTTATTTCTTTGTTGTGTGCTTGCTCATGTATCTTTTACTTATACTTTATTTTCTCTTTACATGTGTTGCCTGAATATATAAGATTATTGCATATTGTATGCCTTTCCTCTCTTATGTAGGGGTGTTCCTTTGACTTTCTGTGTCAAAAAAGGGGAAAAGTTTGTTTGTTGCACAACATGTTTACGTCTGTTTTTTTGCATTATGTAGGAAGTGAGTTGATGCAAACCCGAGAGCATGAACCTTGTAACCCACAAACGTAATACGGTTTGAGAACTATAAGAGAAATGGTCTAAGATCCAACATTAAGATAGCATTCAAATCTCAAGAAAAGAAGATCAGATTTTTGGAAGTAAACTCACCTTAACACATGGATATTACTCATCATGAGACAAGATGATATAAAATCTACAAAGGTTTGCAAATCCCTTAATAAGTTTGTTGGATAAAGAACATAGAGTTTTTAAGCTTTCAATTTGATTTGTGAATCAAATTTGTATTTATGACAAAAGTTATTACTGCTAAGAACTTTAAGGAGTATTTATAGGAAACAAACAAAAACCTAAAAGCAAAAAGCAAAAGGATCTAAACCATTGATTTTGATCAAATTGTCAAAAATTACACACAAATTTTTATTATGCTACAACAGATGTGGCTCGGATAACAAAAAATCAATGCGTGCTGCAGTGCATGAAAATCTTTACTACGGCTAGATGTCCAGTATACCAAATCCAAGAGTCAGGTGCCTCAACGGCCAAACTCCCATGCCACAACACATATGACTTCCATACAAAACCCGAGGCTTGGTTGCCGCGGTAGCCAAAACTTCATGCCGTGGCACAGCCCCAAATTCTAGAATTTGACAATTAAACTCAACACATCCATGCCACATATTCATGCACATTTTATTGTGTTGCGGCGTGCCTTGATGTGCATTATAAAAGTGCATATTTTCTTGTGTTATGTTCATAGTAATCCCATTTGGATGCAATATAACTATCGACGATGCCCCTTGATTCTCATCATTTCTCATTTATTTAAGAAGATTTGACCTCGAATCTTAGCTATAGTAATGGGAATTGTCGTCATCAAGAAGGTTGAATCAAATGCAAATCAAACAATGCTTTTTGATGGCCTTTTCAAAGTTGTTTGTTCAAGAATTGAATATATTAAAGGTTTGTGCTCCTTAATATCATTGATTTGCTCCACTCTAATGAATTCAACAGCTGTACCCTACAAAATAAGATTAGCAACAATAGGTGATGAGATAAAACTCTTGTTTGGGGAACAACGTATTTCTCTCCTTTCAATTCTTTCTTCGACCACTAGAACTTCAATTTTTCCACATTCAACTCGTTTTTCTTTCTCTTCAGCCTCAAAATTCCTCATTGGATCTTCATGCATCTCCTTCATATTTAAGGGAATAAGAGTAGTTCTTTTGCTATCCTTCACAAATTTATACTTATTTGTGATCTTATCATGGGTAGCTCCTCTATCAAGTTTCCATGATTGTCCTAATAGTATGTGTTCCACCTCCATTGGTACCGCATCACATAATACCTCATCTTGATACCTTCACATTGAAAACAAAACTAACACCTGATTAGTCACCCTAATTTCTCTTATGTCATTTTTCCATGGTAACTTATATGACTTTGGATGTTACAAAGTCTTCAAATTCAATTTCTTTATCATGATAATGCTAGCCAAATTTGAAATAATATTTCTATCAATAACCAAGCTACATACCTTTCCTTTGACATGGCACCTAGAATGAAATAAGTCCTTACATTGTATCTTCTCTTCTACATATTCAGGTGGTCTTCCAGTTGGCGAACTATATGCAATTTTGTCTCTTCGCTCCAATTTCTTTTCAAGTCTCAATATCACCCTATCAATATCTTCTTGGGACTTAAGGAAAAACTTGAAATCTATCTTTTCTTGAGACATATCCATTGTAGAATCCTCAATTGCCAAAAATAGTTCAAAAATCAAAGAGTTTAACAAAAGGAAATTAACTCAAAGTGTTTAGAAATCCTAACGTCAGAATTGAAAACAAATTTGAGATAAAGAAGTAACAACAAAAAGGATAAGAATTATACTAATTGCTCTAAGAAACAAAAAAACGTTAAAAGTACAAACGGTACTTTAACGAAAACAATGTGAAATTCTTGAAATTTTAATATATCCTCTCTTTCTTTTTATAAATAAATATCCTAAGAGATATTATTTATCAAGATATTTTTCAAGAAATATTTTCTCTTTTTTTTTAAACTAAGAAATATTTTCGTTCAGAAATCATGATATAATTTCTAAAAGATTTACAATACAAAAAATGACTAAAATGCCCAGAAATTACAAACCAAATTTGGAAAAAAATTTGAAATGAAATTTTCACCTAAATCTGTCCAGAATTTACATAAAACAACAATACACAATTTGAAATTTTCATGAACAAGTAGAAAATTACATAAACAAATAGAAACGAGTAGGAAATTGAAAGAAACACACAAGAAAATCAAGAAATGAACAGAAACAAGCAGGAACAACACAATACACAAAATTTTTGTTTTTTTAAAATTTTCAAAGAACAAATATAGGAATCTTAAATTATAACAAAGAGCTCTGATGCTAAATGATGCAAACCTGAGAGCACGAACCTTATAACCCACAAACTTAATACGTATTGAGAACTATAAGAGAAAAGGTCTAAGACCCAATACTAAGATAGTATTCAAATCCCTAGAAAAGAAGATCAGATTTTTGAAAGCAAACTCACCTTAACACATGGATATTACTTACCACCAAGACAAGATAATATAAACGTCACAAAGGTTTGCAAATCCCTTGATAAGTTGGTTGGATAAAGAACATAGAGTTTTTAGGCTCTGAATTTTGATTTGTGAATCAAATTTGTATTTATGACAAAAGTTATTACAGTTGAAAACTTTAAGGAGTATTTATAAGAAACAAACAAAAACCTAAAAGCAAAAGATCTAAACCATTGATTTTGATCCAATGGTAAAAAATTACACACAAATTTGTACTATGCCTCGGCGGTTAAAAACTTGTTCTCAGATAACATAAAATCAACATGGGCCGCAGCAGATGAAAATCCCTACTGTGACTAGATGTCTAGTATGCCAAATCTGAAAGTCAAGTGCTGTGGCCGCCAAAATCCCATGCCATGGCGCATACGTTTCCCATACAAAACCTAAGGCTTGGTTGCCGCAGTAGCCAAAACTTCATGCCGCCTCCAAATTATGGAATTTGAGAATTAAACTCGACACATTCATGCCGCATATTTGTGTACATTTTCTTGTATTGCGGCGTGCCTTAATGTGGGTTATAAAAGTGCACATTTTTTTGTATTATGTTGATAGTAATCCCATTTGCATGTAATATAACCATTGATGTCATAGAACCATCAACGACGCCCCTTGATTCTCATCATTAACTAAAGAAATTGAATGCAATCGTTATACCAAAAGCTATAGTTGTTAGTAAGGGCGCACCCAATCCTTATAACCCAGACCAGTCTTGGGCTACTACTCCACCTGGCCAAACTCGATCCACGCCAGCCAGACCTAGAGGCCCTAAATGATTCATATCATTCCCTCCCTCATAAAGGAGGTTCGTCCTCGAACCTGTGCCAGGCAGGATTTGAACCCGAGACCAAGCTTTAATACCAAACTAAAGGAATCGAATGCAACTGTTCTACCAAAAGCTATAGTTGTTAATAAGGGCACACCTAATCCTTATAAATCAAACTAGACTCGGGCTACTGCTCCACCTGACCGAACTCGATCCATGCCAGCCAAACCCAGAGGCACTAAATGATTCACATCAATTAACTAAAGGAATCAAACGCAACCGTTCTACCAAAAGCTATAGCTGTCAGTAGAGGCGCACCCAATCCTTATAACCCAGACCAGATTCGTGCTACTACTCCACTTGGCTAAACTCGATCCACACCAACCAAACCCAGAGGAATTAAATCATTCGCATCATGAGTGCAAGTTTGCATCACATCTTATTGACCGACTTTCATGCATTTAGGGTGAGTGTTGCATGAAGTTAGGGAGAGTTTGTGTGTGTACTTGTGTTTAGCCTATTAGTATGTACTTGTGTAGGGGTAACACAATAGTAGTTTGTTAGACTACACAAACCTAAATGATACATTCACGAGTATGTGTTTGTTTCATGTGTGCAGATTATAGATGTAGGTGTGGACCTTAGAGTTCACTATGGAGCTAGAGTTAGCTTCAAGATGAACATGTGTTGATTCATGAAGATTGATGGAGCAAAACAAGACGACCGTACTTGTAGTGTAAGTATGTTGGGAGTATTTTGTCAGTGTCAGAGTTTATTCTTGGAAATGAACTTATTTAAATCATCTTGCATGAATATATTGTGTTTGATGCTTGCCTTGTATAGTTTGTTCAGTGTTTTTTAACAAAAAGCCAAATGGGAAGACTATAAGTCCTATAAGTCCCTTTGAGTCTTTGTTGACATTTTCGTGGACAAAATATGAAGTCTATTTCTTTATTTAGTATTTTTGTCTACCTCTTTGTAAAGTGCTTTATTTGTGATCAGTATTGTATACACTCACATAGATTTTAAACACTTTGTATGTTTGCATATTACACACACCACTGGGTGGTTAGGAGCATGTAGTATGCATGATTAAATTATTTTTACTTGCATTTGCTTTTCAATTTTGGCGGGTGTTTGTAAATTTTCAAATGGTTGAGTTTTGTAATTAAAAAATAAGGTTTTTGGTGGTTCGCTAGGGATCTCGCTAGGGTCTCACAGTTAACTTGCTAAGGTGGTCGAAGAGGGGTCCCGAGGGTGCACTGGGTGGATTTGTGACTCATGGGATCCCGCTGATACTTTGGTAGGGGCTTATTGGAGTGGTCCACAAGGCCTCACAGATGTTCTCGGTGAGGTATCTGTGAAGGTACCAAAAGTTAAAAAATTAGCTATAAATACCCATCCCTCTCTCTATTTTATACACATTCTCTCATGCTTCTTTCTAAAACTTTTTATGATCAGATTTTTGTGTTAAGTAAAAAATCCAAGTTTGTAAAAAGTATTTTCTTGAGCTCTCGAAAAATATTTTATATTTTTTGTATCACTAATACATTGAGAGTTGTTTCTTATTAGTATCCCTCTCTCTATTTTATATCTTATTAGTGATTCAGATGTGATAAAAATATCAGTTGGATATTTTTTAAAGTTAAACATAATTGAAAAGGATTTTTCGTAGTCTCCATATATCAAGTATTTTTCTATATTGAGCTATGAGGTGGTGGTAGAGTTTGTTAAATTATTTTATCAAATAGAGATTACATAGTCTCAATATATCGAGTATTTTTTTGTATCATGATACGAGGCAGTGGTAAAATTGGTTAAATAATTTTAACAAATGGAGTGATCGTAATAACAATATATTGAGTGTATTTCTGTATTGTTATTATGAGGTGGAGTTTTTATTGAAAATTATATTTAGGTAAATTTAATATTGTTTAGCATTTGTTTTAATTTGATCACATGTATTAGTACCATACTAAATGGTAGTGTGACTTTGGGGTTGTGTTGGATCTATTGATTATCAAAGTAGTTGTAGTGACAGCTAATAATAACAGCCTAGATAGTTAAGATAGGTGGTCTCAATTGATAAAAGTATTGACATTTATCTCTATCAAGTTTGTATAACTGTTTATTTCTTTTAGTAAATTTTGCTACTAAGTGATTTTCTTAAGAACCTGCGAATATTACCACTTAGGATTATAGCCTAAGTGAGTTTACCATATCATATTGTTGCGTTTAAATGCTTTGTTGCATGAGTTAGTATAATTAACGTATTCTCAATATGTGTGCCAACATATTAAGATTATACAGTGATTGGAAAGCATTTTATACTTTATTTTATTTATAATATTTGTCTTATTTTTATATATTATTTATTATCTATTTTTGTTATTTTTGTTGCCCGTATGAGAAAGACGAGTTCTTAAATACCAATATCACCTAAACTTTGTTATATATTGAGTTAAAACTCTCTCAAATATCATTATTAATATATAAATTTGTTATTAATAAAATATCCCCGGTCTAAATTTAAGTTGTAATATAGTAATTTCCATTATAAAAATACAAGGTAAAGACGTGAAGCAACTTTTACGTTGAATTAGGAATTGGCATAGGGATAGAAATGGACAATTATACTAATAACTATAATCTTACTATATCAATTTTGGGTATATTCGGGTAATAATAGTCAACTATGAATTAATGGTAGTTTCTTACAATTTAACCAGGAATCTTATTTTTTTTTAATATTTATACAAAATATTCTTAGTGTTAAAAAAAATTAAAAATTAAAAATAATACTTATTCTGTTAAATTATTCAAAATATTTACTATTTAGTTATTTAAAATATGTTTTTAAATAAAAAAAATAACATAAATTTGAGAATAAAAAAAATTTAATCAATTTATTCAAATTGTTGTGTCTTTAATACTAAAAATATCTTTTACTACCTAATTATATGTATATTAGAAATACAATAATAATATATATTTGATTTTGGTTAATTATAAGTTCTAAATTTCAATAATCTTCTTCACCTCACATGATTATGATTAATTTTAAAAAATTTATAAAAATTTTGCAAATAATCATAATTTTAATTATTTATAGTTAAAATGTTCATCCCTGTAAAGTTTATAAGTCTTGGTAATTTTTGTACACAAAATGTTTAATTATAATCTAGCATCTTGACTCGTTAAGTTAATCAATCAAAATCGAAGAAATTAATGAGCTCTCAATACATATATATCAGGTAAAAATATATGTTTCATACATACACCATCACATAATAATGCACGTATACTTAGAAGACTTTTTATACACTCAGTTAGATCAATCGAGGTTAGATCGATCGAGCCTAGATCGATCGACTTCAATCCAGTTGTCTCGGATTTGAAAAATGAATGATTAGATCCATCAAGGATTGGATCGATCGATCGAGGGTCCTTCATCATTGGTAGATCGATCGAGCTAGTCTTTCAGTTTTACAGCAACTCTTTTTTAATTCGACACATATGTTATTTTTATCAATTTGATCCTATTTAATTGTAAAAACTGAGTCCTTACATGAGTACAATTGTACTTTAATATTAATTCTCATTTAGGTAAAATTGGACTCTATATAAATAACTTTTGTTTTAGAAAAACTTAGCCACACTAATCATAATATTTTCTACATCTATTTGGACTTTCAAAAGAAAAATATTTTTCTCTTCATCTCTTAATCTGAAGCATTTTCTTAATTTAATTGTTCAAACATATTGTGTGGTTATGTTTCAATAATTCATATATCAATTTGCTTTTAATGATATTGAGCTTTACATGATGGTCCTAGAGTTTGCTAGTTGATTTAATTTTTACATTATATGCTCTTGAATCTGCTAGTTAAGGTTTTTTGCTATTTAATCTGTTCTAGGACACACTTTGTACTTGTGTTATTTGTGCTAACGTTTCAAGTACGAAAGGTTACATGTTCAGTATTTTGTGTGACTCAAAATTACCGTAATTGATGGGTTCGATTGATCTTGTGAAACTCAAGTAGATCGAAACGTTGGTCTAGATCCAAACACCTAACTTGTGGAGGCTGTGAAAGAAGTTTCGGCTCGTAAGTAAATAAATTACATAAGGAAATTTATCTGTGACGGGTAGTCTAAGACCTGAACTTGTAATTGAACATTGATTTTTATAGTGGATAGTCAAGTAGTCCGATGGAGTGATAGTTTTCCTCTTAGGTCATTGTTGTAGCATAGGTTGTTTTCACCTAAAAATTTCGTGTGTTATTTTTTATTTTCACATTTTATTTTTACAAGCGATTGCATGTCTGGCCATTGTGTTTAAATTACATAATTAAAATTCGATAAAATTAAAAATAACTTATTTACTCTCCTTTAAATATATTTTATCAGTAAAAAAATAAAAAATAAAAAAAAAGAGAGAGAGAACTTCCAATCCCAAATAAAACTTATGGATAACTTTATGGACAAATGGTCTCAAAGAAAAGAAAAAAGTAAAACATAATAAACGAAAGTAAAGTAAAATTTAAAAAATATTTTTATCCCTTCATTAATTTATATATTATAATATAATTAATTAATATTAATATATTATTTTATAATTATTTTAATATTTTAACCTTTTAATTTAATATTTAATTTAACATTTAATATTATTTTAAAAATAAAATAATTGATAGACAAGAGCTCAAAATGCTCACAAGTAATGGAAGAAAAATATTTTTTATCAACTTGAAAAATATATAAGTTTGTATATTAATTGCATCATAATTATTTTAATATTTTTTATTTTTAATTAATATATAATTTTAAAATTAATATTTATTTTATTTTGTATTTTATTAATCGATTTAATTTATTTTAAAATACGTACTTATTGATTACTTTCAATTATAATACGAGGATTTGAACCATATTGAAAAAGAAAGAACAAAAAAAAAAAAAAAAGGGGGTACCACCATCGCTAATAAGGTGATGTGATAAAGACAAAATGAGCACAAATCCTGAGGTAAGATAAAAGGTGGGAGTGATAGTCATAGACTCTACCCAGTACTAGAAAGTAGACATACGTCCGGTTTAAAGCAAAGAAAAGTTTGGATTTTGTTGAGCACATTAAATTCATCAAATCCCTGTCAAGGTTTCTAAGCATTTATTATTCTTGATTGTGCCAAAATCCTGAAAATCTGCAATTTCAAGACTCTAAGCTTTGTTGGTTCACACTTCACAGATTCCTCTGTAATTTTTTTTTTTTTTGCAGAGAGAACAACAAAAGCACAAAAAAATACAAATGGAGGTGGGTCTGATGCAGAGACAGTGTGTGGACTACACAAAATCTTTGTTTATGGAGGTAAGGCACAAGAAATGTAAATTATATGATTAAAATATCAGATGGGTTTTTTTTTTTCTTTTTCTTTTTCTTGTTTTATTACATATGATCTTTTTTTTTTTTTTTGGGGTTATTCTTGTTGTGTGGGATGTGATTTATGTTGTTTTTCTTTTTTTCTTCTTCTTTTTGTGAGAGAAGGGGTTTCTGGATGGTCAGTTTCTACAACTTCAGCAGCTACAAGATGATAGTAACCCTGATTTTGTTGTTGAAGTAGTTTCTCTATTCTTTGAAGATTCTGAGAAGCTTCTTATTGATCTTACTAGAGCTCTGTAAGGATCAATTTTTTTGTTGTTGTTGGAATTTTATTTTTACTTTTTCATATTTTCTTGTTATGATTTACTTAGGGATGCCTTGAATTGTACATATTTGTTATATGTTTCTTTTTATTTACTTTATGTAGTGATCAGCCAAGTGTAGACTTCAAAAGAGTTGATGCTCATGTTCACCAATTTAAAGGTAGCAGTTCAAGGTATTTGTTTTACTTTTCAATATTTTCTCCAACAATCTGTGCTAAACGGCATAAAACCCCCTTGATCGTGTTGAAAATCTAAGGTTCGAGTCCCAATTACATATGTGTGAGTTTGAGTTTGAGTTGAATAAAAAAGAAAAATTATCATTCTCTTTCTATTTGGAAGAAAGAAAATAATCACCTTTAATCATGTTTCTTTTGGGATGGATCATCATTTGTGGACTTATTTGTTTCTGCCTCTCTGTATTGATGTTCATCACAAGTTTCTCTATATTGGCTTGAATCCCATTGTTGTTGTTCTATACATCGCTTAGAAAATTGGCCTAGCTAGTATTGATCTAAATCATTGTTCAATAGTATAAATATTACCAACTAAAAGCTTCTTCTTGTTATTGTTGTTGCTGTTGTTCGCCTTTAACTAAACAGCATAGGTGCACAGAGGGTTAAAACCGCCTGCGTTGCTTTTCGAAACATCTGCGAGGAACGGAACGTTGAAGTGTAAGTTTCTTTCTTCTTCTTCTTCTTCTTCACTCTAATGTGCGCATCATTGTTGTTTGTGTTATTTGACATTCATTTTTTGTGCAGGTGCCTGAAATTTCTTCAACAAGTAAAACAAGAGTATTATGTTGTGAAGAATAAGCTTGAAACGCTTTTCAGGGTGAGCGTAAATATAAACAGTAATTGATTCATTTTAGACCCTTTTTATCTTGTTCTCTGAGTCATCTAGCATTTAAAATTGTGTTTGATTGTAGCTCGAGCAAGAAATTGTGGCTGCTGGTGGGTTAATTCCTAGGATGGAACTAAGTTAATTTCTGAGGCTCATCAAATCAGAAGAAAGGAAAAAAGAAAAAAGAAAGAAGGTGAAGTCTTTGTAGAGAAGCCTGCATTCAAGTACATATTGTAGACAACTTTCTTGTTTTCAAGTGTTATGTTTGACTACCAACCCTTGTTTGTATGAATTCTATTATAATGGGTTTTCCGTTCAATCTAGGCTTTCTTGCAATATTCTTTTAAGGATGATTAATAGTGGGAGCAGTGGATCATAATTGTCTATTTTAAAGGAAGATGATTCCGTGTGAATTTCATTGACTAATCAAAAATATATACAGAAGCTAATGATGCACTTGCCTAATACAATTATGGAAACTAATGATGCACTTGCCTAATACAATTATGGAAGCTAATTATGCACTTGCCTAATACAATTATTTACATTAATTCTTACACGCCCCCGCAGTTGAAGCGGGAGGTTGCCGTATGCTGAGACTGTCCCGAAAATCTTTAAATAGAACCAATGGAAGCCCTTTCGTGAAAATATCTGCAATTTGATAACGCGACGGGACATGTAAGACACGTACTTGTCCACGAGCAACCTTTTCGCGAACAAAATGAATATCCATCTCAATATGTTTAGTGCGCTGGTGTTGAATAGGATTGCCAGAAAGATAAATCGCACTAACATTGTCACAGTAGACCAATGTAGCTTTATGAATAGGATATCGAAGCTCCAGAAGAAGGTTTCGTAACCAACAGGACTCAGAAACGACATTTGCGACCCCTCGATATTCGGCTTCGGCACTAGAACGAGATAAAGTTGCCTGTCGTTTAGAGGACCAAGAGATCAAATTATCACCAAGGAAAACGCAATAACCAGATGTTGAACGTCTGGTATCTGGACATCCACCCCAATCAGCATCAGTATAAGAAAGAAGAATGGTTGTTGAGGATGGATAAAGATGCAATCCATAATTCAGAGTGCCCTGAATGTAGCGTATAATTCGCTTGAGAGCAAGCATATGTTCCTCCATCGGATTATGCATGAATAAGCAAATTTGTTGCACAGCATATGATATGTCGGGCCTTGTGAAGGTTAGATATTGGAGGGCACCTGCAAGGCTGCGATAATGTGATGCATCATCATAAGGTGTGCTAGAAGTAGCACTTAGCTTCGGTTTAGTATCAACCGGAGTCGTAGTTGGCTTACAAGAAGACATGCCAGCTCGTTCGATGATTTCTTCTGCATATTTTTTTTGAGATAAAAATAGACCACCTGCATGATGAGTTACAGCTATACCCAAGAAATAATTCAATGGCCCCAAGTCTTTCATGGCAAATTCTGAACTAAGATGTGACATGATAGATTTGCGAAGATCATCAGAGGAGGCAGTTAATATAATATCATCCACATACAGAAGAATGTAAGCCATATGAGTACCTTTACTGGAGATGAAAAGAGAGTGATCTGACTTGCTGTGAGAGAACCCAATAGTGAAAATATAATCAGCAAATCGCTTGTACCAAGTCCGAGGAGCTTGCTTGAGCCCATACAAAGATTTCTTCAATAGACAGACATAATCAGGATGATTTGGGTCCCTAAAACCCATGGGCTGATGCATATACACAGTTTCTTGCAGTTCTCCATGCAAAAATGCATTTTTAACGTCAAGCTGATGTATAGACCAAGCTTTCGAGAGAGCAAGACTGAGGACTGTACGAATAGTCGCCGGTTTGACCACCGGACTAAACGTTTCACCACAATCCACGCCAACCTGTTGAGTTTTACCATCACCTACAAGTCGGGCTTTATGCCGCTCAAAAGAACCGTCAGATTTTTCTTTATGTCTAAAAATCCACATAGATCGAATAATATTCACATCAACTGGACGGGGCACCAACTCCCACGTCTTATTTTTAATAAGAGCATTATATTCATCATCCATAGCCATTTTCCAATTTGGGTCTTTAAGGGCCGACACAGGATTACGGGGAAGAGGTGATTTTGTGACATGGGTAAGAAGGCCGTACCTTTTGTTTGGTTTTACAATCCCATGTTGACTGCGTGTGACTGGCCCTTGGGCCGGATTAGTAGTGGGCTGAGCTGGGGTTGGTCTCGTGGGTTGAAAGGTGGGGGAAGCAGCGGACCTGTCAGTAGGTGTAGTGGAAGTTGGGCTTGGAGAATGTGGTGCGGCCCGCTGAGGAGATGTGGGTGGAGTTTGTTGGGTTTGAGTAGGTGGGCTAGTTTGTAAATGGTGGACCAAATAGGGTGACAACCCATCATCCAAAAAATCATATGAATGGTTTGTTGGAGGGTGCAGCTTAGCGAACGGAAATTGGGATTCATCAAAGATTACATGACGACTTATTATGATTTTATTGGAGGACAAATCATAGCATTTGTAGCCACGATGATTAGACGGGTAACCCAAAAAGACACATGGGGTGGATCGGGCTTGAAGCTTATTTATAGTGGTGGAGGGAAAGAGAGGATAGCATAAGCACCCGAACACCCGAAGATGAGAATAAGTTGCGTGTTTTTTATAGAGAATTTGGAGTGGGGATTGATAGGCTAAAAGTTTGCTTGGAAGAATGTTGAGAAGGTATGTGGCCATTTGTAGTGCGTGATGCCAAAATGATGGTGGTATAGAAGCATGGGCAAGTAGAGTACGAATAATGTTGTTAATGGTTCGTATTTTTCTTTCGGCTTTTCCATTTTGTGATGAAGTATGTGGACATGAAAGGCGGAAGGATAAACCATTAGCTTTACAAAATTCCCAAAACGGCCTGTTATCGAATTCCCTACCATTATCACATTGAATGTTCTTTATTTCCCGTTCAAATTGAGTGCGGATGAAAGCTCTAAAAGATAGGAATGTGGAAAAAACTTGAGACTTTTTAGACAAAGGAAATGTCCACAAAAAATTAGAGTAATCATCTAACAAAAGAATATAATATCGATGCCCCGAAGAGCTCAAAACGGGAGATGTCCAAAGATCACTATGGATAATATCAAAAGGCATAAGAGTGCATGAATTTGAAGCAACAAAAGGTAATTTAACATGTTTCCCAAGCGGGCAAGAATGACAAACATGAGAATTACTAGTCTTATTACACTCAATAAATTTATTTAGCCTAAGAGAGTCAAAAACAGAGGCTCCTGGATGACCCAATCGTTGATGCCATAAAGATGGTGCTAAAGCTGCAAAAGTTGATGGTAAGGTGGCTTGACTAGTGGTGGGTTTGGTGGTGATGGGATAAAGCTCGCCCCGACTATCACATCTCATGAGATGCTTCCCCGTCTGGAAATCCTTCACAGAAAACCCAAAGGGATCAAATTCAACAGAAACAAAGTTATCAGTAGTAAATTTTCTAACTGACACTAAGTTTTTAATAAGTTGAGGAGCATGAAGGACATTTTTGAGAGATAAGGGAGGGTACGGGGAAGACAAGGTTGTGTGACCATAACCACGAATTGGAATTGAATGACCATTTCCGACAATAATACCACGATTTTTGTTGCTCAAATTAAAATAAGACGAGAGAGTACCTTGCGATGACGTCATGTGAGAGGTGGCACCAGTGTCCATATACCAGTTCGGGTCCGGAGGAGTAAGCCCAAGAGTGTGCATTGCCTGCTCGATGTCAGTTGGTGTAGGAGTGGTGGCGGAAAAAGCTTGCTGAGGTCTGGGTCCAAGAACCCCTGCTGCTGGGTAGGGTGGGCGTTGTTGAGCATTAGGCTTGGCCCAAGGAGTGGATGGGTAAGGACAAGGGGGGATAGCCCAAGGCATCCAATGCCAAGGCCACTGTCCGCTATTCCAACCTCCCTGCCAAGGTTGCTGCTGCCCTCCACCACGGCCGGTGCCGCTGCCAATGCGTCCACCGTTCTTGCCACCGCTGCGGCCACCACCGCGGTTTTGACCTTTGTGGTTGCGGTTTTGACCCTTTTTGCCACCACCGTTGTTACGGTTTTGATGGTAGTTGTCTCCAGATGAGGATGCATCAACCGACTCCGTAGCTACCATTGCTGCACCAGGACCGATAGCCACCTGTTTTGCCATGCCCGCCTCCTCCAAAGTAAGCATAGATCGGGCTTGGTAGAATTGAGGAAGCGGGTTGCTTTGCCGTATGAGTGTTCCAACACCACGATAGGCTTCGGTGAGACCGGCAACCATTTGAAGAACGAGCCGGTTATTCGAGACCGGTGCTCCGACATTCTTGAGTTGATCCGACAGTACTTTGAGCCTTTGACAATACGCAGAGGCATTCGGGAAATCCTCCATGTTTGTGTGAGAGAATTCTTGCTCAAGGGTTACGGCACGTGAGTTTTTGTTATCTTGGAAGATGTCACGCAATCGATTCCAAGCCTCCATTGCCGTTGAGTCGGGTTCAAGAATTGTGTGCAACAAGTCACTAGAAATCGTGGCATAAATCCACTGGAGAACTGTTGCATCGAGTGTCGACCATAGCTCCTTTTCATCATCGGTTGTTGGCACCTTCTCCTGGCCTTTTTCCGGTGAGATGATGTGGTGGATAATCTTGTGTGATCGACAATGAATTTTGAATAGCTCCGCCCACGTCGCGTATTGGACGTTCTCCATCTCAAGAGTAATGGAGATGTGGGTCTTGATGTTGGAAACAACAAGAGCGGGATGAAAGGATGATTTTGAGTTAGACATAGGGGCTGATGGAGGAAGAAGGGGTGGTGTTTGGCGGAGCAACAGTAGGCGCGGCGGAAGCTTGAAGGAGAGGAAACGCGCTTAGAGCTCTGATACCATAAAGGAAGATGATTCCGTGTGAATTTCATTGACTAATCAAAAATATATACAGAAACTAATTATGCACTTGCCTAATACAATTATGGAAGCTAATGATGCACTTGCCTAATACAATTATGGAAGCTAATGATGCACTTGCCTAATACAATTATGGAAGCTAATGATGCACTTGCCTAATACAATTATGGAAGCTAATTATGCACTTGCCTAATACAATTATTTACATTAATTCTTACATATTTTTTAACCATTTTAATTTAAATCAAATTTAAAGATTTTTAATTCAAACTAATATGAATCAAAATAAATTGAATATTTTTGGCTCTAATAAGTTCGGGTTTAGATTATTAACTTTTTTTTTACTATCATGTATAAAATACAATAAATATTAATATTTATATTAAATTTGTACGTTTTTAATAAAATTTATTTATTTATAGTTATAATTAAAAGAATTAAAATAATAAAAAATATATCCTCTTGAACATTATTAAATTATTATAGATAATTTAATATTTATATTTATTTTTTAAATTAAATTAATAATTTAATGTAATTGTAATATGTATAGTATTTAAATATAACATATTAAAAATAAAATATGTATTTATTTATTATTTTAATAGTAATTTAGTCTGAGTTAAATTGTAGTAGATTATAAAATTTATTATTCTGAATTTGATTCGAATTCGAACAGATTATACATTTTTTAATCTGAATTTGATCTGACTGTTAATTTAGTCAATCCAATTTAATCTGAATCTAATGAATCGAATTAGATTTTTCAATTCAGGTGAATTAATCGAATTATTTGCTCACCTCCAATTAGAGTAATGTTATATGCATTAATTAATGTGGTAGTCTCGAATTGAATATTAAATTGAAAAATTGATACGTTAAAATTATTATGTGACTAATTATTGTGACATGTGAATTTATGCATAAAAAAATATTTTCATAATAAGACTTTGTTATGGACTAAAGTATCTTAATAAATGTTAGGTACTAAATGTCTCATTTTAGTAAAATTTAGGGACTAAAATATCCAAAAAGCTATGGTTTAGGGATTTATTTTTATACATGATGGTCTAAATTATTAAATTTTAGGGATTAAAATATACCAATTAAAAATTTGGGAACTAAAATATCCTAAAGACAAATTAAATGACCATAGGAGTACTTTTTTTTTTTTTTTTTTTGTAGATTATATATCTTGATATCATTATGACACCATCATTTGTGTTAATTAAAATTGGTCCCAAATTTTGAATGGAAGGTTCACCATGTCATTGATGTACTTCGTTTATGTAAAATTACTATCATAATTGGCAACCACCAAGCTCTTTTAATAACTACTACAAAGATAACTAAAGATTGATATGGAGATGGACGGGGACGGTTTTTGTTATATTCGTCCCAGAAATCAAACAATTGATTGTGTAATCGAAACTGTCCGAAAATTACTCCGATTTGGGTACAGTTATAATCGAATGAGAATCAGGCGGGGACGGGTACAGTAAAAAAAATCCCATATCTGATGTAAAAAAAGAAATTAGCACATATTTGTGTAAGCTTTTGCAGTTTCTACTTTGTGCACTCATGTGTTTACAGAAAATATGAGACAAATTTTGCCAGTTAAATTCACAAAATCTGATTATGATTTTGAAAAAATTAGTGTTGTTGCAAACCTGCCGTTGCCATAACAATTATCAAGCAAATCAAAATACAATTATTTATAACATAAAATTCATAAATCCTAATTTCAAATCACAATAAAGCTTAAAAATATCACTAGTCTTCAAAATACAACTACAATCTTCAATACTATAAATTTAAAATAAGAAATTAAAGCTTAAAAATAACAACGCAATTATGCAACCACGAGTCTTTAATAAGTACCATGTTTCCTTCAAACTTCAACAACACGAATATACTGAAATCATCAATATCAAAATTAAAAATGAATACTTAAACCTTTAAATATTCAATACAATACCATGCTTAGCTAGCTAAGAATTTTACACTTTTTACTCAACCAAAAATATAATACCTCGACATCATCTTCTGTAAAAGTAATTGGATTAGCTAATGAGCCAAAAGCTTGTAAATCTGTACAAGTTATAAATCATTTAAATATTCAATAAATATTATCTACATTTGTATATCATATACGTAATTAGTAATCAATATAACTAAATTTAACATAAGTACCTTGCTTTTGAATATTATCCCATAACCAATCTTGGACACACATTAAAGCTTCTATTGTGTTTTATTTGAGTCTGCTACGATGTTTGCTCACCATTTTTCCACTTATGTTAAATGCAGACTCTGAAGCAACCATGGTTATAGGAATAGCTAATATATCCCTAGCAATGTCATGCATAATTGGATACTTGTGTTTGTTACATTTCTACCAAGATAAAATATCAAATTCTTCTTCAGAAATTTTCATATCAGCTTCCTCTAATAAGAGTCAAACTCAGATCTCAAAGGGGTAGTCCTATTTTGCATTTTCCATTGTTTATACTCAAGTATACCACTAGGATTTAAATGACTAATACCCTTCGAACTTTTAGACATAGAGGAGTTGTGTGAAGAAACTTTGTTTGTCTATCTTCCTCTTGAATTCGTTTCTTTTGGTACATCTTTACCAAATCATAACATTTTTCTTGTACCTTTTTAATTTTAACATCAGCATAATCTCCATAAATTTTTGGAAAGTAGAATTCAAGATAATTCATCTTGAACCTAAGATCCAACACAACTCCTATAGCCATAACAAGGTTGACTTCAAACCAATACTTGACAAACTTAACAAGCATATTTTCAGCCATCCCCCTAATTATCTCATTATCATCAAACCTCCACTGATACAGTGCCAACTTAATGTCACAAACATGAGGAAATAACATATTCACAGTAGGATAATTTGTGCCAGAAAGTAATTCAGTAACCTTGTGAAATAACTCTAACTTACTATAATTTTTTTTTGCCATTTCCCATTCTAAGTCGTCAGGAATACTCTTATAATTCTTATCCAATTGATTCAAACGAGGGAATACTTTCTGATAAAATATAGTATCTTTAAGCATTAAAAAAGTAGAATTCCAACGAGTTTGACAATCAAGAGATAAATTCTTATTAAAAGACTTTATCTCTTGAGATGCAACTTTTTAAACTTTTCTACCTTCTTTTGAGTTGCTATCCAATATGCAACACTATCTCTAACTTTAGAGATGCATTCAATAATCACGTTTAAACCATCTTTCACAACCAAATTAATTATGTCTGCAGCACAACACATATGAAAAATATCCTCATCCAACATCAATGAAGTACTATCTAAATTATCTAACAAATTAGGCATCATTGAAATATTGCTAGAACAATTATCTAAAGTGAGAGTCAATATCTTACGATCAATGCTCCAATCCAATAAGCAATTCTTCAACTCATGGCCTATAACTTCAGCAATGTGTGGAGCAGGGACATTTATGAACCTAAAAATAAATCAAAAGATAGAAAGTGAGCATTTAAAATTAAACCAATTTTAAAAAATGTTAATATATAATTTACAAAAAAATTAAAAATAATAGAAAAGTCACCTGATTATTCTACTATGTAAAGACCAAGCGTCGTCAATAAAATGACAAGTAACAGCCATAAAGCTTTTGTTTTGGTTACTAGACTTCCATATGTCACTAGTGATTGCAACTCGACTTCTATTATTATCCAACATGTCCATAATTTTTCTTTTCTCAACATCATATATCTTCATGATGTCTCTCTTTAAAATAGTATGTGAAATAGGTTTCCACATGTAGAATGATAATCTTTGCACATTTTTGTCGAGAAACTTCAGCATCAAAATTCCAAGTTCCTAACTCGATTCTATCTCTCTTCCTATTAGGATTGAGCAATGATTGTCGTATATCCCTTTCCTTTCGCTTGAATGGGCATGATTTTGTATGAGTTTTCAAGTGCGATGTTCCATTTTTTTTATCCCCTCCTAACTTCTTTTCACAATAACATATTGGCCTTCCATACCCCATCAATTTTCTTCCTATCAAAGTGTTTCCATGCTTCAGACTTCAAATTAGACTTTCCATCATCATCTTCACCACAAACTTCATGTAATGGTTGTGACACTGTAGTCTCATTTGGTGATATTGGTGTCGAGACATTAGTACTTGTACATTCACCTGCTATACTAGAAGCCCGATCACTTGTTACATCCACATTACCCAAGAGATTAACCTCAATATCCATGTTATTCTCATTTCCTCCTTGTGATGATTAAGTGATAGGCACAACCTAAAATTTAATATAATCATATTAGATTGAAATAGATAAGAGAAATAATAAATATTTATTATTAAGGGTATAATTTTTAATCTAAAAAATAAAGTACTATTATTTACCTTCTTACTTGACATGGTAGTACAACCCTGAACTTGAAGTTTGTAAAACTGTGAAGAACAATTCCGTAAAAAATGTAAGTACATAAGTGTTTATTATTATTGATAGAAAGTGAATAATTTATAAAATTAGCATTAAAATAATTTGCAGCAAAAAAAAAAATCTAGAAGACAGAACACTTATTGTAGGAAGGGAAATAATACTTAACAAGACAAGATGGCAGAAATACAATCAAGCACTGAAACAAACAAAAATACAATGTGCCTCACATCAAATAAATAGAGTGGGTTAAACAAAATAGACTGAACCTCATAGCTTGGTTACTAAACAAAGATAATACAAAAATCCTGATTCCTGAAGTTACCTCATTGTTTATTTGGGTTTAAAATACTATTTTCAAAGGCATTCTTATTATTCTTTTTGCTTTTTTCAAAAGTTTCTCATTAGCTTTTACCAATCTTACAAGATGAAAACAACAGATTCATTAACAAAAAATTATACAATGACCCCTAAGCAAAAAAATATAAATAAAATTATACATAAAGACACCCTTCATAATACTTATCATACTTTCTATTAGAGGTCATATTAAATAGGAAATTATAATTAAAAGTACTCATAAATGTTAATACAAGTAAAAGCTTTAAGCTTGCAGTGCAATACTGCAATGGAACCCATAACAGTATACAAAATATCTTGTAGTATACAATGGAACCCACTCATTTTGAAATATCTTGTAGTATATGCAATGCAATACTGCAATGGAACCCATAACAGTATACAATATGTTAAAAGCTTTAAGTTCACAGTGCAATACTGCAATGAAACCCACTCATTTTGAAACAAGAAGTTAATAATCCGAATAACAAAATCAAAATATGAGTTAGAGAGAGATAGCTTACATATTACAGAAGTGGGGATGGAGAACGGAAAATGGCGAACGGGGAACGGCAAGAGAGTGTGGGGAATGGCACCGTTGTTGGTGTGGCCGTGTAGGGGAGCCGAAGAGGCAATCACTTTCTGAGAAGAGGATCGCATGTTTGAGAGTGTGGGGACTGGGGAATGGCACCGTTGTTGGTGTGGCCGTGTGGGAGAGGCAGATAGCTTTGAGGATGTGTGAGAGAGTCGAGAGGCAGACACTTTCGGAGAATAGGATCGTGCCGCGAGCTGGAGCTAGAAACTGGAAAAAATAATAAGAAAGAAATGGAAATGATTTAGGGTTACTTTAACATGTTTTCTATGTATTTAACTAATAACTAATTTTAATAAACAAATATATTTAAATGTTATAATAAATACAAAACAAAAAGTGGTTTGGTGGTTATAATAGGGAGTGTTCGCGCTGCTACCCCAAGTTTGAGTCCCAGTAAGCATTTTTAAATTTTATGAATAAATTTTTATATATATTTAAATTAAATTTGTAGAATATATTTCATGTACGAGTGGGTACGGTTTTAGGTATAACCGTCTCCCCCCCGTCCCGTCCCGTCTCCGATAATTTATATTCAGGTATTACCCATCTCCATCTTCGCCCTCGCCCCCGCCCCGTCCCGTCCCGTCTCCAATAATTTATATTCAGGTATTACCCATCCCCATCTTCGCCCTCGCCTCCGCCCCCAAAATTAGCAGATATTAACAGTTCTAACGAATCGATTAACTGCGATTATCCGAATTCGGAGATAAAATATTTATCCTTAAAGATAACATTAGCTACCCGATGTCAAGTGGTAGACTAAAGTATTTTTTTTTTTTTTATAGAAACTAAAGTGTCTTTATTGACAAAATAACGGAACTTTTGACGGATTTTCCACTAAAACATATTAGATTTACACCTTCAATGTCAATATGTACAAATTGTGGAGTTAAAATCATTGCAAGTAGGAATCTTTGTGGGCTTATACCTAAAGAATTAGTTGCTAAACAAAGATACTAAGCTATTTGAGTCGCATTCAATGTTGCCATAATTGTTATTGATGTGGTTATGTGTATTCAAACTATGACAGTTGTGAGTTGACATCTTTTGCTTGTTCCAATTAAACAATGGATGATGTTGAAGATCTTTACATTTGTTTAACCAATGCAAATCTAAAGGAATCTGAATCAGATCACAAAATATGATTGTTTTTTCCTAAAGGGTTAAATTTTTTTTTTTTTTTTTTTTTGTGTGGTTGAAATTAGTGGCGGAATAGGATGCCCCTACTATTTTCTTATTATATTTTTGTTAGGCTAAATTTTTAACATTTTCTTGATGTTTAAAAAAATATAGAAAATAGTTAAGTCACATATGGAAGCTGACAAGGTGGTCCATTATTAATATTCAATACTATATTTGTCTGTTTGCTGAGGAAAAGACCGAAATGAAGTAAGTATAATGTACTAAGATAAATTATTGGTTGAATAGGGCTTGAAAATGGCTCCAAAAAAATTGTAGCATTTGTACAATCTATTAAATTATATTACGCGAATCTTTAACAAAATAAAAAATTTAACTCTCAATTTTGTCACCAATTTACGAGAAGTTTAATTGATGGCTTTAGTTGTTGAAAATATACTAAGAATGGAGAGATGCACTGTGTTGAGCAATACCCCTCTAATATATATATATATATATATATGATACAAGTTCTCATGTGTCATTATAGTGGCGTCCACATAGAACCATGTCAGATTGGGTAGAAAGGGTAAGTTACAAAGTTCACGAGTAATTCGAGCTCACTAATTGATTCTTGTTCCTGGTCGGACTTAAGGAATGAAGAGTCATCTAGCTCATACGCTGGTAGTTCATGCTAGGCCATACTTAGTGTTAGGTTGTACCTAACATCAGATCGTATGTCAGGTAATACCTATTGTTGAAACTTATGTCCCCTACTCTTTAAGTTCGGGACCTAGATTGAAACGAAACTCGAAAGAGTAACCCTTACTTGCAGTGAATGTCAATATCTTTTGCAACTTTCTAGTTAATTACTCTACATCTATTCAACTTCTTTTTAAATCACACATGGAGCGGTGTACTACTCTTCAAACACTTTAAGAAA
Organism: Elaeagnus macrophylla; assembly: GCA_029378325.1. Classification (NCBI taxonomy): domain Eukaryota; kingdom Viridiplantae; phylum Streptophyta; class Magnoliopsida; order Rosales; family Elaeagnaceae; genus Elaeagnus; species Elaeagnus macrophylla. The sequence goes on along the minus strand of CM055643.1, from coordinate 37,901,726 downwards.
ACTCTGAAAATTTCTGACTTTATGTATTGTTTAGAAATTATGTATATTGAATGAATGAGCAGCTAAGAATCCTTTCAAGGTTATTAGTTAGCTTTAGGTTGTAATAATTAGCATCTTATGAATAAAATGGAGCGAAGTCACTCTTTTTTTATTTCTTTGTAAGTTAAATTTTGAATACCATATTATGTACAGATCCAAAGCCTTTTCCATAACCAGGTAGTTATTGAGGATTAAAGTAAACTGAAGCATATTAGGTGTTACAAAAGAAGAGGAACAGATGAAAGGAAGATCGTGATAGACCCATTAAATTCTAGTATGATAATTATAACCGTAAGCTCCGCTAGAAAAAAATTTCAGGGGGTTAAATTTTTTTTTTATACAAAATAAAAAAATAGTAGTAATTATAGTAAATTATACTTAATTCAACATTAAATTTTTCATGTCATAATATAATAAAGATATAGAATTAGCACTAAAAAAATATAGAGTTAATACATTATAATTAACTTATAATAAAAATTAAATAAAAATATAATAAATTAATAAGTATTAGTATCATTTATGAATAAAATAAATTTATTAACTAAAAAATCTAAGCAAATAAAAAGTCCAATCGAACCCATCAAAATTTATAATTGTTGAAACTAAAACTAAAATAAATATATGAAAATGTAAAAAAGTAAAATATGATTTAGAATTTTAAGTTTGAGACTATATTTAAAAATAAATGTTTATAACAATATAAGAATGACTAATAATAATAAAAATAATAAAATTTTTATATAAAACAATTTTAAATGAATTCTAGAAGGTTATTAAAATAAAATGTTAAATAATATAATATTAAATAAAGTTAAAATTTGGGTTGAAATAAAATATGATAAATATAAACTTAAAAGCTTTAATATGAAGAATTTTTACATAGTATACGACTATAGTTTTATATATGTTATTAATAATTATCAAATATATGAAAAAAAGTATATATTTAACCACTTTATTTACAATTCATATCTATTTTATCCACATATTTGTTAAATATTGTTAATATATACCAAAATATGTAAATAAAAATTAGACATAATATATTACTATAAATAAAATATTTATTTAATGATAAAAATATAAATATAATTAATTTTTTATAAAATAATTGACCGAAGCTGCAGCCCTGCCTGGCCCCAACGTAGCTCGCCCCTGACCGTAAGCTAGCTAAGAATCTTGAATGTCTAAATATTTGTTTAAAACTTATTTACAAATTCGTAAAATAGAATAAAAATATGACTAATATAGAATATTTTGAAAGAAAATTTATGAAAAATTTAGAGCAATACTTTGATGGTTAATGTTATGAAACTTATTTAAAAAATTTTAAAATGTTTGATACTCTTTTAAATTTTTACACTTATTTTATTTATAGTATTTTATACTTGATAGATTATTCGGTAGAAAGTATTTTAAGAAATTATTTTATGCAAAAATATGTTATAATAAATGACGTAAAATTTGATAATCTAATCTTCAAATTTTACTTATTTAAATAACATATAGGAAGATAAAAGTCAACTTAAAACTTATAAACAAAATTCAACTCAAAAATATCATAGCCAAAAATCAGAACAAAAATGAAAGAAATATGTATTAGGGGCAAAACTATAAAAATGACAAATAGGGTGTCACCATATATTAAGAACATGAAAAAGATAGCATATAACCCAAATAAAAATTATATAATTATATATAAATTTTAATATAATAAAAAATATATGTTTAAATCGTACAAAATATTAACTTATACTTGAACTTTTATTTTTAAAACTATATGTTCTAATCAATAATAATTTTTTTAATTTTTAAAATTTAAGAAAAATACAAAAAAATAAATTAAATATTAATTTAAGTAAATTTTATAATAAAATTATTTAATATTTAGAAAAGGTCTATAAAACAAATTACATATTATTTTAAATACGAATTGTTTTACTAAAATATTTATTCAATTCTATCTAATTATATTATACATATTATTATTAAATATTAGACTAATTATAATACAATTCAATGATATACCTATATGAAACATTAAACATGCCATAATTCACTTAATTTTCAGTTTTGTTTGCGTTCAGCTGGGAAGGATTTCGAACCAAGTAAACTGCGCATTAGGAACATTATGAACTAATATCCTCAAGCAGAAGTCAAACATCAACCTTTTTAACCTGACACAAATGACATGGTATATTACCATTGGTAGATATTGTTTGTATAATGTGTCGGTTAGATAATTTCAAACTAGTGAAAGTACTATTCTGCCAAGTAATTTTGATCATGACAAATCAAATCAAGCTATAATAATTATGAAAACAATGTTCGTATCTACCCAGTCCCTACCACATCTTTCGAAACCCACAAAATTGTACCTAGTTAATATTTGTCATCTTAAGTTGTGTACGTGATAAATTGGTCAAAGTGCTCTTCCTAAATGCATGGTAGACATGGACCCTTACTGCATTAAAATCACAGAGATAGGCAGAAGTAGCACCTTACTCCCAATTCCCAAATGCTAATTTTTTTTTTTTAGAATTTATCAGTAACTTCATGGTTGACAAATATGGTTTTTATGTGACTAAGACACAGAAAGTTTCATTTAAATAGGCATTCCAGAGCAAGGTCAACAAACATAAACCTCAAATTGTAGGGTGTTACAATCACACAACTTGTCTTAAGCTCAAATAACTTTTATGAAGCTAGTAATATGAAATAGTCTACTGACCTTAATTTGATGCTCTTCTTAAAAAAAAAAATTATTCGAAAATAGAACATAGTAACAAAGTGATGAACAAACATACAAACACATTGCACTCATAGACCATATTATCATAACTTTACAACACATTGCTTTTTTGAATTCATAAATAAGATCAACTCAAATAACAGCTTTAAGCACCAAACAGCTATGAAAAGAGATATAACTTCAAACACATTACAGTCATCTCTATGTTGAAAAGGATACCGTATTGAGCATTAGGATTCTCACAATTCTTTTCCACAAATTCTCAAAACTAATGCTAAAAACTAAACAAACATAATTTTTTCGACTCTGTTATACATTTTTCCTTACAAGAGCCCTCATAATTTCACCAGATCTGACATTTATCATCTAAGATTAAACAGTTACACCAAAAATTACACTAAACATTAACAATATTCACAGAACCCGATCAAGTAATAGCAGCCTCCGAGAGGAAGCCGACACAACCTTCTTGCCGACTCGGTCATCACCAAATCCAGAATCGGACTCGTCACTGTACCAACCAACCGTTTTTTGAGCCTCCAAAACGATCTGAGATATACCTAAATCCGATCCCCAAAACCCATTTATTTCAGAATCAGTGAGATCAATTATCAATGACCCAGAAGAAATTCCGCAAGAAATGAGAAACCAGTTGAAGAAAAATCCAAGAAACAGATGGTATATAGGAAAAATAAACAAGAGATACCTTGCTTGACAGTGCGTTTATTTTCGCGGATCTCTTGGACAGTAGCTGAGATTTTCCAGTAGAGAGGGCGACCCACGTAGAAGAAGAACAGAAGAACAATAACCACCACAGCTACACGGAAGGTGAGCTTTGCTGTATGTGACGCCATTGTAGCTTCCTCTGTTTAATTTCTTGCTGTTATTTTCTTGTTGCAAAGGAGCGAAGAGAGAGAGGTTCGAGCCGTATGATTAGACAATGTTCGTTTCATTCTTTGGTTCAATCGTAAGGAGAATAATTAAAGCTATTTTTGCGTTAATTTAAAATATAATATAAAATATTTTAATAATATTAAGAATATTCATTTTTTTAAATATATATCAATAATATTTTTAAAATTTGATGTTACATCATAAATACTCCTAAATTTTAAAAATATCATAAATATTTTTTAAACTTAATGGAAGTTAAAATTAATAGGAGTGAATAATAATTGTTATATAAAAGATAAAAATAATAAAAAATTAAGATATAATGGAAATAAAAACATATGATATGTAAAAATGTTTCTCACATTAAATAATACTTAGCAAGAAAAAATTTGAAAAAATGTAAAAATTAAAATTAAATATTAAAAAAGATAATGGATTCAAATAATCATCTTTTTTAAAAATAAGAAAAATATTTGAAAAAATAACAAAAATAACACTCTCAAAACTTATAATAACAAAAATAGTACTTCTTATGTTCAAACTTATATTTTTATAATTAAAAAAATGATTGATATATTATTTTTCTTTGAACAACCATTCAATTGAAATTGAACGACTGCAATTTAGATTCATTCAATGTTGAACGATTAATGTTATTTTGGTGCTAGTTTTATTATTATAAATTTTAGGAGTATTATTTTTGATAATTTTCCAAAATATTTTCTAACAAAGACATAAGTTATTATGCAATAAGTAATAAAAAAAAAAGAGTAGTACCATAACATATACAAGAATAAGATTTAACATATCATTAATTGATAAAAAATTGTTATGAAAAAACTATCAAAAAATTTTCAAAAAGATTCTAAAAAAACAAAAGATTTGATACATTAGTCTACAAGGAATAAAAATCCTAATAAAGCAAGTTTTATAAAAGAAATTGATACATCAATAAAACTAGTATTATTGGACAACAAAATAATAAACATAAATGATTCTCTATTAAAAATGATCCATGAAAATTTAGGATATCAAAAATTAAAATTTACAGTATGTCATAAATTTATTGTTAATATTAATAACTAAAACTAGAACCAACTATTAAGCTTAGTTTATAAATTTGAAGAGAAAATTTAATGAAATAAGAAAATCACTCATTTTCAATTCATTATATAGTATGATATTTATTAACTAATAGTATAACAGTTCAATATGCGGACAAAAAAAGTTTATAGAAATAAAAAAAAAAATCCAAAATAAGAAGACAAATAATAAAACCAGAAATAATTATAAATTTTGAAATACTAGAAGAATAAAATATGGATATCAATGACAATTCCCTCGTACAAGAAAGAAAAAGTAATGTTTCAATGATTAAGTTTATTAATAATTAAAAAAATATTAGTAAACTTGAATGGAAACATCAAGAAAAAATTATAGAATTCAAACAAGAAATTAAGAAAAAATTCTCATTTTTTCCACACCTCTCAAGAGTATGTTGAAATATTTTATTTTCTTCACATATTTGTATAATTATTTATTATTATTTTTATTTTATCTTATTTAAAAATCAAAAGAAAATTATTTTATAATTTTACTTTATTATAATTTTATAAATATTACTTTAATATTTATCATTATTTTGATTTCATTGCTAAAAAAATGTAGTAATAATAATAATATTTTCATTAAATTTCATTCTTATTAGCTAAATAGATTTTTATACCACCGAATTATGGGATTATTACAAATATATCATCGAACTTTTTTTTGTTACATCAATATCACCAAACTTTTCAATTATAACAATTTTACCATTGACATTAAAAACTTAATGAGACTGAACGAGAAAGCCATACATATTGCATGTGTGACTCTAATATCTCTAAGTATGATGTCCTCTTTTACCCTAAAGTTTAATCTCCCAAATCAGAGCAAAAATTTTTCCTAATCTCCCCATCGAACAACCCCATTCTAATCTTCCTATTTTCGTTATCCTAAATTGATTAATAGCCATATTAAAGCAGATAAATTTATCAAAATACCTAGTAGTTCAACAAATAAACTAATGTGTGACATTGATTTATGTGGTGGAAACAAACCTTGTTACAGTAAGTTACAAAACATTGTTTGTTTCTTGTTTCTTTAATGGTTTTGAGTTTGTCCGATTTTTGAAAATAAAGCATTTAATATAGGTTTTTGACAAAATTATTTGTTAGTGGTGTATCTGGTCTTTGTCAGCTTTAGGTTACAATTTAATAATTTAATTTTGAATTTTTTTATCTTTTTCCTCCAAGTAGGGTATGTATTAATGCATTATTGTTTGTGGGAAAACCCTTTTTGTTCATTTTTTTTTTTCAAAAAAGTTCGTAGTATGTGTTCCTGCTTGACATTGAATACTGAGTAAAGACTGTTTAATTAATAAACTAAGTTTTCTTGTTGTTTATAGAAAAAAAAAAAACTCAAAACTATTTACTCTGATAATCCATCATGGTAGAAATTGGATTGATCAAGGTAAAAAAAGGGTGTATATTAGAGGTAAAATAAACTACTAGGATTACTATGATGAGGATACTTTGTTTTTTGTAGTTTTAGTGTTTTCTAAAATTAAAGAGACCAGTTAGTTGGCCTTATCAAGTACCAGGGATTGAATTTGGTGTTATTGAGATAAACATAGATACAAATGCTTGAAAATTGGTTGAATATGTATAGATTCTCCAAGAGAGTCATCCTCCAACCTTTTAGCCAAGTCATTTGTATGGTTTTCAACTGAACTTGCTAACTTACCTTTTATAGAAGATTTTTTTTTATAGTACCTTATAGAAGATGAATTAAGGACGTTGGATAAAGAGAAGGGAATTATAATACGATTTGTCATTGAACATAGGTGGGTTTACCCAAATTGCATTAATCTAGCTCATTAGTCTAATAAATAATATTTGACATATATATGATTTATATTTTATGATCCACAGTGCCAACCAAGTAGTGTTCTAGATCGTGTCATTGATAATGCTGAAGAGGTGCCACATAGGGATTTTTAAAGACAAGTGTAATTAATAGCCAAAAGACTATAGAAATATTTTATCCATTCATTTTTTATACCTTTATTTATTAACTATGAATATTTATTTTACAAGATTTAAAAGTAATTGGACATATGTCCAATTCAACTTTGACTAATTGGGTAAAATGGCACGAAATTTGCATGTATATAGGTCGTATACAAGTGATAAATATTTTTAAGAACGGAGTTGTTGTACCTACGAAGAACTTATTAAAGCGTGTATTAGGATTAAATACCAAAATATATATTTTTCCTTTCAATTTGAACTATAGAAAATGAGTAACAAATTAAAATAATGAACCTAAACTAATTAAAGAAATAAAAAAAAATAGATTCACTACACAATGAAGAAAAGTTTAAGAATTCAACTTACCTCATTCTACTTCCATGAATTTTCATGTCTCATTAATAGTAACTAAAATATATGGATTATTAATCAACTCTACTCAAATAATTATCACCCACATATCTATGATCATATTAATCATAATTCATATAAACCTTACTCACATGTCTATGGCTATCTAAGCATACATGGGTCATTAAGCACCTAGAATTTAAAAGTGATTACATACAAAATAATGAAAATTTCTTCCTCATTACACATATGCCAATTTAATGCATGTTCACAATTTCATACCAAATTTTCAATTCACAAAATTAATAAATCACTTAATTAAATGAACAATTTAATTAAGAGCATTAAGCACATTAAATTACATATTCCAAATACTTTAATAATATTAAATAAATATTAAACAATCATGTTCATAGAATAAGTTCCATTAAAATCTGACACAAAATTTGCAAGTGCACGAGTTATGTATAAATGATAAGTATTTTAAGAACGAGTGTTGAACCTATGAGGATTGGTTATTTGGTAATTTGAATACGGAAATTGGATCACGTACAATACTATTTAGACTAACGAAATATTGTTCAAAATAAAATAAATCTAAATTAATTAATTACACTAATTAAAATGATTGAAAAATTAAGATATTGAGTTTCTAAGATTACAATTTTTCCAAATTTATTTACTCAAATGTTTAATTTTTCTAACACATTTGAAATACAAAATTGAATACAAGCAACATGAAATTGTATTTAGTCTTCACATCACAGCTATATTCAAAATTGCTACCTATGCTTATTAGTCAAACTCTCTAATTTAATTATAACTCACATGTCTATGATCATTGCAATTTAAATCTTAAAATACTAACCCACGTGTCTGTGTCCATTAAGATCCTAGAATTTATTAAGCACAAGAGTTTATTAAGATTACATATTACACATGGGTGTTTCCAACCTCATGCAAATATGTCATTTTACTCATGGTTATAACACATATCATTCTTTCAAATGCACACATGTCACCAAATTAACCCAATTAGTGATCAATTAATTAGGAGTAATAAGCATAGAGTAAAACAAACAATTCATAAGCATATAAATATATTAAAATAAAAATATCGTATCCAACATTAAATAAATGAGTTCCATTGAAATCTTAGAGTTAGAAACTACTCCATAAATATTTATGCACAAAATCTTAGAGAAAGTAACATTAAAAATACGAAAGAAACAAAAAGAGAAAAAGGAAAAGAAGAAACCCAAAAGAGTTGGTCAAATCATATGCTCCAAGTGCTTCTTTTGCTCCATTTTTTCTCTTTCTCTCTCTAAAATCTCCATAAAATTTGTAGAGAGTTTCTCTCTCTATCTAGCCTCCAATACCTAAAAATGGGACTGCTGTTAGATTTAAAATGACAAAATTTGTGTAAAAATCCAGATTAGATAGTGACCGTTGGATTAAATGGAACGAATGCATCAGATTGGGACATGTGGTGCTAAAAAATGACAAAGCTGAGGCTAAGACTCGTGGCGCGCACTGAATGGACGACACGAATTGCTGAGGATTCAAACAATTGTGTGGCACATTCTGATTTGTACGGAAGAAACGGGGACCTCACAAGTGGATGATATAGCGCAAGACGTGTCTTCGTTCAATTCAATACCAAGCGTTGATAAGGATTACTGACCTGGCAAACACATGTCATGCGATGAGGGGCAGACAAAACTCTGAGTGAACGCGAAACTGACACCTGACGGAGCTACTAAGTTGGCTTCTTCGACATGCAGCTCTCAATGATTGGTTGTGTTTGCTTGCGTGTCATCCAAATATATTCCACATGGCATAATGTGTCTAAGTACATCCCCAACATTTCTACATATATCCACCTGCGTTAAAAATTTCATAAAAAATTTCAAAAAATTATCAAAAATTATATTTTTATCCCATATTCACCATTCACCCAAATTTTTCATATTTTTATATTTTATGCTAAAAAACTATTTATTTAATAAAACAAACAAATATTAGGTTAAAAAGTACAATGATCACTCTATTGTCATAGATTTATCAAAATCTCTAGAATAAAATCTCTACTCCATACTACCTATTTTTAAAACAATAAAAACAAGAGAAAAAGTTATAAGAAATATAAAGATTACACTTGGAGGAGTTGAATGATGAAATTGTTGTGTAGAATCACCCAAAAAATGCTCCCAAGTTGCCTCTTTTTGCTCCAAAAACTTCAAACCCTTGCCTCTTACTCAAAAATGGTGAAAAACTCTAAGAAAACTAATGTAAAACTGTTCTGTCCGAAATCTGTGTTGTGTTGTGGCTAGAAACCTTGAAAAATGTCACAAATGAAATTTGGATGGTTCGATCAACTTTTAAATCAATGGTTAGATGAAAATCATTTAAAAAAGGCACTGCCCAATCAAAAGACGACATTTGGTATTTAAAAAAGGTTGAGCGAACTAGAGAGCAATACGTGGCACGGAGAAACAAGGGAGCTGTACGCGCACAATGCGTGGCCCGCTGCGAGAGGCTAGCACGAACCAGATTACTGAGCTGGCGCCACACGATGCTCCGTGATTCTTCATTGGCGTTGTTTGCGTAGCTGGACGTGCTGAATGTTCGGCAATTTTTGAAATAAACGTCGTGCTGACACATGGCTCATTGATTGGGATGCTTTGACACTCGCGCTTCGTGATTCATTGATGTGGCTTGTGTAGGGCCTAACTGGCTTCAACGTGTATTTGGATATTTCTAATAACATCCCATATACTTCTATATGCAAGCATCTACGTTAAAAAATTAATAAAAAAATCCCAAAAATTTTATTTTCATCCATTTTTACAATTTGATCTAAAGTTTATCTTATTTTAATATTTTAACCCCAAAAATATTATTTATTCAATTAGACAAGTTAATATTAAGCATAAAAATGATATAATAACTCTATTTTTCATAGAGTTATCATAAAATTTGGTGAGTTGGATACTTGCCTAGTTGAGTTACGATAAGTTGGACAATTGTCCAATTCAGTTGGATATGTGTCTAACTTGGCTTCTGCAAATGGGGTCACTGAATGATTAAAATCTAGCCACTTAATAACTGTCAAATTTAGTTAGACATGTGTTCAACTCAGCTCCAACGAGAAGGGTCATCAATCGATCAAAATTTGGCCAGTTTGACATATGTCTAACTTGACTCCTGCGAGTGAGGTCACCGACATATCAAAATCTAGCCAGTTGGATGGTTGTATAATTCTAGAGAGTACAAGTCACACTCCAGTGATGGTGAATGGTGTGATAATTAATGTTTACTCTTGATAGAGGAGAAAGAACACAAATAGTTTTCGTAAAGTTTTGTTGTTTCGTCGTCATAGCCCTATTATCAATTGCATTATTTCCATTATTAGATTGATGAATATGAAAAGAGAAGGAAGAAAGAAATAGATGTTTGGGTGGCCAGTTAATAATTTAAGGGTGAAAGGCATCAAAAATCCACTAGATATTACTAAATGGCAGAAAAGTCTACTATTCGGTGTATATTAGAAATCAAATAATTATTAATACTGGAATTATAAAAATATGCAAGTGGAGTGTCCAAATGAGATTAAAATTAATATAAGGGGGTTATTTGAACCTATTTTCCTTATTTTTTTTTGCACAATAAGGAAATAATTATGTTAATGATAAGAAGAGGTCCCAATACAAGAGTAATATTATATTACAAATTAAATACAATTAAACCATATCTGCAAAGAGAGGGGCCAAAAGTTGAGGAGGCTGGCTAAATGTCCAATCTAAGGGCAGCAACTTAGTCTTGGAGTTGCAGGCAACCCAATCTGCCACTATGTTGGCGCTACGCTGAATATGAAGTACTTGTACGTCGGAAAAGTCCTGTTGACCTCTCCTTGGGCTAAGAATGAGATTAGAGAGTTCCCAAGGCATTGGAACATCCTCACAAGTTAGAAAATTGACTAACAGCTTGGAGTGACTACAGAGTTGAAACTTTTGACACCCATATCCTTTTTGCCAAATTGAGTCATGAAGGGCTACTAAGCATTTAGTTTTCAATGCTGAGTTACTGACCACCATTGAGTGAGCTCCAAAAACCATTGTGCTTTCATGGTTTCATCCGACGATCCTATCTCCACCTCGTACTGACCCTGCATTCCAAGCGCCATCAATATTGATGGCATTATAGCTGTGAGGAGGAGGTACCCAATAAGATAAACCTTCATTTTGTGGGCAGATATTTGCGGCTGATGAACTTTCAAAAGCCCCATCTAAGCCCCTATTTAGGGTTTAATATTCAAAGTAGCTTGATTTGGAAACTCTACTAGTGAACTTAGGATTCATTGGAGTGTTGTCAAAAATCCAAGCACATTTGTGCTTCCAAATATACCAAAGGTGGTAAACAAGTTCGGCTTGTGCACCTAGACCCAAATTCTCATCCTCCATTTTGTTAATTCAGAACAAAAGCCAAGTTTCAATAGATTCAACAACCAACTGTGAACGAATTGAGAAAGGACTAGCAAACCATACAGCTCGAGACCATTGACATGTAAGAAACAAATGGTGTAAGGATTCACTTGTCATCTCACAACAAAGGCAAAGGGAAAAGGTAGTCATGTGTCTTTTGAAAAGCAATTCTTTACTTGCCAATGAATAATTAAGTAATTTCCACAGAAAAATCCTGAGTTTAGGTGGCATGTTCACATTCCAAATCCATTTCCATAATTTCTGCTTTTCCATGTAAGTGGAGGGACCTATAGTCCCTATTTGGAGCTCATGTTCTTGGTGCATTTTTCTATAGCAACTCTTTATACTAAAGTTGCCACTTAAGTTATAGGGCCATACAAAAATATCTTCTACATTGCCAAGCCCCATTGGGATCTAGAGGATAGCCTCACAAACATTAGAAGAAAAGAGTTGCCGCAAGAGATTGTGATACCATTTGTTATCTTCATTATGCAATAAGTCAGAAACAAATTCAACAGAATCATTGCATATGATGAGATAGCAAGATGGTTCGAAAGTCACTTCTCCTTCCATATTTTGATTTGGGAGCCATTACTAACACACCAACAACCATGACTCTTAAGTATGTCCCTTCTATATAGCAAGCTCTTCCAAACCCATGATGTAGATGGGCATGAGTAGGAGTCCTAGAAGGAGATGTTCGGGAAGTAAATACCTTTTAATATTCTAACCCATAATGCATTGGGAGTATCGGTGAGGCGCCATGCCAACTCAGCTAAAAAAGCTGAATTAAGAAGCATCATATTCTTAAGATCTAGTGCTCCCTCATCATTCAACTTTGTCATTGTTAAGTGAGTTATCCAATTAATTCCGCGTGAGCCATCATCTTTTTTCCACCAAAATTGAATGATCATTGATGTCATTTGTTGACATAAAGCTATGGGCAGTTGAAAAATAGACATGGCAAACGTGGGGCATGCTTGCATAACAGATTTGATAAGTACTTGCTTCTTTGCTTGCGATAAGAATCGGCATTTTCACCCATCCAAGTGTTGTTTCATTCCTATAAGAATGTAAGAAAAAAAATTTGCACTTCTCCTGCCCCCATATTATAGGCAAATAAAGATAAAAATCCGCTTGAGAGGCAAGGGGATTACCCATCTCGTCTGATATTTGTTGTTGATGTTGGGCTAGAGTATTAGTAGAGAACAACAAAGAAGATTTGGTCTTGTTTAAGAACTGGCATGAAGCATGACAATATTGGTCGATGATATCCGATAAAAGTTTGTATTCTCCTTGGGATAGGATTGAGTAAGAATTATATATTAACATTCATATATAGAGAAAACAATAACAAAATTATTCTCAGAGTTAAGGTTAGAATTAATAATGTTGCAATGAAAGTAGTAATAACATCAATAACGGAGTAATAATAATAATAAATATAGCAATTCTTAGGATAAAGGGGTGAATAGCGTTATTAATAACTATAAGAGTACCAAGAATACTAATGTTATTAATAATGGTAATACTAATAATAATCATAAGAATATTAAAAAAGACAACCACGGGTTATTATTATTATTATTATATCGATAATAATGTTAACAGAAATAGTAAAATTAGGAATATTAAAAACTACAATAACCATGGGTTAAATAATAATCAGAAGAATAGAATAAAGCAGTATAATAATAAAACTAATAATCAATACAATACCGATATTAATAACAATAATAATATAATTGCAACATCAATACTAGTAACAGAGTATAAATAGTAATAATAATACCAATAATAACATTGTGATAAGAGTAAGCATCATAATAACAGCAATAATATTAGCGTATTGCGATAATAAAAATGATTATAGTAATAAATAATTTAAGTACTAAAAAAGAAGTATAAATAATATTTGTGAAATTGATAAATATGATGACAGTAAGAGTGAAAATGGGTCGAGAAGCAAATATTTGACTAACAATTATTATTATTTCTATGAGATGACTTAAGTTTAGCTTTTGTATATTAATATCATAATAAATAGTCTGTGGACGAACCTAAGCCAATATCTGCAAAAAATAAACTATCATTCGCAAAAAGCAGGTGAGAAATTGGAGGACAATGGGCGGAAAGTTGCATTCCATGTAAGTGGTTTCCTTGTAGTGCCTTATGAAGAGCAATGGACAAAGAGTCGGTTACTGAGATGAATAAATAAGGCGATACCTTGCCTTAAGCCACAAGAAGGTAGAACTTGTGCCTTTGGTTCCCCATTAATCACTATTATATGTTGTGATAAATAGAAAAGTTATAAATGTTTAAGACAAAATAAGAAAGTAAATTAAAATCTAATATGGTAACAATATCGTACTAAATTAGTATCATTTTTTAACTTTCTTATTTTTAATATAAATACATGTATTTTGTATGAATCAAATATCAAGAAATATACAAACAACTTTTCTCATCTCGTTTTACATGATATCAGAGCCCATTAGGTTCTATAAAAAAAAAAAAAACACAGATCACCTATGCCCACCATTAATCTCACCGCCGCTCATTCACCTCTACCTGACACCGACAACCGACAACCACCACCCAATCAATCAAAAAAAAAAATCAAACCAAATAGACCCCACTACCACCCAACAACTGCCACCACCACTGCCCAAACAACCTTCCACCACCACTGCCCAACAATCAAGCCCCACCCAACAACTCTCTTCCATAGCCCATTGACCCACCACTTCTAACCTCCATCTTCAACTTTGTTGTTTTCACGACCTCAACTCAAAACAACCCATTTTGTCAGCCATTGTGCCACCGCTCATGACCTTCAACCCATTGCTTCAAAACCAGTTACGACCCCCAAATACCCGCGAGCAACCCAACAACCTCCAAACTCGCAACCAATCCAAACCTATACAGCCTACAACACCATCATAGTCGGCACGACCCCTGAAAACCCATATATAAATCGCTTGTTACTGTCAGCCTCGCAGTCGGCACCACCCCTAAAAACCCAAAACTCACAGCCCATAACACCATCATTCACCCCTTGCCACACCCACCATCGTCGAAGCTACTGAAAGTACCCACCGTAGCCGGCACTTGCACACCCATACAGGACACAAGATCGGTAACAACTCCCACTTACATTTCTAGTTTTGTTTCCTGCTTATAAAGAAAAAAAAAACATAAAAAAGGGATTTTGTTTCCTGTTTAAAAAAAAGAGATACAATGAGTGACCAAATTGAATCCTCGGGAATCAGATTTGTTCCGACTGTTCAAACCAAGACAGTAGATGAAATTATTGACCAAGCTTCAACATTGGTAATATCTACTGATAATATTGGTAAGACTTTAAATATTTCTACCTCTGTTTTGAATAAAACATGGATAATTGATTCGGATACAACAAATCACATAACAAATGATGCTAGACATGTTTCATCACTTCGACCCTTTACCAAACATTTTGTCTCTGTTGCAAATGGTACTTCAACCCCAATCATTGGGGAAGGCTCTTTAACTCTGATTGATACATTAAAATTAGAGTCTGTTTTAGTTGTTCCATCTTTATATTATAACCTTTTATCTGTTTCTTAAATAATCATTGCCTTATCTTGTGTTGTAATTTTTTGGCCTGATTATTGTGTGTTTAAGGACATCAACACCAGAAAAATGATTGGCTGTGGTATTCGACAGGGAAAGTTGTATTACTTAGATTTGGACTCAAAGAGTATTGAAAGCTCATAACAAGCATTGACAGTTGTTGGTTCTGAAGAAAGAAAAAGGAAAGAAATATGGTTATGGCATCGCCATGTTGGACATGCTTCATTTGGTTATCTAAAAAGGTTATTCCCCAGTTTATTTTTAACAGCTGATGTTTCGAGCTTCCACTGTGATGTTTGTGAACTTGCACGAAGTCATCGTGCTTCGTTTCTATTACGATTGAACAAAAGTCAACTATCTTTCATGACTATTTACTCTGATGTCTGGGGTCCATCTAAAGTTACTACTTTGGGTAGGTCACGGTAGTTTGTAACGTTTGTTGATGATTGTACAAGGATGACATGGCTATGCTTGATGAAATCTAAGAGTGAAGTGAATTCATTATTCCAAAAGTTTCATAAAATGATTGAAACTCAATATCGTATAAAGATTCAAGTTCTTCAGAGTGACAATGGTGGAAAATACCAGAGTATTGAGCTTCAACAATTTTGGAGACACGAGGAATGATTCATCACACAACTTGTGCCAACACACTACAACAAAATGGGGTGACAGAGTGCAATAATCGACACTTATTGGTCATGGTCCGATCTTTATTAATTGAAGACAATATGTCATTATCCTATTGGGGAGAAGCACTAACTTCTGCAGCCTATTTAATTAAGCGGGTCCCCTTTAGCACCATTAACTTCAAAACGCCATTTCAAACCCTTACAGATGCAGTTGTTACCCCATCTGTCTCAAATTTATCCCCTTGTGTCTTTGGTTGTATGGTGTTTGTACACCTATACAAACATCAAAGCACAAAATTAACTCCTCAAGCATTGCGATGTGTTTTTGTTGGGTATGCTAGTTATCAAAAAGGATATTGATGTTATCATACCCTATCCAAAAAATTATTTGTCACAATGGATGTTGTCTTTCATAAAGATATAATGTACTTTTTCGAAGCTAAATTTTAGGGGGAGTATCAAAAGGAAATTCAAACTCTTGATTATGATGAAAGTGAAAACCAAAATGTGGGCAACTTAGATATAAGTGGCATATCATTGGATTACACTGTTGATGACACACAGACTGAACCGAACCAGGAAATATATGAATTAGATTCAAGTGATATGACATTAGATCAAAATACCAATTAGAACCAAATAATAGAAGGAATAAGTGATGAATACCCCATTGACGAACTGAGTACTTCTCAGCCTGAAACCGAGTCATTGGATAATATGGCTCCATCTCCTGTTGGCATATCACACCAATCGTCTACTGAAATTGTTCTTGAGCCAAATAGAAGACAGTTACCACAGCGTCACACAAGAGGTATTCCTAAACCCACATATGAACCCGAACTTTCTAGTAAAGTAAAATATCCTATGAGTCACTATGTGTCTAATCTTCGTTTGTCAAAATCAAACATGTCATTTGTGAATTAATTATCTGTTGTATCTATGCCTAATAGTGTGCAGGAAGCTTTAGGTGACACAAAGTGGAAAGCTGCTATGAATAAGAAGCTAAGATCCTTACAAACAAACAAAACTTGGGAACTTATTGATCACCAACCAACAAAGAGAGTTGTTGGATGTCGATAGATTTTTACAGTGAAGTATCGAGTAAATGGTATGATTGAACGTTATAGAGTAAGATTGGTGGCAAAAGGATACACTCAAACATATGGGATTGACTATATAGAGACTTTTGCACCTGTAGCAAACATGAACACCGTTCGAGTCATGTTATCCCTAGCTGCAAATCTGGATTGACCATTATATCAGTTCTACGTAAAGAATGTTTTTTTACATGGAGATTTATCTGAGGAAGTTTACATGGATCTCCCACCAGGGAGTATGATATCAGAAATTCATAATGGAAAAGTGTATAGATTAAAGAAATCATTGTATGGATTAAAACAATTTCCAAGGGCATGGTTTGGCAGGTTCACAAAGTCTATGAAAGAATTTAGCTATCAGCAGAGCAATTCAGACCATACTTTATTCCTAAAGAAATAGCATGGTAAGATTATTATACTTATTGTATATGTGGATGATATGATCGTAACAGGAAATGATCCTGAAGAAAGAAAAGCTCTTCAAAGTTATTTGTTTAGAAAATTTGAAATGAAAGACCTTGGGTTCTTAAAGTATTTTCTTAGGATTGAGGTTTCTCGATCAAAGTATGGAATTTTTTTATCTCAAAGAAAATATGCCTTGGATCTATTACAAGAGACTAGTATGTCAGCATGTCAACCAGTTGATACACCAGTAGAAGAAGGTCTAAAATTATGTGTTGAATCCAACCAAATACCAGTTGACAAAGGAAGATATCAAAGATTTGTATGGAGGTTGATGTACTTATCTTATACTAGAGCAGATTTGGCTTATGCGTTAAGTATTGTAAGCCAATTTATGCATAATCCTGGAGAACAACATATGAATGCAGTTATTCGTATTTTGAGATATCTAAAGTCTGCTCCTAAAAAAGGAGTATTATTCACCAAAAATACAAGTTATCAAAGTATAGAAGCATATACTGATGCTGATTGGTCTGGTGATAAGGGTGACATGCGATCTACTTCTAGCTACTTCACCTTTGTAGGAGGTACTCTTGTGAGATGGAGAAGCAAGAAACAAAATGTTGTAGCTCGCTCAAGTACAAAAGCTGAATTTAGAGGTTTAGCAATTGTACTTTGTGAGACACTATGGCTAAGACTTCTCTTGCAAGATTTGGGTTTACCTTCTAAACAATATGTCCAAATATTTTGTGACAATAAAGCAGCGTGTGATATTGCACGTAATCTAGTTCAACATGACTGTACAAAGCACGTTGAAGTAGACAGATTTTTTATCAAGGAAAAGTTGGATGAAAAGATTGTGGAATTACCAAAGATTCGTTCAGAAGATCAGTTGGCTGATATTCTCACTAAAGCAGTCTTAAATCGAGTGTTCTTAAAGTTTTTAGACAAGTTGGGTATGTGGGACTTGTATGCACTAACTTGAGGGGGAGTGTTAAGATAAATAGGAAAGTTATAAATGTTTAAGGCAAAATAGAAAAGTAAATCAAAGCCTATTATGGTAACGATATCGTACTAAATTAGTATCCTTTTTTAACTTTCTTATTTTTAGTATAAATACATGTATTTTGTATGAATCAAATATCAAGAAATATATAAACAACTTTTATCTTCTCGTTTTATATTGTATAGCTAACTAACGTGACACATTGCATAATGAGGTGAATCCACTGGTCATCAAAACCCATAGTGTGAAGGTGGGCTTACAGATAATCCCATTCAACCCGATCATATGCGTTGCTCATATCTGTCTTTAGAGCAAGAGCATAGGATTGACCTTTTTTCTTCCTTCTAAAAAAATTGAAAGCCTCTTGAGCTATAATAATATTATCATGTATAACTCTCCCTTCCACAAAAGTACTTTGATTTTCCATAATAATAAACTTAAGAATAGGCTTCAAACGCATCACAATGATCCTTGCAATAGTTTTATAGCTAAAGTTGCACAAGCTAATTGGCTGAAGTCTCGAACAAATTCTGCATTTTCTTTCTTTGCTATTAGCACTAAATTTGTTTGGTTAAATTTAGCCAAAAGATGACCAATGGTAAAGAAGCTAACAATCATATTATAAACATCATCATGGCAAGTGTCCCAAAAATGCTGGTAAAACTTTCCTGGTAATCCATCAGGGCCTGATGCTTTAGTTGATCCCAATGAGAAGGTAGCTTCCTTAACCTCCAAACGTGTGATGGGTCATAACAACGTTGCATTCATTTTAGTGGTTACACAAATCTCAATCTGACCCAAAACTTTGGTGAAATCTCGCCTACCATAACTGATAAAAACATTTACGAAATAAGACAAAAACTCACTCACTAGTTCATTTTCATTTGTAGACCATGAACCATCAGAGGTTTTAATTCCTGTTGTTTGATTATAACAACGCTTTTGTACTGTTGTTAGATTAAAAAAAATGAGTATTGCGATCACCAAGTTTTAGCCAATTTTCAAGATCTCGTTGCCCCTAATAAATTTCCTCAAATTTCAAATTTTGTCAAGTTCATCCAGCAAGTGAAATTGCCACTCTCTACTTGCAATATCTGGATACAAATTTAGGCTTTGAATACTTTTTTTCAAAACTGAGATCTTCTTTCTAAGATTTGTAAGATTGTTTTTAGCCCACCGTTTAGATAAGGATTGCATTTTGCATAATTTTTTCCAAAGAGTCCAAGAAGAGGATCTAGAAGGGGAAATAGACCATGAATCACGAACAACATCACAAAAATTAGCATCCATAACCATTTAAGTTCCAACCTGAAGTATCTTTTAAGGGTGAAACATTAGGGTTTCCAATCAATTACTAAAGGTGAGTGATCACTACCAATTGCTTCTAGTGCATGTACTTTAAGGTTTGGGAATAAATGAAGTAGTGAAGGAGTTATAAAGAGTCTATCTGATCTAACTTTTATAGCACTGACATCTCGTCTACATGACCAAGTGAAAAATTCACCCATTGTAGGGATATCAATAAAGTTGCAAGCATTTTTAAAATTGTGGAAGGCATTAACGTAAGAGTTTATTGGTGGCCTTAGTCCTTCCTTTTCATGATCATAAAGAACATCATTAAAATCACCAATGCAAGCCCATGGGAGAGTACTATTAAAACTAGAAAAAACAAGATTATTCCATAGAGCAATACGATCATGTACATCACATGGGGTATATGCAAAGGTAATACAACACCAACTTGAATTAACAAAGCATTGGACATCTATATAATTTTTATCAAAAGTAATACTCCTAATATGGATAGACTTGTCCCAAAATAGAGCAAGCCCACGAGACAAACCAACAACATCAACTACATATAACCAAAGAAGGTTTGAAGGAAATTATGCTTGCGATATAGATATTGGATTCTACATTCTTTGGCTTTTGTTTCCAGGAGACAAACCAAGGAGGGGTGATGTGGAGACACCAAGTCGCACAAGGCACTTATAGTCTTCATACTTCCTACTCCTTGGCAATTCCAGCATATAAATTTCATGTTTGATCATTGAAATAGGGAGTAGCACCCTCAAAATCACTGAGTAGGTTATATGTACTAGAGTTTGGAGCTTCTTGTGGGGGGACATCAGGAATATCATCAATTATAATCTTTTAAGCAACATATGGCTTTTTCTTAGAATGATAGGTTTTGGTGGTACTTTTAGATAGTTTTCCTTTCAATTTGGCTGTATAGAATGCATGATTGGAGTTCCCTGTATAGGAATGACACCACTAATGATCTTGTTTTTTTGGTAATGTATAGTTATTGGATAATAGAGTTTGAGTAACAGTTGAAGGTATTTTTCCTTTTATCTTTAACTGATGTGTGGTGGAGAATGAGACAGCAGTTATGTTCACATTAGCCACGTGTCTGCTACTTGAAAGATGAAATTTTAGTAGGAAATAGGAATTGCAGGCAGTTTCTCTTTCACCCTTAACTTTTTTCCCTTGCGGTTAAGAAGGGGCAGTTAAGATAATTGACTACATGTTTGTCAGTGAGCCCACATTGCATCTCTAGAATTAAATTATCCTCCATTACAGTTTTCCCTTTCTCATTGTGAGTAGGTGTTGCATCTTCATCCATAGGGATTATAGAAAGAGAAGTGTTGGGGAAAGTGGAGGTTCTTGTACTTGAGTGGCCAATGTTTAAAGGGCAAGTGAGCAGTTGATGGCTTGAAGCTTCGCCATAGCGATGAGATGCCCTGGGTCATTAATATTATAGTGTTATCAGCGAGAATATGACTAATAGATATCAAAGGTAATAATCATAGCAGCAATACCAATAATAGTGGTATTAATAATAATGCCAAAAGAATGATTATAATGACAATAGAGAGAATATATATAGATGTATTAATCTCAACTAGAATATCAATAATGTTGTTATTATTAATGATTGCAATAACATTGTTACTATAATAATATTAATAATGAGATAGTAATAATACTAATACTCATACTAGTAAAGGTATCATTAACAACCGCAAGATCAAGAATAAAAATAAGAAGCAACAATACTAATAACAGTACTACAGTAGTGGTAATAAGAATAAATAGTATTCAAATCTAATTGTTAGAATGTACGCCAGTATTGACACTGTTGGATGGGATGTGTCACATTATCTATGGTACAAAATTGAGATGTTGTATGTAAGGTCATCGATCTAAGAACACCAGATGACATCGAACGTACGAGGTAGATCAACATCGTCCCACACCAGATGACATCAGACGTACGAGGTGGATCAACATCGTCCCACACCAAATGACATCAAACGTACGAGGTGGATCAACATCATCCCACACCAGATGTCATCAGACGTATGAGGTGGATCAACATCATATCGTACCGTATCTCCACACGTGTATTACTGGTCATAATCATTGACAATGATTATGACAATTTGTACACTGAACCTTCAAGTCTGACTAGCGTATCACAGAGTGTTAGATTTCATACCTGTTAAAGATAGACAGCTGTAACCTTTAAATGTTTATATATATGTAACTATTGTCTTAATAGAGAAGGATTTGATTTAAATATACAATTCTAGTGATTTTTAGTGTGAGAAATTTCTTAAAAATAATTGGCACCCACCATGGGATTTCAAGCTTTTAGCTCTTGCTATTTTCGTTTGAGACCTTGAAATTAGTTCATAACTAAGAGAATTAGATCACACTTCAAGAAATTCAGTTCACCAATTGTAATTCATCATGACGAGACTCCATCCCAACACTTCACAATTGAAAGATCAAATACCTAACATTCTGAACGAAAGCTTACATCGTACGATGGGATTTGTCTCAATTACTGACCAAACTCACCTTTTACCTGAGGAATAGTCTGGCTCTTCAGAACCATCAGGTCGTCCTACTCAAGAAAATAATACTTTGATGCCTCTTTTGCAACAACAATTGGCGGAGTTACAACGAGCCTTTTTACAAAGTCAAGAGGATAATCGGGAGCTGCAAAATCATTTGAAAAATGCTTGTAATCCTAGATTGGATCTACAAGAACAACAAGAACTACTTCATGATGCGGAGAGCTCCCACAGAGCGTACAATTCACCACCTCATCAAGCTCCAATTCTCCCACCAAATCTTATCCCATCTTTAAATCCTTATGTTCCTCATCAGAAGTCACAAACATATCAAGAATGGGAGGAAAGGATGAAAAAAATGGAAGAGCGGATTAAGAAATAAGGGGCAGGAAGGACTCAATATGATATTGAAAGAGTTTGCAATCAATTAACTATCTCTCCTTTTTCTGATCATATTGAACATACCGTGCCTCCTCAGAAGTTCTCTTCTCCTCGATGTCCGGCCTATAGGGGAACTAAAGATCCAGTCTCCTATGTCATGCAGTTTAAAACCATAATGGCACCAATTTGTCTTCCTATTGAAAAGAAGGATGCAATGATGTGCAAGATTTTTGCGTCTACCTTGCAAGATTCAACTCAAAAATGGTTTAGTGGTTTGACTCCAAGGAGCGTTACAAGCGTTGGAGAATTCATGAAAATATTCATCATCAATTACGCCAGCAATAAACCTATAAGGAAAGAAGCTCATCAGCAATAAACCTCTTTGCGATAGTTCAAGAACCACAAGAAACTATTGAAGCTTATCTCAAACGCTTTAAAATTGAAAAACTTGAGATCATTGATTGTCCTGAATCTCTGGTAATTGAGGCCTTCCGAATGGGAGCTAAAAGAAGTTCAGCACTTTTTATTGAATTAACAAAAATCACCCTAAGGTCATTAGAAGCGGTATATGATTAGGCTCACAAGTTTGTGAAAGTGGAAAAAGAAATGTCCTCTATGAAACTATCAACCACAAGAGCTGGAAATGATGGAGTGAAATTTTCGTCTAACAAAAAACTCAATGTGAGGAGATCATATCAAGGGATAAAACCCTACTCTTCAAGATTTTGACCCAATGATACTTCTTCACAACATACAAAAACCTGGGGCAGATCTTTATCTCCTTTTAGAGAACCACCTATTCCTGTTTCAGTAGCCGAAGTAGTTCGTCATATGGAGAAAACTCAACAAGTTCGTTGGCCCGCTCAAATGAAGGTTGTTCAACGTAACCCCAATAAATACTATGCTTTTCATAAAGACCCGAGACATTGGACTCAAGATTGTTGAGATCTCAAGTGAGAGATTGAACAGCTCTTATCTAAAGGTCTGTTGCATGAATTGGTAGATGATGGTGTGGCTGGATCCAGTAGAGAACAAAAAAATTCTACCTTAGAATTCACACATAACCTCCCTTCCAGAGACGATCCTCCTAAACAAGGACAATCAGCTCATTTTAGAATTATTAACACAATCCATGGAGGTCCAACTATGTCCGATTTCTCACATAACTCGAGAAAAAGATACGCTAGGAAGGCCCGTGAAGTGAACAGGCCAACTTATTCGGTGAGAGAATCGGATGTCATCTGCCCAATAAGTTTTGAAGAAAGGGAAGCACCACCCCTCATGACGATCCATTAGAAGTCAGGAGAGTTTTGATAGACAATGGTAGCTCGTCAGATTCTATTGTACCTCACTGATGAACACTATTTTGACCTACTATTTGTTACGTTTTTAAGTATCTATTTTGCATTTAATCTCAATATAATCTTGTTTTGGAGGGTATTTTATTGTTTTGTAGGTCAAAGTAGGTTTGGGAAGAAACGTGAAAAAACAAAGCAAAAGTGTTTAAAAATGTAAGCATTACATTGAGGAACGTAAGCCTTACATCGAGAATCAGCAAAGCATGTACATACATGTGCATACATGTACATACATGTACATACCATGTACACTGTTACATGAAAGGCGCGCCGCGGTGAAGGAATTGTGTGCCGCGGCGAGAGGCTCTCGGGTTGAAACATGAAAATCATCAAAACATTGTGCGCCGCGGTGAGGAAAAGTTATGCCGCGGCGAGGAGGTTTCTGCTTTGGACCCAAAATCATGAACACATTGCGCGCCGCGGCGAGGGAAAGTTATGCCGCGGTGGGGAGGTTTCTGTTTTTATTCGTAATTCAATATCACATGTGCGCCGCGGCATGGAAAAGGGTGCGTCGCGGCTCGCGCGGGCGGATTGGACTCCTCCTGGGCCACGAGATTTACAGAATTTTTGGAAACCCTTACAAAAAAGGAAAACCTAATGAAACACAACCTTCTCTCCAGCCTCCAATAGATTTGAGATTATTCAGCCTCCACCAACTCGTGAACAGTAGCGTGAATAATGCTTTTCTTCTTCTTCTCCACATTCTTGAGAGAGAAAATTACTCCATTAATGCTCCTCCATTGAAGCTCCATCAACAATCTTGAAGAAGGTGATCATCCAACTTCAAGGGCTTGTTTTAAAAGTGGAAGTGGGGTAATTTATTGTTTGTAATCTCTTTTCTCCTTAAGAATTCATAGAATGTTATTTGTAATGAAAAATATTGATTTGGATTTCATTATGAGTAGCTAAACTCTTTATGTGTGGGATTTTGGTGATGTAACTATGATTTGATGATTGATTGTGTGGATAATTTTATGATTAAGTAATTTAATTCATGGTCATTGTTTTTAATACGTATGTTCATCAATTATTTCTGGCCAATTTGATTTGTGAATGTATGAAACATTTTAGGGTTGAGTTTTAGAAACGCCATCTGAATTCAATTGAGCACTCTTGAGCATGAGCCTAGTTTAAGTGCATTGATTTGTCTTGAATTAGGTGATTAAACTATTTTCTTAGGTTTAAGGCTAATTAACTAATTAACGGTCTGGATCAAAGAAGCTAATTAGTTAATTAAGGGAAAATTACCATTGATTTGGGATTTTCTAGGATTAGAGAAAATAATCATTAAATTCTACTTTTTCGTGCTTAATTGTCAAAACCACATAAATCAACTCATCATTAATTAGTTTACTAACCAATTTCCCACACTCGTTCATCTCATCGTTTCAACAAAACTTTCACGCACTTACTTTTATTGTTTTAGTATTTTTATGATTTTAGAAACCATTTACAAAACCAACCTTCGATTAGAGTGTTTAGAATTTATTTTATTGTCACGTTTTGGATTACATTTAACTCTTTTGAAAACCACCGCAATTCCTTTGAGAGACGATCTTGGGAGTATACTTGTCGCTTACTACAAGTGACTCGTGCACTTGCGAGCTTTTATAAATTACAAAATTTGGTTATCAAGTTTTTGTGCATCAAGTTTTTGGCGTCGTTGCTGGGGAATTGGCGTTTTTATTTGTTTTCTTTTTAGTTCACTATTCAATCTTTATTTTTTCTTGTTTTTGTGTTTTTGTTACTCGTTAGAGTCGTATAGTGTCTGGTGCTCTGATTTTTTGTTGTTTTTGGATTGTGCATGCATGGTAGGAGATCTCTTGGAAATCCACTCGTGCCGTTCATAGATAACGTCAACAGGAGACGAGCACATTTGAGACCATCCGGCGCTAACATTTTGGAGGACGAGCAACCACCAACAATGGGAGAAAATCTACCTCCACACAGAGAGATGACGATGAAGGAGTATGCAAGGCCAATCATTGGCACTACAACTTCTTGCATCCAACTAGGGGAAGCAGCTCGAAATTATGAAATTAAGAACATACATTTTAATATGTTACCGTCTTTTTATGGAATTCCTAACGAAGATCCTCTAACTTTTATTCGTGATTTCTATGCCACTGTGCAGACTTTTCCGCTACAGGGGCTAAATGAGGATCAGCTGAGGATGAGATGTTTCCCGTACACGCTTAAAGACAAAGCAAAGTCATGGCTTATGACTCTTCCACCTGGATCTCTTTCAACTTGGGACGCAGTGTTCAACAAGTTCATGGGAAAATTCTATTCCCACCAAAAGACTGCGGACCTAAGGACCAAAATTGCAACGTTCTCTCAAATGGACGGAGAACCATTTCATGAGGCGTGGGATCGCTTCAAATTGCTTCTGATACAGTGCCCACACCATCACTTTCCGTTGCAACTCCAGAATCAATTCTTCTATGACGGGTTGACACAACAGTGTCAATTTACTGTGGATAATGCCACGGGAGGAGCAATGGGAGAAAAGACCGCTGATGAGACATATGACCTATATGAGATGTTGGGTGCTAATTCCCAACAAAAGAGCTCTAGAGGACGGCGGATGGGAGTTAACGAGGTAGCTCCAGGAAATGATATGGCAATGCAAATTGCAGAGCTTACAAAACAAATCGCACTCCTCACCTCCAAGAACACACCAACTCAAGAGGTATGCGGTATTTGTAGTACGTACGGACATGGTGCTAACATTTGTCCTTTTGTTTGTGATCAAAATGCAGGTACAAGTTATGAGCAAGCTAATGCTATGGAGGGATACCAACCAAGGCCAAGGAATGATCCCTACTCGAACACGTATAATCCTGGTTGGAGAAGTCATCCCAATTTCTCTTGGAAGGGAAGTAACAATCAAGGCTATGCTCAGAATAACTTCCCACATCATCCAAACAACAACAATTCACAGCCTACTCTTCCTAACAAACCAAGCTTGGAGGACAACTTGAATGCATTCATCCAAGTTAGTCGGGAAAATCAAATGAAGAGTACTCAGAGATTGGACTCGTTGGAGGCTTCGATGAAAAGGGTTGAAGGCCAAGTAGGTCAATTGGCGGAGCACCTCCAACGTCAAGAAAAAGGAAAATTACCGAGCCAACCCGAGCAAGCGAAGGCGGTCACGGTCCTTCGCAGTGGTAAGATCGTAACTAAAAATTTACCTGAAATATCTGATGATCTACCTTTTAATGCAGGAAACGTGGAAGAAGGCAATGTAATACCTAAGGAGAATGATACACCCAAGGCTAGGGAAGGTGAACTTTCAAAGGAATCAAATGGAGAGTTATCTACCGCTCCCCAATTGCACAAATCACCCGAGCCTTACCGACCTCCGGTACCTTTTTCACACCGTCTCAAGGACGATAAACAGGATAAGCAATTTTCTGATCTTTTTAACATGCTTTCTAAAGTTCAAATAAATCTGCCCTTATTGGATGTTATTAGAAATGTGCCTTCCTATGCAAAGTTTTTCAAAGATCTAAATACTAGGAAGAGAAAGTATGGTTTAAATGAAAGGATAGTTGTGTCTGAAATTTCTAGTTCGATTCTTCAACAACGTTTACCACCTAAACTTAAGGATCCCGGGAGTTTTAACATTAACATTACTTTGGGGAATAAGAAAGTGGTACGAGCCATGCTAGATTTAGGTGCAAGCATAAACTTAATGCCATATTCGATTTATTTGCAACTAGGTCTAGGGGAATTGAAACATACTACCATGTCCCTACAATTAGCTGATAGATCTGTGAAATATCCTAAGGGAATGGTAGAGGACTTGCTTGTACAGGTTGATAAACTGATTATACCTGTAGATTTTGTTGTGTTGGATATGCAGGAGAATCCATCTATGGACAAAGAACACACCATTCTTCTTGGTAGGCCATTTATGGCCACTACTAAGACAATTATAGATGTCCATAGTGAAAGTCTAACTATGACAGTTTTGGGGGAAACTGTCAATTTTAGAGTATTCGATTCCTCCCCTTTACCTTCTATATCCTCAATTCATGAATGTTCTTCTATTGACCATATTGATAATCTTGTTTATGATGCCTTTTTGCAGGATGAAGTTAAGGACGGACTTGAATATGCTTTAACAGTTGATAGGATAGAGAAGGAATTGGATGATGAAACTAAGGGTTACTTAGAGTTGTTAGATAATGCTGAATCATTAGAAGAACCAAGTACACCCTTAGAGTTACCCAAAATCCCATCTAGGGAAGACAATGCTCCACCTAAGCTTAAGTTGAAAGATTTGCCAAAACACCTTAAGTATGTATTTTTGGGTGAGGGGGACACTTATCCGGTCATAATTTCATCTACCTTGACCCGAACCCAAGAACGAGCGCTAGTGAATATACTTAGGAAACATAAGAAAGCCATAGGATGGAGCATTGATGATATTAGAGGTATTAGTCCCACCATGTGTATGCATAAGATAAATCTTGAGGACAATACCAAACCTGTGAGAGAAGCCCAAAGGAGACTTAATCCTATTATGCAAGAGGTAGTGAAAACGGAAATTCTAAAACTCTTGGAAGTTGGGGTTATCTATCCTATTGCGGATAGCAAATGGGTTAGCCCGGTACATGTGGTACCGAAGAAATCTGGGATCACTGTGATAAAGAACGATAAAAATGAGTTAGTGCCCACAAGATTGATCACGGGATGGAGAATGTGCATTGATTTTCGTAAATTAAATTTGTACACAAAGAAAGATCATTTTTCTCTTCCTTTTATTGATCAAATGCTTGAACGTTTAGCAGGGCATGATTTTTTCTGTTTTCTTGATGGTCTTTCAGGTTATTACCAAGTGCCCATCGCTCCGGAAGATCAGGAGAAGACCACATTCACGTGCCCATTCGGGACATTTGCCTTCAGCAGGATGCCATTCGGTCTTTGCAATGCCCCTGCCACATTCCAACGATGCATGATTTCAATATTCTCGGATATGGTGGAGAAATGCATAGAGGTATTTATGGATGATTTTTCAGTTTTTGGAAATTCATTTGATGATTGCCTGAATAACTTGACTCGCGTGCTTGAACATTGTATTGATTGTAGCTTGACCCTTAGTTGGGAAAAGAGTCATTTTATGGTTCAGCATGGCATTGTATTAGGACATGTTATTTCAAGTAGAGGCATTGAGGTGGATAGGGCAAAAATTGATCTAATAGCCAAACTTCCACCTCCTATTAATGTTAAGGGAATTAGGAGTTTTCTTGGCCATGCGGGTTTTTATAGGAGATTTATTAAGGATTTTTCCAAGATAAGTCGTCCCCTATGCAACCTTTTAGCTAAAGATGTTTCTTTTGTTTTTGATGATGATTGCTTGACTGCTTTTAATGTTTTGAAAGAAAAATTAACTTCTGCACCCATTATCATGGCACCTGATTGGTCACTCCCCTTTGAGATTATGTGTGATGCGTCTGATTTTGCCATAGGGGCTGTTTAGGTCAACGAGTAGATAAGTGTTTGCATGTAATTTACTATGCTAGTAAAACTCTAAATGACGCTCAACTTAACTACTCAACCACCGAAAAAGAATTTTTGGCTATTGTGTTTTCTCTTGATAAGTTTAGATCTTATTTAGTAGGATCTAAAGTAATTGTGCATTCGGACCATGCTGCTTTGCGTTATTTGTTAAGTAAACCGAATGCTAAGCCTAGACTAATTCGGTGGGTTTTGTTGTTACAAGAATTCGACTTAGAAATCAAGGATAAAAAGGGAACGAAAAATGTGATAGCTGATCATTTATCTAGGTTGATTTCTGACTTTGACACTACTGAGAGTGACAAAGATATTGCTAATGTTGAGACTTTTCCTGATGAGCAGTTATTTTCTGTGGGTCCAAACCCTTGGTACGCTGATATTGTAAATTTCCTTGCTAGCGGTTTGTTGAGGCCTAACATTTCTTTTCAGGAAAAGAAAAGATTTTTTCATGTGTGCAGGCAATACTTCTGGGATGATCCATATCTATTCAAGATTTGTCAAGACCAAGTCATCCGGAGGTGTGTGCCGGAAGAGGAGCATGCAAGTATCTTAACTTTCTGTCATGAACTTCACTGTGGAGGGCATTTTGGCGGTAAGAAAACTGCTATTAAGGTACTTCAATCTGGTTTTTATTGGCCTACACTGTTTAAAGATGCCTATAATTTTTGCATGCGCTGTGATAGATGTCAGAGAACTAGTAACTTAAGTAGACGTAATGAAATGCCTCTGACATATAATCTTGTTGTTGAGTTGTTTGATGTGTGGGGAATTGACTTTATGGGTCCTTTTCCCCCTTCTTCTAGTTTTGAGTATATCTTAGTTGCTGTTGATTATGTGTCCAAGTGGGTAGAGGCTATACCCACTAAGTCTAATGATGCTAACTGTGTTGTGAAGTTCTTGAAGGAAACAATATTTAGCAGGTTTGGCACACCAAGGGCAATAATCAGTGATGGAGGGAGCCACTTCTGCAACGAACTTTTTGATGGATTGTTGAAAAAGTACAACATCACACATAAAGTGGCTACTCCCTACCACCCACAGACATCGGGACAAGTTGAAGTGAGTAACCAGCAAATTAAGGGTATTTTGGAACGTATGGTGCGACCTTCAAGGAAGGATTGGGCTTCAAAGCTCAATGACGCATTATGGGCTTACCGTACGGCATACAAGACACCTATTGGGATGAGCCCATATCGGTTAATTTATGGCAAAGCATGCCATTTGCCCGTTGAGCTTGAGCACAAGGCCTATTGGGCAATCAAGCAGCTGAACATGGATTGTCAACGAGCGGGTGAAAAACGCTTACTTCAACTTGATGAGCTTGAAGAGATTCGGAACGAAGCATATGAGAATGCTAAGATTTACAAAGAACGCACAAAGCGTAATCATGACAAAGGGCTCGTTGGTAAGTCTCTCTATCCTGGAATGCAAGTACTCTTATTTAACTCTCGTCTTAAACTTTTTCCAGGAAAGCTTCGATCAAGATGGAGTGGACCATACAAGATTGTGGAAATCTTTCCACATGGAGCTGTTGAGCTAATCAATCCCAACACACAAGCAACTTTCAAGGTGAACGGACATCGTGTAAAGTCTTACTTGGAAGGAGTCGTTCACCGTAGAGATGTGGAGTGCATTGAATTGCATGCACCTTAGCTATGAGCATCGTCTTGCTAAGACGTTAAACTAGGCGCTTGGTGGGAGGCAACCCACCGTTTTAGGTACTATCTATCTTTTCTTTTACCTTCGTTAAGTTTAATTTAATTTTCTGTTTGCCCTTCTAAATTCTTTTCTGAACATGTGTGTAGTTGAAAACCTTGAGGACAATGTTTAGTTTAGGTTTGGGGGTGCATTTTGCATTTTTTTTTTTATTGGTAACAACATTTTCATGTTTTTAGTCAATTTTTGATGAATAACTAGTCTTTATACATTGTTTATCTGATTTTTAAAATGTTTGAGGTTTGTTGTAAGGATCAGTTTTAATTTACAATCTGTTTTTCATGCTTTTGATGTTGAAACTGAGATGAACCCAAATCATGTGTATAGGAATTGAATAGTGGAGACTACCTTGTGAGAATATTTTTGAGCCCTTAACGTTTTATTCGGAGAGATAAATATTCTTCTACTCTTTTAAACACATTTCATATCATTTCAAATTGTTAGATGATCTCTATAGGTTTTTGCATTGAATGTTAGGATTTTAAACATTTAATGAGGGATCATGTGCTTAATTGAATTGCTTAGATTAAATGACTTAAGTAAAGTTTGAAGTGTTTGCCTATCTCATTCGTGCTTGACTTTAAAAATATGAGGGAATTCCTATACCCAACACAAAAAGAGCTAAGAAGTAGCCATTCACAAATTACATATGTATATGGGTCTAAAAAAAGAAGAAGAGATAATAAGTTTATTATGACCCTAAGTTCTTCAAGTATGAATGGTTAACAAAAAAAAAAAGAAAAACAAAAACAAAAAAAGAAAGAGAGAGAGAAATAGGAAATAAGTTCCCTTAAAGTCAAAGTATTTTCATTTTATGGCACACTTGAAGTTTTTGCTTGAGGATTTTAATTGATGCATGAGATTAGTAATGTGATTTCTTCGTAAATCCTATCATTTAATTCCTTTCATGAGATCAATGTTATGCACTTTTGAGCCTTTCTTGTTTAATCATATGCGAACCTATTAGCTCGTTTCTTTACATAACTTCTATTCGCATATATTTTGATGAGTGCTTGAACCCATAGGATCGGTGTGATTTAGAGAGTAATTCTCGTGAGGATTAGAGTTGAAACGAATTCACATTCTTGACACTAGGTTTGGGGGAATCAATGTTGATACACTTTTAGTATTGGGATTTAGACTTGTGAAGCGAAATTGATCTAAATGGTGAACCTTGATGTGTTAAAATGTTGGATAAATTGGTGCATAAATGTTTTGTTATGAATTGGAAAGAAACTAAAGCATGACAAGTTTTGTTAACTTCAATTTTAGTTTTGTTATTTGGCTTTTTAATTTTAGTTTTGCTTGAGGACTAGCAAAATGTAGGTTTGGGGGTATTTGATGAACACTATTTTGACCTACTATTTGTTACGTTTTTAAGCATCTATTTTGCATTTAATCTCAATATAATCTTATTTTGGAGGGTATTTTATTGTTTTGTAGGTCAAAGTAGGTTTGGGAAGAAACGTGGAAAAAGAGAGCAAAAGTGTTTAAAAATGTAAGCATTACATTGAGGAACGTAAGCCTTACATCGAGAATCAGCAAAGCATGTACATACATGTGCATACATGTACATACATGTACATACCATGTACACTGTTACATGCAAGGCGCGTCGCAGCGAAGGAATTGTGTGTCGCGGCGAGAGGCTCTCGGGTTGAAACATGAAAATCATCAAAACATTGTGCGCCGCGGCGAGGAAAAGTTATGCCGCGGCGAGGAGGTTTTTGCTTTAGACCCAAAATCATGAACACATTACGCGCCGCGGCGAGGGAAAGTTATGCCACGGCGGGGAGGTTTCTGTTTTTATTCGTAATTCAATATCACATGTGCGCCGCGGCATGGAAAAGGGTGCGCCGCGGCGCGCGCGCGCGGATTGGACTCCTCCTGGGCCACGAGATTTACAGAATTTTTGGAAACCCTTACAAAAAAGGAAAACCTAATGAAACACAACCTTCTCTCTAGCCTCCAATAGATTTGAGATTATTCAGCCTCCACCAACTCGTGAACAGTAGCGTGAATAGTACTTTTCTTCTTCTTCTCCACATTCTTGAGAGAGAAAATTACTCCATTAATGCTCCTCCATTGAAGCTCCATCAACAATCTTGAAGAAGGTGATCATCCAACTTCAAGGGCTTGTTTTAAAAGTGGAAGTGGGGTAATTTATTGTTTGTAATCTCTTTTCTCCTTAAGAATTCATAGAATGTTATTTGTAATGAAAAATATTGATTTGGATTTCATTATGAGTAGCTAAACTCTTTATGTGTGGGATTTTGGTGATGTAACTATGATTTGATGATTGATTGTGTGGATAATTTTATGATTAAGTAATTTAATTCATGGTCATTGTTTTTAATACCGTATGTTCATCAATTATTTCTGGCCAATTTGATTTGTGAATGTATGAAACATTTTAGGGTTGAGTTTTAGAAACGCCATCTGAATTCAATTGAGCACTCTTGAGCATGAGCCTAGTTTAAGTGCATTGATTTGTCTTGAATTAGGTGATTAAACTATTTTCCTAGGTTTAAGGCTAATTAACTAATTAACGGTCTGGATCAAAGAAGCTAATTAGTTAATTAAGGAAAAATAGCCATTGATTTGGGATTTTTTAGGATTAGAGAAAATAATCATTAAATTCTACTTTTTCGTGCTTAATTGTCAAAACCACATAAATTAACTCATCATTGATTAGTTTACTAACCAATTTCCCACACTCGTTCATCTCATCGTTTCAACAAAACTTTCACGCACTTACTTTTATTGTTTTAGTATTTTTATGATTTTAGAAACCATTTACAAAACCAACCTTCGATTAGAGTGTTTAGAATTTATTTTATTGTCACGTTTTGGATTACATTTAACTCTTTTGAAAACCACTGCAATTCCTTTGAGAGACGATCTTGGGAGTATACTTGTCGCTTACTACAAGTGATTCGTGCACTTGTGAGCTTTTATAAATTACAAAATTTGGTTATCAAGTTTTTGTGCATCACTCACCACATTGTTAAACATGGGAATTGATCCAAAAGAAATAACCCACAAAGAAATGTCGCTAGTGGGATTCAATGGTAGCACCACTATGTCAATAGGAACGATACGATTGCCTGTCTCAGTCATTGGTGCCATTATTTTCACAAATTTTGTTGTACTTAACACTCCAACTTCATACAATGTTATATTGGGACGAACTTGGTTGCACAAAATGAGAGCAGTTCCTTCAACTTATCATCAACTGTTAAAATATCCCACACAAGAAGGAATCAAAGAAATAAAAGGAGAACAAGAAAGGGCACGAAGTTGTTATCACTCCACCATGAAAAATGCCGAAGCACAATAGCAACCAAAGTTTGGGCCATTTTGCAAGAACGACAAGCTAGATGGTCCAAATATTCCTAAAAAAGTTTTGATAGTCTCGCCAAGTGACTATGAAATCATACCTATATGAGATAAAGAAGAAACAAAATTCTTAATGGTCAATGCATCGCTTCCTGATAAAGTGCAAAATTCTATAATTACTTTTCTCAATGAGAATGTGGATATATTCGCATAGAAATCGGAGGATATGTCGGGAGCCCCGAGGTTATTTAGCATAAACTCAATATTGATCATACCAAGACCCCCGTACAGTAAAGGAAAAGGAAGTTTACGCGAGAAAAGAATATGATCATCAAAAAACAAGTTGATTCCCTCAAAAAGGTCCATTGGGTTCGGGAAGTAAACTATCCAACATGGTTATCAAACGTGGTATTGGCTAAGAAGTCAGGGGGAGAACATCGCATGTGTGTGGATTTCACAAACGTCAATACAACAACTCCTAAAGACTGATTCCTTCTCCCTAGTATCGATCAATTAGTAGACGCGGCAGCTGGTTATGAGATTATGAGTTTTATGGATGTATATTCAGGATACCATCAAATTCAAATGGCCCCACAAGATGAAGAGAAAACAGCTTTCATCATGGAAGAGGGAACTTTTTGTTACACTCGTATGCCGTTTGGTCTAAAGAATGCAGGCGCAACGTATCAAAGAATGGTTAATAAGATGTTTGAACAACAATTTGGCAGGAGTATGGAGGTGTATGTTGACGATATGGTGGTCAAAACAAAGAATTTAGAGGATCACATCACAAATCTTCAAGAAACCTTTTCAATCGCATGTATAACATGAAGTTGAACCCTAAGAAATGTGTCTTTGTGTGTCATTAGGAAAGTTTCTAGGATATTTAGTATCGATTCGTGGTATCGATGCTAATCCTGACAAAATTGAAGCATTAGTCAACATGCGATCACCTCGATGCATTAAAGAAGTTCAATAATTGAATGGTCGAATTGCAGCTCTCAATCGATTCATATCTAAGAGTACGAAGAAATGTCTCCCATTTTTCCGACTCTTGAAGAAGAATACAGATTATAAATGGGACAAAGACTATGAGGATGCTTTTCAAAATATCAAGCAATACCTAGGACAACCTCCCATTTTAGTCAGTCCTTTTGCTAAAGAAACCCTGTATTTGTATATGGATATCGCTGCGATTGCAGTGAGTGCTGTTTTGATGGTTGATCGAGATCGAATACAACAACCCATTTATTATGTCAATCAAGCATTGATAGGAGCTCAGCAACGATACCCAACTCTGGACAAAGTTGCTTTTACTCTAAGGATGGCAACTAGGAAATTGCGACATTACGTTAGTGGACATGTTATCATCATCATCACTTCATACCCTTTGAAACATGTACTAGGTAAAATCGAAACATCAGGAAGATTGTCACAAATTGCCATTGAATTAAGTGAATTTGAGATCTAGTACCAATCTCCCATAGCATTTAAAGGACAGGCAATAGCAGACTTCGTAGCTGAATGGAAAGGAACACCACAAGAGGTGGAAGTTGTAACAGTAGCTAATAAAATTGATTCCCCATTATGGAAGGTTCATGTTGATAAAGCTCGTAATTCTAAAGGAGTAGGTGTTGGAATTGTCATTTTTACACCAAATGGGGGAATGATCGAACAATGTATTCGACTGAATTTTCAAGTAACCAACAATGCTGCCGAATATGAAGTGGTACTTTTGGCGTTACAACAATTGAATGTTTTGGGGGCTAGAAAAGTGGTCATGTGTAGTGATTCTTGATTAATTGTAAATCAAGTCAATGATGTTTTTGACACTAAGGAAGAGCGGATGGTACAATATTTGGAACTAGTTCAGATAGAGATATCTAAAATAGAAGATTTTGTTTTGCTCCAAGTACCGCGAAGCAATAACAACCATGCCGATTCGTTAGCCAGTTTAGCTTCAGCCATGGCAGCCAACATGAAGAGAACAATCCCTATCACATGCTTAACTTTTCCAAGCATACCCACAATGGAAAAAGAGAAGGATGAAAGCGTGATGATTGGGGACGATATGGAAGAACATGGATCACTCCTTATATACGTTACCTAAGTCAAGGGGTTTACCCCACGACAAAGATGACGCACGTAAGTTGAGAACCAAGTCTCAAAGTTACATACTATATGAGGACTCTTTATATCGAAAGAACAATGGAGATCCTTGGTTGAAATGTTTGATAAATACTGAAGCCCAATTAGTCATCGCCGAATTACATGAAGGACATTGTGTAGCTCACTCAGGAGGTGTAGCTCTAGCGCAACAGATCATGTGTCAAGGTTATTACTAGCCCACTTTATGAAAAGATTGTATGACTTATTCCCAACAATGTGATCGTTGAAAAAAATATGCCAATTTGTCACATCAACCCACCAGTGAACTAAAGTCAGTCGTTAGCCCATGGCCTTTCCAAAAATGGGGACTTGACATTGTAGGTCCTCTACCAGTGGCTCTGGCTCAATGAAAGTTTCTCATAATAGCAAGGACTTCTTCTCAAAATGGGTCGAAGCAGAACCTTTGGCAAGAATTCAGGAAAAAGACATCATTGGATTTGTTTGGAAAAATATCATATGTCGTTTTGGTTTGCCGAGGGAGTTGGTAACAGATAATGGAAAACAATTCACAGGTCAAAAGGTCATCACATTTTGTAAAGAGTTACAAATCAAACTATCTCATTCTACACCATACAAACCACAAGCAAATGGCCAAGCAGAATCTTCATATAAAATTTTGATTAATATTTTGAAGAAAAGATTGGAAGGAGCCAAAGGAAAATGGGTTGACGAATTATCCAATGTGTTATGGGCTACAAGGACTACACCAAGATCGACTACACGACAAATAACTCCATTTTCTCTGGTGTACGGAACAGAAGCAGTCATATCATCAGAATTACAAGAACCAACCCTATGATCAAAATTGTCACATGAAGATCATGATGATTTAAGAAGAATAGACCTCACACTTTCTAAAGAATTAAGGGAATTGGCATTGATCAGGATTGAAGCCCAAAAAAGATTGATATAGAGAACTTACAACAAAACTATTAAAGCCAAAACTTTCAGTGTTGGCCAATGGGTGTTACGCAAAGTGGTCGAAAATAAGATAGATGCTAGACATGGCAAGTTTGCAGCTACATGGGAAGGACCTTATGAAGTCATTGATGTTACTCCAGAAGGAGCTTATCAAATTCAACAGAAAGGAGGAAAACTAGAACCTTTGAGTTGGAGTGCATACCAACTTAAACTATATTATTTCTAGACAAGGTACCCTCCATGTTAATTGTGAATTTTTTTGAATTATTGTAAATATATCTGTTTGTTATTTCGAATATACAGGATTTTTATTTTAATGTTCTTCCAAGTTCTTCCAAATTGCGAACTAAAACGCGAAGAGTTCCAAATGGAGAACCTATTTCTAAAGGATCAACATAATGACCACAGACTCAGATTGGTCATTTATGTCCCTCATCACGAATAACATAACGTGATATCACGAACTAAAATGCAAAGAGTTTCCAAATAGAGAACCTATTTCTAGAGGATCAACATAATGACGATAGACTCAGATCGGTCATTTATGTCCCTCATCACGAATAACATAACGTGATATCGCGAACTAAAACAAAAAAGTTACCAAATGGAGAATCTATTCCTAGAGGATAATACAAACAAATATAAAAAACAAAGGAACACATTTTCATAAAAACATTTGTAACAAAGGTTACATAAATATTTGATACACAATTTTGATATACTACTTTATCGAAACTATTTTCCTGGATCATTTACAACAGGTAAAGATTGACGATACAAGAAGTTCTTCCAATATTCTACCTCTTGATATAATTTCTCTTTATCTTCTTCAAGGGCAGCATTCTTCTATTTTAAAGCATTACATTCTTCCAGTATTTGGTTTCTTGACACAGTCAATTCATGATTTTTTGTGATTGCCATATCTTTGACTTGACGAAGCTTATCTACATCTTCTACTAATTCATTGAACTCTTTTGCTGTCTCATGATATAACTGAATTCTTTCGTCATAATCTTTCTTAAGCGCAACAGCCGAATCATATAGTTCTGAAGCTTCCCTCTCACTGTCATATGTCAGTGATATAGCCTACAAAGAAGTACGAAGTTAATAGAGGGAATACGATGTGTAACATCGACGATGTGAGTTAGAATGTTTTACGAAGACAAGGTCGAAATCAAACATAGAAATACGAAGTAAATAGAGGGAATACGATGCGCAAACATCGATGACGTGAATTAGAATGCTTCACGAAGACTAAGTCGAACTTCACATATATGAGATACGAAGACATGTGAAATTAAGGAGTGCATATTATTATCTATACCTCTAACACATGACGACCTGCCAAATGCCATAGAGCCCCCGTCTCCTTTCTCTTTGTTTCCACAATAGCTATACGATCCTCATTATGACCCAAGTGATGATATAAATTGTCTTGGGAAGATTTATTTCCAAACATTCTAGTCTCAAATAACTGAGGAAGATGTGAGTCTTGGCATACTATGCAGGGCACTTCGTCCTCGTTAGATTCTGAAGACATTACATAAGTTGAGTGTTCACTAACCTTGCCATCCTCTTTGAGATCGGTATTCATAGGCTCATGGGCATGTTTTAAAACCAGACATTCCTTATTTACTTCGTTTGAACTATCTTCACAAAAGGACATAAAGATGTCTCTGGCATCAGCTTGTGAAAAATCCATTAATCTCAAACAAATTGGACGACCTAAAAATCTAAGACCCACGATCTACTTCTCCTACACTTGAGCTCAAATTCTCAGTGTTTAAAACCTACTACTCTCTTTTGTAAAAAAAAAAAAAAATTTAACAGTAATTGTTCCATTTTATTTGGGAATCCCTTCGTTTGAAATATATACTATATCAAAAATATTGCCTATGCTACCCAAAAAACAAATAGAGAAAAGATAAGTATATATATATACATAAATAAATACACACACGTGCTTCATCAAATCATCAAATCACTTTTCATATTTCAAAATATGAGTACTAGGTGATTACAAAAATTGTATCTCAAAATTGAAATACGATTAAAACATTTGAAGTTTCATCTACAATTAGGAAACAAACTACGGTACTATCAAAGTAAAAGAGGTCCTAGTATCACTTCTGAGGAGACAATGCCATTCCTTCCTCATTAACTCCAATAGCACTTCGCGAAGTGAGTTGGCCTTTACATTAGTTGGTTGAGACGAACTCTCATTTGTTTGCATGACTCGTACTAAACTTGAAAAGGCACCAGTCAAATTCAACCTCGAAGCTTGTGTTTTTAAGCTTGACATCAACCAAGATACTCCTTCACGATAACCTTGTACACAATCCTCTTTTAACTTGGTTACTAAGTCACAAAGTGACCTCACCTCGTCATGAAGTGAGTTCACTTTGTCTTGAATCCTTTTCGTTTCTTCCTTCGACACTCTGAGCTCTTCTTCAACCCTGTCAGCTCGAGCTGTTTG
The DNA here is from genome assembly GCA_029378325.1 of Elaeagnus macrophylla. NCBI lineage: Eukaryota > Viridiplantae > Streptophyta > Magnoliopsida > Rosales > Elaeagnaceae > Elaeagnus > Elaeagnus macrophylla. The sequence goes on along the minus strand of CM055643.1, from coordinate 37,861,628 downwards.
TTCCATAGTCGCATTCCCAGTATTCTTCAACTTTTCAACACGATCTAGTAGCTCAGTACCTAGATCATTTATTTTTAGACGAAGACGACCTATAGTGGCATCTTTTTGGTTGATAGCTTGTTCGTACTGGGATAGTAGGGACTCCGCTTCTTAAGTCCTTTGACGATAAGCTCGATTCGTAATCTCCCCTTCACGAATAATTGATAGAGCATGCACGCAACATTACGAACTTTTTAGGAAAATTGTGTTTTTGATCAAGTAAAACATCGTATAAGCTTCACATGTACTAAGTAAAGACATCGTATGAGCATATTACCTCGAATAGCCTTTGCGCAACCATTTTCCCGTGAGTTAGTCCTTCTTCCTTGCAAGCTATTTGTACACGAGCTCGTTCTCTTTCACTCCCAAAGTGTTGATAAAGATCAAGTTGCAAATCTTTTTTTCCAAATATCCCCTCATTAAAGTAGGTCACTATGGTGTTGACATATTTAACATCTTTGAGATAGATGTCACTCAATTCCACCCTCTCTGGATCGAGTACACGAACTAGAGACGTTCGTTCATCAGACTGAACTGCTTTCATTTTTCTCTTCTTGGATAGTTGGGGATCAGACTTCGTATAAGACGAGCTTGGTGCTAGTCATGGTACCCAACCACCTATAAAGACACCATAGCATTGAAGTTTATGTTTTGAATACGGCCATAATAAGCTCATTGACAATTTGTCACATTTTTTGGACCAAAAAGATCATCAAGAGCCATTACCAATCCAAAGTCCTCCATGATAGCAGTGTTATATCTAATAGAGCGTGTTAAAAGATGAGTGGAATAGCAGGTATGTAATAGGGAGTAAAAAGGTCGTTCTAGCAAAATGGGACTTAAAAAAGGTAAATGATTCTATTAGCATGATAGATATGGGTGATGTGGAGAACATGGGTAATGCAACGTGGGGTTGGTGGAAACTGTAGCCCATTTCATTATGTTCGAAAATAAAGAACCATAATTGAAATTAGATAATAAAATGGTGAGGGTGGAAGATCAAAAATTGCCCAATTCACAATTCATTATTTTCTTACTCAATTCACAATTGTCTCAAATATCAAACACTCAGTGTGCATCAACCCAATTCATCCCTCACTCTCTTCAAAATCACAACACCCTCCAACCGACATACGTTTAATGACGACAATGACAAAGGCAATTTCTAAAGAACTTATATGGGGGCAGATGTGAGGAGCTTTTAAATACCACAAATAAGATACCTTTGCCGGACAAATAACATCAACCCATCAAGTACCATCTTAAGCGTTGACCATTACTTCATAAGCATTTAGGTTGTAGGTTACATATGATATATTTCATATTTGAGAATTAAAGTTAAAGTTTGAGAAAAGACCTCATTAGAAATTTTTTTTTTTTTTTTTTTAGATTAACTAGTACTTAGTAAACTTGAAATGAAGAATAAATTTTATAGCCAAAACACAAAGTAAACTTACTAGATAAAAAAAAATGATTAAATTATGTATGAGAGCATGATTGGTAGTTCGTTAATCTTACTGGTAACGCCCCTAATATTTCCTTCACTATGATGTGAGTATGTGTCCAATATATCACTCAAATTCTAGAGAATCTCATAATTTGGCTTGTTTAAATAATTTTTTATTTAAATATTATTCTTGATGATTTTTTTCTTAAATAATTTCATATTAAAATCTTATTTTTATTCTTGTTAAAAATTCATATTTTAATTACATTTTAATTATTTGATAAAAAATTATTAATATAGTATAATTTATTTTTAATTGACTTTTTTACAAAGTTTATACACTAAATAACATAATTTTTAATTTAAAAGACTAAACAATAAAAATGACTTAATTTAAAAAACTTCTGTAGCTCCTCATCCTATTTTATAAACCTAGATCCTAAATCTACACTATATGATCTAAATATTTTCATTTCAAAAAGAAAAGGTAAATAAATCTTAAACTTTAAAATCTAAAATGCTGTATGTTTTATATTAAAAATATTTTTTATACTTAATTATATATTTATAAAAATATAATATTAAATTATTAATATAATTAATTTTGATTAATTAAGATTTTTTAAGTTTAATTGTATGAAATAACCTTTATTATATATAGAATTTCATTTTTAACTCCCATCAAGGAAAAAAATATTTATTTTTCTTATAACGTAAAATAAACATATATTTTTTAGTGATAAAAAAAAATGAATATACATTCTTTTTACTTAAAATATTTAAATAAAATTAATTAAATAATTAAGTCTTTTATTCATCGAATTTTTTTTTTATTGCAATCATCAACATCCTTGTATGCCTAATTTCTTACTATTATTTTTAAAAAAAGTCTATCAATTTTTTAATGAATAACCAACATTTTAGTTAACCTTGAATAAAATGTCAATATTTAGTTAGTGTTACCGACTAACTCAAATCTAATACTACAATGAATCTCTCTCTCTTTATAGGTCGGTTAGTATAAATAAGTCTAATAAATATTAAAATTAATATTATCTGTTCAATTATAAGTTATTAAAATATTAAAATTAATACAATTAAATCAATTTATACTTTAATATATACTAATTTTTTAAAAAATATTTTTAATTATTTCATATATTATAATTTTGAATTTATTTAAAATTATGAACGTAACTTACTGTCTATATCTACCTATTTTACGTTTCATTGCTCACTTAATTACCTATTATATTTATGCGTTATATTTCTAACTTTTTATTATATAAAATTAAGTTTTTGTTTACCGATATTAATAAGATTTATATTTAAAAGTAATGTTATTAATCTTTGAAGTTAATTTCTAATTATATTTTAATTTATTTATAATTATTTTGTAGGAACTTTTTTTTTTATGATAATATTAAAAATAACTATAATTTTATATTTTTATAATATATACTAAAATTATAAATTAATTTTAGTGATAAAAGATTAAGTAAATAGAATATATGATAATAATAATTTTATAATTAAATTATAGGCCAAAAATTATCATACTAATTATTCTCAAATCGACATTTTAGATTGACTAAAAGATTAAAAGAAAATTTGGATCATAGCTCGGTTTACATTTTAGGTTTTTTAAAATTATCGAAATTAAATTACCTTGTGAGATCGAAACTATGCACAACCTAGTTAGGCGTTAATTAGCGCTTATCATATACTCATATGATATAACCAAACGTGTTTTAGCGTTACTTTCAATCCTTCCAATCACCGACTTTGGAAACAAAGGCGCAGACTCGGTGGCCAATATCTTTCTACAGTTTTCTTGTCTAGTTTGTTCGTCAGGGTTACTGAGCGCTCTTCAATCTAAATCCTTAAAAGGCACTGCGGCGAAAATGGCGAGGTACAGAAGCCGGAGCAGAAGTTACAGCCCTCGTCGGCGTAGCAGAACCCCACCACGTGGACGCAAGCGATACAACGATGAGCCCCGTGAACGCCACCGAGAAAGCCGATCTCACAGGGAGCGTCGTTCACCTGGTCCAACCGGCTTGCTCATTCGTAATCTCCCTCTTGATGCCAGGTCTCTCTTTGTGCACATTTATCTCTCTGTAATATTCGATTCGAGATTTTACCCTAATCTGTTGCTATTATTATTATTTATTATTGTTGTTGTTGCTTATGTAATTTGAATTGAATGGATATGATTGCGAGCTGTTGGTTTCCCTGAGATGAGTAATTGTTATACTCAAAGCGTTAATATGATATCGGTGTTAATAATTATTTGCTTTTAAAAACTATAAGAAATTTTTTCTTAATAATTAACTTTTACTCGTTATTCATTCATATTGAACAGGCCAGAAGATCTTAGGATCCCGTTTGAACGTTATGGTCCTGTGAAGGATGTATATCTACCAAAGAACTACTACACTGGGTAAGGTTCTCCCTATCTCTATGACTTTCAGGAATAAGTGCCACAATCTTTTGAACTCTTTGTTTTTTGGTAAAAATTCTTTTAAACTATTTGGAGCTATTTTGTTAAGAGAAGTTACCCTAAGCTTTAAGTTTCATGAACCAGTATTTTTCTGTGTCAGAATGAAAAGTTTGGGAATTCTTGGATGCTATTAATGTCACGTGATATTCATTTTATCCATAATGCAAATATTGTTAGTAAACTTATTGTGATATCATGGAAGAGAGAACAAGATTTATACCCTTTTAGTTAGGTTTGATTAATGTTTCTGTATTAAAATTGAGATTTTCAAACTCTAAAATTTAGTTGAGATGTACTTGTGTTTTGTTCTTTTGATGGATTTTTCATCAACCTTTGCACACTCTCTCATATTAAGCAATGGAGGGATGTTATTTGCGTGTTGAGTATGTTCTTTTTCTTTGGTGTTCTCGATGTAACCATTTTGAAGGGTAATTACCTGAACCAAAGTAGGTCATGTGATTCATTGATTGAACCTCTGAAGTCTATTGATAAAAAAAAAAAAAAACTCTAGAAGATATTATGAAAACTGAATTGGGAAAGCGAGCATGAACCATGCTAATAGTGCAACTAACTAAACACAATAACAGATAGCTTTTGCCTGCAAAATCACTATAAGCCGGATGATTCTGCATCAGATCTAAGTCAAGCAAAAGTATAGGGGAATGTCCTATTCTATGGGTTTGCAGTGTTACTTTTTTTCATGTTCAATTCATTTACAGCTAAAAGGTTTGCTGCTCAAGTTTGTCATCATATTATTTTTACTGAGACATGTCATATTTTTTTTGTTGAGACTTGTCATTATAATTTTTTTTTTTTGAAACTTGTCATCATTTCTTTATGACACAGTTTTGTAATCCTCAACTTTGGCATCTTCAATAACATAGCACAGGTCTACGCACCATTGCAGCAAATTTGATTTTTTTGCTCTTTACTAATAGATGTGATGTTATTTTGTATTTTCTCTTCCTTAATGGATATTGAGGTGTTTATTATTTCACTTATGAGCAAGTTTGCTTTTCTGAAATGTAAAAATTTGTTAACTTAATAGCAAACCTCTCTCTTAACAACATTTATTATTTTAATCTGAATCTTTAGAGAACCACGGGGCTTTGGATTTGTGAAGTACCGGTTTACTGAAGATGCTGCTGAAGCAAAACAGCAGCTGAACCATACAGTTATTGGTGGGCGTGAGATAAGAATCGTTTATGCTGAGGAGAACAGGAAAACTCCTCGAGAAATGCGCACAAGTACTCACATAAGGTTGTCATTTTCATCTCCCTTACATTGTGCATCTTCGACATTCGAGTAGAAGATTTATTTACTATTTAATTCTTGTCCATTTTTATCTTCTAAATTCAAGTGGCCGATATGGAGGAAGTTCCAGGAGAAGATCTCCGCCAAGGTCACCGAGACGCCGACCTCATTGTCAGTCTGATTTTTTACTTGATTTATTGTGGAACTTGCTTATTTGAGTAATATATAATTAACCTGGTTAATCATTTGCTGATTGTTCATGAAATCTATTTGTTTACAGCTTATTCGCCCTCCCCTTCACCTTTGAGGCATGACTCAAGGTTTGGATTTTTATCTATTTATGATCTTTAGTTATTTGCAATATGTTAATACATTCGGCAAGTGCCATTAAATTTTGGTGCAGTTCTGTTTGTCTGAGATTGGAAGTAATATGGTAATGTGCATGCATCATGTGACAAATGAATTGTATTATATCTATGCTGGTGGCCTTGTTTATGCAGATTTAAAGTGAAAAAGGAGACTTTAAAGACTTCCGGATTAATAAAGTTTAACGAGAAAAGAGATCATAAAAGTGATGGGCAACTTGCTTATTTCTTCCAAAGCATCTTCATATGTGTTATCTATAATCTCATGTTCACAATGTCTACAACTTGCATGGACCTTCCAAGTCCTTTGAGTACCAGTTTTGCAAGGATTGCTACCGTTGAATGAACAGACTAGCTAAACGTGGTCTGGGAGACGATTGGCAATCATTTATGATAGTAACTTGCTTTTTATCGCTTCATATTGTTAAAGTAAATTGTTAGTAAGAAAACGTGAAATTTGATATCTTCTTTTGCATATACTATCCAGTTAGTAAAGAATATAGAGCCTTTATAATTGACCAAAGAAAGAAACCATCTTCAAAGAAGGGAAGCTTTTCAAAGTTTTTACTGGTAGAGATTTGATGACATTTCCAAGCAAAAGATAATAGAGGTTTTAGAAAGTTGGGCAAAGAGAGCTATGAAGTTGTTATCAGAAGCTGATCAACCAGTACTTCAATATAGAGCTTAACTGTCAGTGTTTGGACCCAGTTTCATTTTTTTTTTGTTCAGAAACCTTTAAAAGGTTCAGGTAAAGGTCGCATTTTGGTTGATTGCATTTTTTAGGATATGTCATATGACTACCATTTGGGTTGCTTGACACCAATTATGTGGATTATCTTTCTAGTTTTCACCTGAATTGCATTTGATTGTAGTCGTAGGTGTTTGTCAGATATTTCGATTCCTTCTTTGTGAAATTCACTAATGCTTTTAGTTGATTTATCTTGTTATGTCAATGTAAGCATGTGAAGGTTTATAACCTAGATTAACTAGTAATCCCTTTACTTCATTGTTAAGGGAGTACAAGACTAAGGATGCCTATCGCTCTCCAGTGCGGTCCAGATCAACTTTACGCTCTTCCCCACGTGAAGACAGAGATTACAAAAAGCCCCAAAGTCCGAAAGATAATGGTCATAGTCCCTATGATGAGAGGGAATTTGCACCCAGCAGGTCGAGGAGCCCAAGGGGCACGAGTCATAGTCCTTCAAGGTCTCGGTCTTGATCTTACAGGTAAATATCTCCATAGATTTTCTTAAAGATTATCCAAGATATCTGAGCTTCAGCCTTTTGATTTACCCCATGGAAGGAGGGGTCACCTTACCCTGAGAGATTTCTGCGAGGGTTCAGATTATCATAAAAGAATTATAGAATAAAAGATGAAGGAAATTGAAATTTTACTGTTATGGATTGACTAGGCTTGACGTCCTCTTCTGGAAGTGCTTATTTTTGTTGTTTATGCTTGTGCAGTCCTCGTTGATAGGTTATGTTACTTTCAAATGGAGAGCTGTATTTTACTTAATTGGGAATATAACTGTCAAGTGGTGAGCTATTATGGTTCTGATGTTAAAGTGTTCTGGACATGAGTTTCTGTAGACAATGTAATTGAAGTACTTTCGTTGCTCTTGGAATTTGGATTATGACTTTTGCCCATGTAGTTTTTCCTTGAGTGCACTTCCAACTTCTAAATACACGTCAAACTGAAGTGTATTATTATAAGCCTACTATTATGATTTTGATTGTGTTTATAATATCTGGCTTACTCGTGCTATGTATTTCCATTCTTTTTTAACGAAAGGTATTTCAGTTTCAGTAATAAAAGCTTGATATAAGTTGCAAGCCAAGCGATGGAAGCCACAGAATGCCATTTCTAAGGCTAAAATCTTAAATAGCATGACTAGTAAAAGACAGCCACGCAATGACCAAATTTAATGGAATTACTCGATATGAACAAAAGAAGGCATACTAAAAGAAATTCTAACTCAGAAAATTGGTTTTGGACAGAATGTCTTTATCTCTTCCATAGTTAATATTATATGCTTCTCATTTACTTTTGTTATTTATGGATTTTCACAATAGCCACCATTTGACTATCAGCTACTGCCAATTTTCCTCTTCATTTGAGTCACCATCCCACATCTTCTAATGTGAATAGAACTATTCCCTAAATCCTACACAACTTGGTAAGACTGGAGATATGTTCATATTCATTACTTGATACACCAGCTTGCATTTTGTCGGCAAGATAATTTGCACACATTGCCAAACAAAATATCCAAGCTTGGTTCGCACATGACCAGATTCTCTTCCATAGGCCTCCTTCATGCACTTCATAGCTAGATTGCCTTCAACCAATGCTCCTTCCTCTAGCATCATAGCTCTTTTATACCTAGAACGAACCGTGTATTTTCCCTTGGTATGATGGTGCCTAAAAGGGTGTCTGCAATTTGGTTAGGAGGCTCTTGAATACTCATTAGCACATTCACATCATCATTAAATAATGTATCTTTAATTGATGGCAAATTCCAACTACCCCTAGAAGCATAAGTTCCCTCACAAAGTAAGACCTTCACTTGGTAACATTGGCTTGAACAGACTTGAACTAGGTACCTATGGTTCATCCCATATTTTTAGAGAGCTATTAGTTCCAGGGCACCAGCACAAGCCATCATTGATGACTTTCCTTGCCTCTATTAACACCTGAATTGAAATAGCAGTTTTTCTGAACATTACTTTTCATTTTTGACCCTTGGTTAATTTATACTCAAAACTAAATATTGCTCAAAAATGAAAACAATTTAAAGACATGTAAGTAGCATCCACAATCCACAACTTTTCTTGGATGCATAACATGATTTATCGATGTTTTAGTGACTGTTCGTTGCCGAAATTACTGATACTCCGATGACCTTTGTGCCTTAACTTGTACATCTAGAGAGAAAATATGTTTAAAAGTAGTGAAGAGTCAAAAATAAATCCCTTCAACATCTCATGCAATATTCCCAATGTCATAATCTACATACAACAAGGTAGTTGTAACCTTAGTTCATATGATCGTATATATGTAGACTCACAATATGTTACTGAGATGAGAGTATCTGCAACTGTTACACATAAAGTACTCGATTCTTAAGATTTCTTAGAGTTCCTATCCTCAGACTTGGGGTTCCCCTATAACTCTCCATGCCCATGTCCTGGACAAAAAAGTTAGGAAAACCATTTATGCATACAAAAAAAAGTCCTTAAAGAGACCTGCGACCGAAAGTATTAAGTATTAAGAACTTGAATTCACCAAGATTTCGTTACCAAAAAAAGAAAAAGAATTCACCAAGATTTCACTGCTGCATCTCAATTTAACTTGATAATCAAGTCTGATGACAATGAATGAATACCATCAAATATGCTTTAAAACAGTACAAGATTGTCAATCATGTTTAGTAACATTTTCAAGCAAACTGAACGATAAGGGGGATAAGTTACATGAAGAAACAATTCACATTCTGAATTATTGCAACAGCAACACTTGCACGTTGCAAAATTGTCATTATTGTGGGAATCGAAGTTCAATTACAGCTCACTCTAAAGGGCATGCTTTCTCAAATTCTTGCTGTTCTTTGCGACATAAGTCGAACTCGTTAGTATTATAATACATGCATCCAACATATTCATCCATTTCTTTCGTGCATCTCTGGTGAAGATCTTTCAAGCTGCAGACCAAACATCAGTCTTAAAAGAGCAATCCAAAATGGAAATATTTCACAATATTGTATCCATAAAGATATAGAGCTCACTGAACAATAAATAAATAGATTAATATATATTCAAGCAAGCATAAGTCCTAAAGGATAGAACGTGTAGCTTAATGGAAGCGACCAATAACCCAACTATAAAAGGTGAGGTTATTAATCTGTTCGAAATGAAGCTCGCCACAGGGAGTCTTGAAAAGAAGTTCTAAGTCAACCAGTCCAATGTCAGCTAAAATCAAACCTTCAGAACTTCCAATTGAGGGTGAATGAATTTTTCTCACTTCTGGCCGAACTTATTTGTTGCCCTCTGAACCTAGGCCTAGGTTCTTCAATATGTGGATAAAATTGTTTTCTATGTGCCCCAACACTTTCAACAGTTCCATCGAAAAACAAAGTTCTAGAATGTAGGACAAACATGTTTTAATGTTTCGTTTAATAACTAGGAGAACGTTATATGGTATCTAACAGGCTATTGGAGGCCAGAGATTTTGGTTAATATAATAGTGTATAAAAACTGAAGGCCACAGATAAAATACAGAACTAAAATAAAAATAAAAGATCCAAACCCAACATAAACTGTAAGAAGACTTAAAATTTCACCATGTCAATTTTAAACGTGCCATACTCATAAAGCTACAGAGAAAAGAAGCTAGGAATCCAGTAATTCAGAGATTTTCTTTGTAGTTATTCCAACTTAAAAATGTAAGAAAATATAAAGTTCAAACCATACCTGTTTACTCTCCTTAAAAATTTGAGATTTCAAAGCCAGTCTACTGTAAACATATTGACACAGGAGTGTCCATGAAAAACAAGAATTGGTATCGCTTAAAAAAAAGAAAAAAAAAATCAACACTAATGAATCTCGTGAACAAAAAGACAAAAAAGGCAGATTTCTGATGGCTCTTTCTAAATTTTATGGCACTGATTTGAAAAGAATTTGGTGATATTCCATATATGATTGAAAAGATCTTTGAGTCTAGTATTTGTAGAATTTGGTTTTTAATATGCATTAGCCCGACCAAATATATGTTGGTTTGAATGCAAGTCGTTCAGGGATGATGAAAGTCATCCGAGAGTCATATTTGGACAGCATGCTTATTGAGCCTAGATTTTAACGAATGAAATGACAACCCAATTCACTCTATAGAAAGAGATATGCACAAATTACTATACTACTCATGATAGGTTGATGGCAGCCGAAATTGTTGAACTTTGTATTTGCTTTATCTTTTCAAATGTTTTAATGTTGCTTGAATTGTTTTCCTTAGTTGTTGTACTTCAAAAGTATGTTGCTTTGTTTACAGGGATGTTCCCAGAGTGTATGAGGTTTAGGTTTAGAACTTTAGACACTTAGACAGAGTGACTTGAAGTAAATTATATTCAGAGAGTTCTCTTAGTGAGGTTCTCTTTTTATTGTGGTGAGTTGTCTGCCATGTACCACTTGTTAAGTATTTCAACACCCAGAGGAACTAACAAGGGATACATGGCACCAATGTTACATGCACTCGAGAAGAAGGGTCTGACACTGGTGCATGTCTAGAGGTCAGATTTGTCAATGTGTCAAATTTTGAGACACTAAAACACATATAGTAAGAGTCCTATTTTTAAACTGGACATGGTATAATATATAAATTTTTACATATATATTTTACGACAAATAATATATATAGACTAAAATACGAGTTATTTATATTATATTTCATTTATCTTCTTCTTTTTCCTAATTAAATGTGATTGATTTTCAAAATTCTATTATTTTCTCTATAAACAGAAAGCCTATGGTCAATTTTATGAGTTGATCTCATGTTTCTTGAAATATAACCCAACCCATGCCTCTTCAAACATAATCATCCCTCGCCTCTTTAAACATAACCCAACTCATGTTTCTTTTCAATTTTGTTTCCCAAGTCATGTGTTGCACTAGGGTTTTTAATTTTAACAAGAGTCACGTGATCTTCTTCAACACCTTCTCCCCTTTCCCTCTTAACTGCTTGGCATATATCTCTCTCAAAATATTTTTCTTTCTGCAATCTCTCTCTTCTTCCTTCCAAGTAGCGACAATGGAAGCAGGAGTCCAAAAAATTTTCAACACACTTGACACGTATCCCGCACCATAGTTAGAGTCGTGTTGACACAGGTTTGGGAGGGCGAAGGCCGAGTCAATGTAACAAAGCATGGTGGAACACTCACCACTCCAAGGAACCTACCCAAGTGAAACATGGTTTACAAAGAGGAGCTTGCTAAAAGAACTCTCCAAATATAATTTACTTCAAATCACTTTATGTCTAAGTTTTAATTCTAAACCTTTACATGGGACTCTTAAAACATCTTTACAAACATGAGAATGTACATTTGAACATTTATACACGACAATCAAAGAAAACAATTCGAGAAAAAATCAAAAAACGTGAAAAGATCAAGCAAATAAAAGTTGAAGAACTTTGGCTGCCATCAACCTACCCTGAGCAGTCTGTAGGCTGTTGCAATTGGACCATACAGCTATATATATCTCTCTCTATAGAATAATAAATTCAGCACGGTTTTATTTTGTTAAAATCAATTCAAGACTCAATAAGCTTTCTATACAGGTGCAGCCTGCCTACTAAATATGAAGATATGGAAAATCCAAAAAGTTTCAGTACTATGAATTACGGATAACTTTCACCATGCTTGAATAGATTTCTATCTCTTTGACAGGAAAGTGCATATTCTGAACAGAAAATTTCTATGAAAACTAGCCTCAAAGAGATTTTCAACCATGTATGGCTTACCACTACGAGTTCATTCTTAAAGCAATATCAGAAAGTCTCAAAAGATCCACTGAAATTTAGCCTAGCAATCTTGTTTGACTTTCTTTCAAGAGTTCCATTAACACTGATTTGGTTTGATTCTAAGTTTAATCTCAAAATTTCAATGGAGACTCGTGTCACATTTATAACTCGAATGCATTTTTTCTATCACTGCAGAAGTTGCATACTCCCTCAATCTCAATGCCATACTTCACAGCCCACAAACTTCTAAATATTTAAAAAAACTCTACCTGTTTTTTATAAAATACAGAAAAAATCTAATTTTCGTTCTAAATTTTGATACAACTTTAAAACAAAACTAGCACTCTTAAAATTTATAATAACAAAAATAGAACCTTTGTATTCAAATAACATATTTACACAATTAAAAAATGACTGTTAAATCTTTTTTTTTTTTAACGCCCATGTAGTTAAAACGGCAACAATTTAGACACATTTAATATTAAACATTCATTCTAACACATTCAATAAGGTTCTATTTTCATTATTATAAGTTTTAGAGGCATTATTTTTTATAATTTTCTAAATTTTGTAACTTAAACTTATTAAAGTCAAGAAGGTTGGGTAAAACGAAATATACAATGCTAAATACTCTAATATCCTATCGTTGCTGGACAACTTCTCCGAAATCGGCACAAATAACCATAAACCTCAATATTTCAAATTCAAAAACCAAAGAAAAAGAGAATGAAATTAGTAATTGATAAGAGTACTTACAGGCTAAGAACACAGCGAGTGACTTGTTGACCTTTGTCGAGGCATTTCTCAGGGTTTGGATCTTTCTTCTTGCACTTGATAAAAGCCAAGTTCTCCGATTGGCATCTCAGCCCTATATGCTTCGAGGACGCCATCAACACCGCCGACGTTGGGATTGGATCTCCCGCCGCATTAACTGCACTGTCCATCCCTAAAATTTTCGATCGCCAACTACTGCTAATTCAATATGCAACCCAACAAAAGAGGAAAAAAATCAAAACTTTATTTAGTAAATTCGCGTAAGGAAAATAAAATGAGCAAATGTAGTTACCTTTTTTCTCTCTCAGTTGTTGAATGGACGCTTTCAACTGCGAGTTCAAGACTCAAGAGGAGATGAAATGAGGGCGGTAGAGCAAGGTGAGATAACAAGATGGGCTTGATGACCCAAAAAAACGAAGATAACAAGATGGGCTTCTCTTTTATTTAATGGCTTGGACTAAAATAAAAAACTTAATACAGTAGATATTTGGAAAGACCCGTTCTAAACACATCCCACAAAATATACTAACTACATACCCCTATATATAACAAATAATAATAACAAAAAAGAAACATCATTTTAAAACAAAAGAGTCGAATACATCCCACACTCACAGAATTCCTTCTCTGCGTGTGCCGTTGCCGTGGAAAGTATCTACCGCCACCACCGCTGCCGACGACACTTTCTCTTCCTCAGATTCTTTCCGGCGACACTTTTTGTTGCTACTGCTACCGCTGCTGACAATTTTCTGCTGCCCTATTGCCGACAATTCTTGCTGCCGACGATTTTCTTCTCACTTGCATATTTGTATTCAAACCAAAATCAAGTGAATTTCTTAAGCTTGAAAGAAACAGAGACTCCTTTGTCATTATTTATTGTAATGGAATTTGCAATGTTCATCTAGTTGTTTGATTTTTATGCAACCTTGCCCTTTGTTTTCCTAATTTCCTTTTTGAAATTGATTAGTGTTGAAATTTGAGTCTTTATAGACGCTATGGACAGAAGATGGTAAACAAAAACAGGAACAAAACAACAAAATATATCAATACATAAGAAAACAGAACAACCAAAAAGAGCAGAAGAAAGATTTTCCCTAATGTTTGATTTATTAAATAAATGTACCAATTTTAATGGTTCTGTTACCCTTGATAACTTTTGACTAATTTTTATTCACCCTGTTAAATGATAAGTGTAATGTGAAATTGTTTAATGATTTGGTAGTAATTTTGTATAATTAATAATAAATTTAATACTAAATTTACACTACTTATAAAGAGTTTGTTACTAGATTTATATAAACAACAAGAACATAGATTAAAGGGTTATTAACAATCTGTAGAAGCAAAACATGATATGTATTCAGATATACATCACAATAAACACATAGCGATCAACGTTGCTAAATGTTGACGACAGTGTCCATACCTTATCATATGTCACCTAGAAACGTGTCTCCAATTAATGGATATTGTCCCACACAACCATACAGTACAAAGTAACCCCAAGTGCCCATGTGTCTGCCGCTTTGCCACGATAAGTTATACCTTCAAAATAAAAAATATGAGCAAGTATTTAGTAAGCTTTGCATAGCACAACTGGTTAGGGTACAATTAAAGCAAATTTCTTCTTTTTTTCATGATAAATGGTCTGTCCGAGAAATCAACTTTCTTCTTTTTTTCATGATAAATTATTACTTTAGTTTGGATTTAAAGTTTAGCTAATGGAATTTTTTGTTATGAGAATCATGGGTTGTTTTGAATTTGTTTGTAAAGATTCAGTCCAAGCCTTTCTCTTGCCACTTGTTTGTTTAGTACAATTTAAGCTATCTATTTATCTTATTTTTTTATTTACTGCTAAAACTATATTGGGATCTTGTCATTGACATAATTATTAATTTTGAAATATAATTTGTAGATATGTCGAGACAACAACCAAAGGTTGATATACGCCGAATGAATGAAAAAAAATACAAAATGGAAGATATTTTTTACCGAAGAAAGAGTAACAAAAAAAACACTGTAGAAGAACCACAGTAAGATCAAGAGGTGATTGAGACTTTACTGGGAGACATAGGACATAGACAAAGAAATTTCTATTCTGTCTTTTCTTTTAAATTGTATTGGGTTTTTAAGACGATAACATTGTACTTGAACATTATGTGCATTAAAATTAACTTATATAATTTGCTGAGTAATAGATGTTTTATGCAATTGTATGAGATTTTTTTTAACATGATAGGATTATTGATGTATATCATGTTCATATAAGTTGGAATATTCGGCTGTAGATTTGAACAATAGAGTTAAGAAATATTTTTAATAGAGTCAGGAAATAGTCAAAAATATGTTCAAAGGAGTAGTTTAAACATTTAAAATAAATTCAAACTATCTGTTTGATCTTTATGCATATGTTCAAACTATGTATTTGAACATTTTGTATATGTTTAGACGATATGTTTGAACATTTTCAATATGTTCAACTAAAATGTTTGAACACCTGGTGTGAGTAAACACGACTGATAAATTGAAAAAATCAAACTTTATGATTGATCCATATATATGGCTAAACCCTTTAAACATTTTGTACATGTTCAGACGATATATTTGAACATTTTCAATATTTTCAACATGTCATGTTGAACATTTTCAAGATGTTTTCAATATTTGATTAGTTTTCTCTAACTCGCTATACGAAAGCGTTTTATAGTAGTGAATTTACAATCTTATCCTTATTTATTACTTCCTCTTCCAAGTTGAAATATTTGGTTTACATTTTCGTTTCTCTTACTGCTTCTCTCCATCTACATGTCGACCTCTCTTTTATTAGATCAAACAATTCAAGCAGTCTAGGAAATTCATCACCGTCGTCGGTAAGACCAGCACTTCTACCACTATCACCAATAAATTTATGTTGTTCTATATTTTCTCTCTTCCACCTCGTCTCTAAGCTTCAACTACACGATTACGTTGGTTGTGTTGTCGTCATCATCACCTTCTTCTTTGAACAAAGCTGGAAACCAAGAGTTCATGAATATATATATATATATATATATATATATTTTACATATTTCTTACTTTGCTTTGTACTGTTTGATCTCTTATAGTTTTGTTTTTGTTTTTTTATACATTTATTTGTTCGTTCATCATCATTAATTTTTGAATACTTTATTTTGCTGTTATATTGACTTATTTACAATAATGTTATATATATATATATATATATATATATATTTTACATATTTCTTACTTTGCTTTGTACTGTTTGATCTCTTATAGTTTTGTTTTTGTTTTTTTATACATTTATTTGTTCGTTCATCATCATTAATTTTTGAATACTTTATTTTGCTGTTATATTGACTTATTTACAATAATGTTATCATAAGTAAAGTTCATGAGTATAATTTTGTGTGATCTATAGATGTACTATGATGATTGTTAACGAATTGTTTTTTTAGCTCTACAAGTTAATGATGTTGTCCTTGCAAGTGATAACACACTTGTTTTCATGTCCTTCGGATACAATGTTCAACTCTCAATGTTCATTAATTTTTCCCATTGATCTTATCTTTTAATCCTTTTTTTTGTTTTTTACATTATCATTGCTTACCTTGTTTAAACTAAAAATACATCTCATTTTGTTCTAAAAATGTATATGATATGTAATACTTATTACATACATGTACTATTAGTATATAATAAGTTACATACTCATGATAACTTGTTACATATTAAGATGCAGGTATGTAACAAATATTACATATCACATATTATGTATGTAATATGAAATACATACCTGCAACTAGAGATACTCAAAAACCGGACCAAATAGAACAAAATCGATAAATCGGACCGGATAGGACAGTTTTAAAAATCAAACGATCCAGTTTGATTTTTTTTATTTCAAACCGTTTCAAGTTCGGTTTGGTCCGATTATTTTAATTTCTATACCAAACCGAACCAAACCGTTAATTAAAATTATATATATATAAAATTTCAGAATTCTATCTGTTGCGGAATCGAGAAATAATATTGAAATCAATATTAAGTAGGCATCTAATATTGAAATTAATAAGGGTATATATATATACTCTAATTTTAGAATTCTGTATTGCAGAACCAAGAAACAATATTGAAATCAATATTAAGTAGGCATCTAATATTGAAATTAATAAGGGTATATATATATATATACTCTTATTATTTACTTAATATTGATTTTTGTTCTGTTTATATAGGCATCTAAGAAAATTAAAGAGAAAATAAAAAAGACATGTACAAAAAAGAGTTTAGAATGTGGTAAAGCATTAATAGAATTAGCACCTATTATCAAAGCAATGACTCAAAATTGATCAGTATAGGCCAATTGCTTTAGGCAACTTCATGTTCAAAGTAATAACAAAGATTATTGCCAGCCGACTAGGACATATATGCACACGTATCCTATCTCAAAATCAATTAGGCTTCATTCCAGGTCGAAACATTAGCGATTGTATAGCATGTGCTTCTGAATGTTTTAATGCTATGCAGGTTTCTAGCCGACATGGGAACATTGCTCTCAAAATTGACATTCATAAAGCTTTTGATACCATGAGTTGGGATTTTATTCTACAGGTGATGAAATGTTTTGGTTTTGACAACACTTTCCTGGGATGGATTCGAGATCTCTTCGCATCAGCGAGAATCTCAATCCTGGTTAATGGTTCACCCAGGGGATATTTTCCTTGCTCTAGAGGCGTCCGACAGGGGGATCCTTTGTCCCCATTGCTTTTTTGCATAGCTGAAGATTTTCTCAGTAGATATCTGGAAAAATTGGTTGATACGGGGCGTTTATTACCAATTTCTTCACCCAGGGGAGCTCGTGCACCAACTCATTTTTTATATGTAGATGATATTCTTATTTTTGGTCGTGCACGGGAGACAAACATTCGAGTGTTATCTGAGGCTTTTTCCCTGTATGGTCGCCTTTCTGGTCAGGTAGTAAATTTAGGAAAATCTTTTATCTACTTTGGAAAAGGTGTTACCTCGGGCAACATTTCATTAATTCGAAATATATCTGGCATGCGCATGGGAGGATCATCTTTGTCTTACTTGGGCATTAATCTTTTTAAAGGGGCTCCGAGAAAATGCTGGTTTCAAAGTTTAGCAGATAAAATTCGTGTGAAAATTGAGGCCTGGAATGGGCAGACTATCTCTTTGGCAGGACGGCGATGCTTGATTTCTTCAATCATCCAGAGTACATTCCTTCACTCTTTCCAGATATATAAATGGCCAAAAAAAATCCTTGAAGAACTAACAAAAAATATTCGCAATTTTTTTTGGTCGGGAAAGACAGATACAATTAAACAGGTTCAAGTGGCTTGGAGAGATTGTTGTCGTCCAATAGAGGAAGGAGGTCTTGGTTTGCGGGATCTTCGTCTCTTAAATGAGGCCATGCTAAGAAAGTTTGCCTGGAGAGTAATCACAGGGACTTCTCACACTCTACTTTACTTACGTGGTAGATATCTAAATAAAAATGACTTTCCACGGAACTATTATGTCTGCTCATCAATTTGGCCTGGTTTGCGACCTCACTACTTAACCCTCTTGGAGGAGTCCAGGTGGTTAGTTGGAATAAATTCTACAGTAAAGTTTTGGACAGACAAATGGTTAGGTACTCCTTTAATTGATAGGTTGGACAACCCCCCTGTAGATCCCCCGATACATTCACTAGTAGGGGACTACCTTCGCGAGGACGGATGGCATCTGCCTCAACAATTTATGGTCTCCTATCCAGATATTGCCTCAGAAATCCAGTCAACAGTGGTTGGGATTAGTTCGGACATAAGAGTTTGGACAAGCTCAATTAAGGGAGATGTTACAACCAGCGAGGCTTATGATTCATTACGTGTGGTTGGGGATCGCAAGATTTGGGGTAAGGCTATTTGGGCTCCTTACATACCGCCCTCAAGGTCTATTTTGTTATGGCGTGCAATTCAAAATAAACTTCCCACGGATTGTCAGTTAAAAAAGAGGGGACAATTTTTCCCTTCTCGCTGCTCATTATGTGGATCCAAGGAGGAAACTATGTCACATCTTTTTTTAAGTTGTCATTATGCAGGTGTACTCTGGGACCTCCTATGCTTCTTCTTTGGCAGACGACCATGCACAGAGTCCACTATCCTAAACTTATGGAAGACGTCAATGTCAATGGAGTTTGGATCACAGCTCGCTAATTTATGGAAAGCAGGAATTGTCTCAATAATCTGGGTGATTTGGACTACTAGGAATGATTATCGGTTTAACAACAAAAAGACAACATTGAGGTTAGCATTTGCCACAATATGGCGTTTTATTCGTGAAGCGAGTCTATCACAGGGTGGTTCCATGCGAAATACTGTGGACGACCTACAAGTACTTAAGCGTCTTCGAATACAAGGCATACCACGACGGGCTCCAAGGATTATAGAGGTCATTTGGAAGCCACCGCCTTCAGGTTGGATAAAAGTTAATACAGATGGTGCTGCTTTTGGAGCACCAGGATTATCTGGTTGTGCAGGTGTTTTTCGAACTTCCAGATCATTTGTTAAGGGTTGTTTCCATATTCCACTTGGAGTATCTTATGCTTTTGAGGCTGAACTAGCGGCAGCCATTCAGGCGGTGAGATATGCATATCAATTTCGATGGAGGCGACTATGGTTGGAATCAGACTCAACATATGTTGTCGCTCTCTTTCATACTCGATCTTCTTCGGTACCTTGGAGATGGTATTCTACTTGGACGGATTGTCTAGATAAAATAACCAACATGGAGTTCCACTGCTCACATATTTACAGGGAGGGTAATGCTGCAGCTGATAGTTTAGCTTCTAGGGCCCCTAGTTTATGTACAGCGACTTGGTGGTGGAATGCCCCATCTTTCGCTACCTCTTTTATTCATTCAGATGCTAACAACAAACCTAATTACAGGTTCTGTTGAGAACATTTATTTGTAATTTAAATTTTATTGTTATTTAATAATATTAATAGTTGAGCGGTTTTATGAAGAAGGTACTAAGGAGGTGCCAATCTAGTTGGGATGTCCTGGTGCACTCACTAAAAACTGCTAACTATAACTTTTATTAAAAAAAAAGTAAGTTTACACTCCTAATCTGTTCTTTGTTTATCTTAAAGAGGGGAAATATGTGATGAACTATTCAATGTATATTTGTCTGGTAATGAGTGGCTATTTATGATTTTGGAGGGTTTTGGGTTTTTTTTAGTTCCATGAGATAGCTCCTTAGTGACGTATAGCAGAAGTCTTTGTAGGAGTATTTGGGGGGACTGATGTTTCTTGGAATTTTTTACGGTCAAACTATAGAATTGTATTGCATTAAAATCCGAAGATACAAGCAAACAAACTGAAGACTTAAAGACACACCAATACTAATAGAGAATTAGAAAGATTAGTGAGAAGTGGAAGACAATCGGGAGGTTGAGGTGAAGAAATCAAAACGATAGAAAAGGAATTAGGGCTAGTATGAACCAGAGGGCAAGTCCAGAGAGTCTAGAGCACTCGTTTGAAGAATTTTTTTTTGCATAGATTGAGATTTGAGTGCATATTCCTTGCACGAGAGATTGAAATAAGTTGTAGAATTAGTTATTTAAAGTTCTCAGAATTCTTGTATTATCTCAGCACAAAGAGCTTTATCTGGAATTTTATCTGTGGCTTTAAAGATTTTTATCGCTGTAGCATCCATTATGTCAGTATCTAGCTCACTAGTTATTCTATCAATGGCTTTGGCCTTTTAGATTCATATGAAGTTAACGATGCCTCTACTTTTTATTGGGTCTACAATCGTAGACTAACCATTATCAAATGGTCTTTTCTTATTTATTTATTTGACAATTTTTAATGTTACATATCAATATGATTGTGGATATTTTTTTTTGGGTTGATAGGAAGTGATTTATCACTGCTCTCTCTCTCTCCCCCCACTTTCTAGTCTGCATATAGATGTAGATGTGTTTCGAAGATTCACAAATATAACCATACACATGGTTACCTTTCGTTTACATTTTCTTTATTTCAGGACAGCCGTGTTTTTCTTTTGCCTGTTCGACTCACTATCTCTTTTATAATTTAGTAATGGGTGACAAGAAGAAAAAAGCTACTATTTTGATCCGACTGGTCTCAGCTGCTGGGACTGGATTTTTCTATGTCAAGAAGAAGCCTTCTAGAATGGTAGAGAAGCTTGAGTTCCGAAAATATGACCCCAGGGTAAATCGTCATGTCTTATTTACAGAGGCAAAAATGAAATGATTGAATGCTCTGAGAAATCTAGTCGTTGTTGTCGTTCATCTGCTCATTTCAGGCAATAATGTAATTGTTATTTCTTATAAACTACAGGTACTCTGATAATTCTGGGTGCGTAGATGGGATAACTGTTTTTTTTTTCTCCCTTCTGTATCTCAATGCTATCTTCTCTACCTCATTTCAAGTAATGAGTACGTTACTAAAATTTAAAATTGCGTAGTTTGTTCTATGTTTCTGAGACATAACTCCAAGTTTTTAATTGTGGAGGATGTATCACAGGTTCAGTACAGTGAATTAGAAATATATACTGTTTAGATGACTTGTATTATTATATCAAAGGATTTAACTCTTTTTTTTTTTCTTAAGCTTGAGCAAGGGGTGACAGGGTTCTTACTGACTATTGATCTGACCTGTTGCTAAAAGTGAGAAAACAAGCATAGTCCTGATCACCAACCTGACTGTAAGCATGTTATTTTGCCCGACAACAGAGAAAAATAAAATAAAATGCAACCATATGGTTATGTAATTGTTTGTCGGACAAGATAACATCCTGTACATTTCCGTTCATATACCTAAAGATGCAAAGTTGTCAAACACAGATTATTGACCACTTTAGGAAAGTTGTTTTCAAGACTCGAGGACTTGGTGAACTTTCGTTTGGCATTGTGCAAATGTTATGTCATGGATTATCAAACTTTCGTGGTGATATTAGTTAGAGCAATTCTAAATCCTTCTGAAAAAAGCTTCAAGTACATTACACACCTTTAATAATTTTACACGTGAGGGTATCTACTTGGAGATTTTATGGGATGTAACCAGAATTCGCCTATTGATAATCTTGAAGGGAACACCAAAAATTTAGATGAAGAAGATTTTCTTGTTTCCGTTTGAATTTGGTAAAACTGACTTGAGTTCACTTTTTTTATATCGTGGAAGCATTTGTCGGCAAATGCACTTTGATTTTTTACTTTTTGCGATCTCTCTTCCATGGAGCATTCATTCCTTTTCTTGTTTACTGCAAAAGAGGATTAAGATACTTGTGCTAATCATGCCTTGCTTATAGTGAAATGTTAACCATTCTATATAAAAGAAGCTTGGGATTATCCTATCTTTTTAAAAGGTACATTTTAGTCTATCTTTTTTTAAGTGGTACATTCTATGTTCTCTAGTTTTTCAAAAGGTACATTTAAGTTCAATTTTTGCACATGGTTCTCATGCAACTTTCTAAGGGGTAACTTTGAAATTTTAATTTTTTTTGCTATACTTTTAAAAAAAATCAGTTTTTGATAAATAAAAAAAAGACATAAAAATTTAATTTTTTTTATAAAAAATATGGTCAATTTATCATTTAAATTTTTTGTCTTATAATTAAATTTATATTTTTTAAAAAAATTAGAAAAAAAAATTTAAAATTCTAAAATTATCCCCTTAGAAAGTCACATAAGAACTATGTGCTAAGAAATTGATTTTTTTTTTTAGAAATTAAACTTAAATATACATTTTGAAAAGTTAAGGGGACTAAAAATATACCACTTTAAAGAAAAAGCGACTAAAGTGTAACTTTTAAAAAAGTAAAGAACTTGTAGAGTATCAAACCCTTTATAGGAATATGGAGTCATGCTTCTCTTTGGAAGTGATTTCCTTGAAATGAAGAGAACAATTGAATTGAAGCTAAGAAACTTCTTATAGTTTTGCTTGATTTTTATAAAAGGATGCATACATATTTATGTGAAGTTAAGTATTGGATTAAATTGTATTATAATTAATGTGTATAGTATTTGGTGAAAAGTAGTATAATACAATCGAGTTAAATTGATTATATATATTTTACTAAAATATTTTATATTTAAAATATTTTTTATTATAAAATTTATTTAAATTAATATTTAATTCATTTTTATATTTTAATTATATTTTTAAAAATAAAAAATATTATTTTTAATTTGAGATAAAAGAAAAAGTTAAGACATATAATTTTATAATTGAAAATTCAAATAGATTAAGTTGATTATCCAGTACGATTTAAACTTACACCTCTTGGTCATACAATTTTTTTACATAATTGTACTATTTTTATACTGTACGATACGATTTAATTTTATAGTCAAATTTATGTTTGTATATAAATTATACAATCAGGATATTTAGTACAGTATAATAAACACGCCGTAAATATGAAAAACTAAAAATGATTTTTAAAACCTTTTCTTAAAATGACCAATTTGTTTTCTACAATTATAGAAAGCAAATCCTATATTTATGAATAATATAGGAAGACAAATCCTATATTAGTATATGTTAGTTTTACTTATTTTTATGAAGATCCTTCTAGATTATGGCTCCCTCATTTAGGTAGTTTGAGCTCCTAGTCAAACTTAGATTGTGAGAAGAGGAAACCCAATTTTTGCCTATTCTCAAATATATCACTTTGATTTGTTTGGAAGGTGTCCTTTCTTGCCAATGTGAAAATACTCATGCTTCTCACGTCTTATTTCATGAACCTTTTGTTCCAAGACATAGTCTTCTTCTAAAGGATCTTCTCGTTCAATGTGCAAGTCATTGACTGATGGAATATAAGTGTCTTCTTCAAGGTCGTCATTTAACAAAGATGGCTTTAAGAGCTTTTAATTCTTTGGATTAATGACCGAGTACATATGCATGTATGGTGGTAGATCGAGCTGGAAGGCATTATCACCAATTTGCTTGATGATCTTGAACGGTCCATAACGCATCAGCTTTAACTTGCCTTCTCCTTGCAACTGTTCTTTGCCAATGTGTAACCAAACAAAGTCACCCTCTTTAAAGTTGCATGGCACATGATGCTTGTCATGATGAGCCTTATAGTGCTGCTGAGAGCGTTGTAATTGTGCCTCTACTTCGATATGAATATTCCTAACTCGTTTGAAAAACTTTTGTGCTTGAACATGTTCTTTTCTACTTAATGGCTTGTCAATGATAGTAATGTCATATCAAAAGGACTTTGGGGTAAGTAACTTAAACCAACCTCGAATGGAGATTTGAGTGTGAAGCCATAAATTGCTCTATTAAAAGTAAATTATAAGTAAGGGAGTGGGGCCTCGGTAATCTTTCATTTTAATAATTGGAAAGATTCTTTATGACACTTTGACCATTCAAATTTTTGATTGGCTTTTGTAAGAGAGTGCAACGATGTTGTAATTTATTAAAAGTGTCAAATAAACTTCCATAAATATTGGCAAGCTCCTACAAAGCTTCGAACTTCAATCACAAATTGAGGTATAGGGAGAAATAACTTGCACTTCTTTTGGATCGACTTTTAACTTTCCTACACCAACAATGAATCCCAAGTATATAAGATGTTGCTTACCAAATTCACACTTATTTTCGTTCAATCGTAACTTGTTGCTAGTAGAATGCCCATAACTTGAGCAATAGGATGAAGATGGTCCTCCCATGTGACATTGAATATTAATATGTCATCCAAATAGACAATAACAAATTTTTTAATGAAAGGGCAAAACACTTCATTCATGGATTGCATGAAGGTTGCCAGAGCATTACATAAACCGAATGACATAACCAACCACTCGAAAACTCTTTATTTTGTCTTGAATGCAGTCTTTCAAGTGTCTTCTTCATGGATGTGCACTTGGAGATATCCAAACTTGAGATCTAGCTTGGTAAAGTAATGAGTACCATGTAATTCATCCAAAAGATCATTAATCCTCATTTATAGATATTGATTCTTGATTGTTATTTTGTTAAATGCCTTGAAATCAATGCACATTTTCCAACCAACTAGAGAACCGCATGGTAAGCAGCTAGATTTGATAACTCCTTGTTCATGTAGTTCATGAATTTGCTTCTTGATTTATTCAGATTCTATCAAAGAAGTGTGATACAAACCTAAGGTTGGTATAGATGGATCTCCAACCAAATGGATCTTATGCTCTGTAGCTCTTTATGGTGGCAATCCTTGTACATCTTGAAATAAGTCCTTAAATTCTTCTTCAATTTCTCAATTTCTCTTAAAATTGTGTAAGAGATAAAGTAAATGCAGTCAATGTAACCACTCTCAGATTTTGGTTTTGAGGTCGAATCATTAGCAAAACAAATCACCCGCATGAATTAACTTATCTCTTTGCTTAGTTAGCGGTCAAGAGATTATTTGTTACATAAGGCTTGCAAGAATTAACAAAGAACTCTTTTTATCTTTTATAAGATGATACTTGTGTAGCCTCATGTAGTGAGTGACATCACAATCCTATAAATATGGACTGCCTAATATCACTTGGCATGCTTCCAAAGGAACTACCTCACAAGTCACCTCATCAATATAACGATTGGTGATGGTAAATTTGAAATTACATTGTTTTGTAATTTGCATATCAATATCTTTTTGTATCCAACCCAATGGGTAAGGTTTTGGGTGAGGCGTTGTCTTTAAGCTCAGCTTCCTTACTAAGGCTTCTGAAATCAAATTATTCTGACTTCCTAGATCAATGATGGCTTGTACAAGACTTTGTTTAACCTGAATAGTCAAATGAAACAACTCTTTTCAATTGTAAACTTCTTTAGCATCTATTGGTTTCTTTATAAGGGCTAGCATAGCAGCAAATTGCTTCAACTCTAGAAGCTCTTCAACCTTTTATGTATACAATGTGGTTTTCTGTCATTCCTACCCTGGTTCTTTGGTTTCAACTCGGGATGAAGTATCTAGCACTTGTCTTTAACATGTCTACTGATGTGATAATGGTCACAGTAGTTCTTCTATGTCTGGCCTTCCTTACTCTGCTTTCCTTTACTCTTCCAATGATAGTTTCCCATAGGTTGTTTGTCATCTCTTTTATCAAATCGCTTATTCTTCGTCTAAATGGCAACAACTTTCACAGTGGCATCTTCAGTGCTCTCTATGGTGAAAAATTTAAGTTCTTTTTGTATGTAATTGGTAAGACCTCCGATATAATTCATGAACACTTCATAGTCATTTACATCAATGTCCAAAGCCAAAACTTGATTATGGAATTATTTAGTATATTCTTGCACATTCTCTCCAAACTTTTGTTTGAAATGTTGTCACCTATACCACCTTTCATTTTCATTGCCAATTGTATAAAATTGATTTCTTAATATCATTTAAATTTATTCCAAATCAAGTTCGATACATCGCACAGTTTGTAGTATGACTTCCATCATATGAGTGCGCTTGAAAGTTTCAAGCTTGCAAATCAAATTCTTTCACAATTATACTACTTATATATAGTGAAATAAGTTTTTAATGTGTCTATGCAGTTATCTAACATCTGAACATTGAAAACACCATTATAAATAGGGATTTCATCCTTAAAATCAATTTTCAATGTAGATATGGGATTATTTTTCTTACTCATATTGTCTTTCATATCTTCTGTTATGGGAATTTCGTTCTCTTCTTTAGTTTCATCGTTCATCTTTCTTTTTTAGGATAATGAACGTGAAAACTTTATAATTTTAATTCCTCAACAAGTTAAGAAATTGACAACCACAATGTTTGAAGTTGTTGCTCTAGTTTGGTAATTTGACCGTCATTACCAATTGGTTGTTCCTTATCTACTCTGGTCATTGCACCTCCCTTTGATCTTGGCCTTCGTTCTTCACTAGAAGTTTTGTGTTGGCCGCTAGTTAGGACCATAAACCACTTCAGATCTAGGACCATAGACCCTATCGGATCTAGTGCTTTCTAGACGATAGAACTATGACTTCCTAATTTATAGGAATATGGAGTCGTAGTCCTCTTTGGAAGTGATTTCCTTGAAATGAAGAGGACAAATAAGAGAGAGCAATTGAATTAAATCTAAGAAACTTCTTTTAGTTATGCTTGATTTTTACAAAAGGTCTCGTTCATATTTATATGAAGTTGATTAACTAAATATGGAAAATAAAAATGGTAAATCATTTCTAAATCATTTGTTTTTATGGTTTTAAAACCTTTTCTTAACATAACCAATTTGTTTACTACGGTAATAAAAAAAAAATTCAATATTTATGAATAATATAGGAAAACAAATCTTATATTAGTATTTGTTTGTTTTACTTATTGTTAGGAAGATCATTCTGGATCAAGGATACCATATAGATGTAAGACCTTTACCTAATAGCCATAGTTAGGACCTGGGCTATGTAGCCTCTGTCTTTATTGTACTTGAATAAATGATTAGGTGGTACTCATTTAAATATGAGCATATTTGGATGTGATTTTTTTAAAAGTGTTTGGTTAAAAGTGGTTCAAAGAAAAGCATTAAGGTGTTTGGTATAAAATTGTTGGATGTAGTTTATAGTAGCATTTTATTAATAAAATTATGATCTAAATTACTTCTATAAAAAGTATTGTTTACTTACTTTTACTAAAAGCATAAATAATGATTCTCTTTGTTTTGAAACCACTTCTCATGAATGCTATTAAATACCTTTAAATTATTGGAAACTACTTTTATCCAAAAGGAGAAGCAGTTTTAAATGGGCCCATGGTTTACATTTTGGATGTTTTAATTGTACAACAAAGCAATTGATCATAGTGAAGCATTGAGCTGTAAGATGTGATGTTTAGTTTTTTATTTAAGATTGATCCAATAAGTTAAAATAGTCTAGATTAATTAGCTTATTTTAGCTCATTAGTAGCTTGCATGCTATTTAACAAAATAATTTTGTCAAAACATAATTACTACAATGTTATTATGAAAATACACATTTAAAGATAATATATTATTGATCTTGTTTTTAAAAAAATATAATTAAAATATAATATTTATTATACCAGCTTTTTTGTCATTCAACAAAATTATATGTATATTCGTTTATTTTTCTCACAAATGTAAATTATTCTAATATTGAACTATCATTACAACAATAATGGGCTTTTGAGGCGGTTCTAAATTTAAAAAAAAATCAGTCAATTATTTTAAAATGGGTGTTTTGGGGACAATTTAGTTGTTTTTTGATATAGTTATTAACCGTCCCAAAATATGGTGATTATTGGAAACCTTAGGGGACGATTTTTCATAAACCTTTTCATTAAAACCAGAGGCACGACCATTTTCTCTCAAACCCTAAAATATCACAGAGCTACATGACCTTTGACTTTGACAACCCATGCGATCCACCTTCTCTGGCGCCACTCCCAGCTGTCGTCTTTCCAGTTGCCCACTAGTGTTGTCTATTACTGTAGATATGTAAAATAAAGAGGATCGAAGTTACCAATATACTGAAGTGACACTGCTTGGGTTGAGTCGTAGACTAGGTCGCTCTCTTTAAAACGTTTCGCGGCTTTGTCCAAAATTGTGCAAGCAAACACAGCCTCGTCGTCCCTAAAATAAAATAGCCCATAATCTTTTTTTTTGGTCTCGGAGCTTTACTGCACTAATAAACTCTGGAATGCTACACCTTATAAATAATGTTGCTCGAAAACTAAAATAATAATAATAATGTATTCTAGAAAATATTTTTGAGTTTATGTGTTTCTATATTTTCTAGGTTTTTATTTTTGTATTTTTTTGAGTTTTTGAAAAGCTCGTAAGTGAGAGCGGAGATGAGAGAAATTGAGAGAGAGTTGAGAGCTGATGGTGTGTTTGAACTGTGAGCTCAGAGGCTCTATTTATAGCTGAGGGTTGTCATAAAAATTGGGGCTAGTGGATGAGAACGTTCAACGTTCATAAAGAAACGGTCTACAGAACGTGCAACGAGACGTCCACAAGGAAGCGATCAGGAGAACGTTTCGTAAGACTCGGTCTGGAACGTAACAGAATGGTAAAAAAGTGTAACGGTCATGTCATGAGTGACAGATAAGAATGGAACTGTTGGAAAAAATAATTTTAATAAATAAAATTTTTCCAAAAAATAAAGTGTCACCTCACCTCACACACACGCACACGTACTTGCCCTCGACTCGGCACGACTGGCTGGTCGAATGGACAGCGGCAACGACGCTTGCATGTGTGGTAGACCCACAATTGTCTAGGTCCTCTCCCCTTCCACAAAAGTGGGTGCCCCTTGGGGCCCAATCCCACTTGTAAATTATTTTCTATATAAACACCTCCTAAGAGATGTAAAAAAGTAATGTAGGATTAACATTTGGGAGTGTAAACTTTTGTACTTTTTTCTCATTCCTTTTTATTTAAATTCACAATAATTCCAACAATCTCCCACTTGAATTTTATATAAAAATAGCTTTCATCGAGCAACCGATCAATCAAAGATATAAGATTGTGCATAAACAGAAGGTGTCTATCGACTTGAACCTTTGCATAGTATTGATGCTTTAGAATATATTAGAGTAACTCGTAATTTTGATCTTTATTTCTAACAACATTACACACATAACCATTCCAAGGTGTAGTTCAAAAAGCCCGTGCTTTACGGCCATGCACATGTATCCCAACATAGTGAATGTTCTAGTAAATTTTGCTTAAAATTCCATAGGAAGCGGCCACACTTCCACATTCACATAGGTGAGTCTATCAAGAGTACTCCTGTAGTTATGTACTCCACTTCACATAGAGTATAGAACTCATTAAGAGTTAACAATTAACTTATCCTTCTGTCGTTTCAGTAATTCATGCTTCTAACAATATAGAATATGACTCAGAATAGCATGATTCATCTCATATCACTTCATGACTTGTTATTACCCATTAAACTTATTTCTTGGGATCTCTAGTCTATAAGTCAGGTTACCATCACAAGTGACTCTTCATTCTAAGGGCATTAGTCCCAATCCTTTTGAGGTTTTGAAAACCTTCTCTCTTGCTAATCATTTCGTCAAAGGATTAGCCAAATTATCATCAGTACATACATGATCCACTCTTACAGCTCCTGTAGAGAGAAATTCTCTAACAGTACTGTACTTATGACGTATCTGTCGTTTCTTGCCGTTATAATAACGGTTCTGAATCTTTGTAATAGCCGTGGTACTATCGTAGTGGATTAGGACAGCTAGTATCGGTCTTTCCCACAAAGGGATCTCAGCTAACAAGCTTCTTAGCCAGCCTGCTTCTTCACTCGTAGATTGAGCCAAAATTTTCTGTTTCTTAGACTTCCAAGAAACTACTCCACCAGCAATGCTAAATATATAGGCGCTTGTTGCTTTGGAGTCTTCTGAAAGGGTGTTCCAATCAACATCGCTGTATCCTTTTAGAACAGCGGGAAACTTCTTATAATGTAATCCAAGGTTTATAGTTCTCTTAAGGTATCTCTTGACCCTTTCAATTGCATTCCAATGCTCTATACTAGGTCTACTGGTAAACCTACATAGTAGTCCCACAACATAAGCTATGTCGGGCCTAATGCAATCAGTAGCATAACGTAAGCTACCAGTAGCAAACTCAATTTGTATAACACTGTCTTCGGTGTTCTTGAACAACTTTATACTAGGATCATAAGGAGTATATGCAGGTTTGCAGTTAAAGTAATTATATTTTTTTAAGATCTTCTCAGTATAATGAGATTGATTTAAAGAAAGTCCCTCTTCAGACCTAGTAATCTTTATACCTAGGATTACACTCACTTAACCGAGGTCTTTCATGTCAAAGTTAGAACACAACAAGTTTTTCACATTATTTACAACATGAATATTTGACCCAAAAATAAACAAGTCATCCACATATAAACATATAATAGTGCAAATGTCATTTTCTATTTTATGATAAATACATTTGTCACTTTCATTCATTTTGAATCCATGTGAGATAACTAGATTATCAAATTTTTCATGTCATTGCGTAGGTGCTTGTTTTAGACCATAAATAGATTTATCTAGTTTACATACTTTATTTTCTTCACCTAGGACTACAAAGCCCTCAGGTTGGTCCATATCAATCTCTTCTTTTAATTCACAATTTAAGAAGGTAGTTTTAACATCCATTTAGTGCACTACTAAATTATGGATAGTAGCAAGGGAAAAGAGCACACGTATGGAAGTTATTCTTGTGACAGGTGAAAATGTATTAAAGAAGTCCACATTTTTCCTTTGCCTATACCATTTGGCTACAAGGCTAGCCTTGTACTTTTCAATAGTACCATCGGGGTTTTAATTTCTTCTTTAGTATCCATTTACATCCTATGGTCTTGTAACCAGGAGGTAAGTCAACTAAATGCCAAGTTCTATTAGACTCAAGAGAGTCAATTTCATCATTTATGGCTTCTTCCCATAAGTTGGCATCTAAAGAAGATAAGGCTTCTTGAAGAGTTTGAGGATCTTCCTCTAAGGTATAAGTATAAAAATCAGACCCATAATCCTTAAAGGTTCGAACTCGTTTACTTCTCCTAAGTTTAATATCTAATTTCTCATTTTGTTTGGATCAGGGATCCTAACATAGGCTAAACATCCCCAAGTTTTAAAATAAGATAAGTTAGGTTTCTTATTTTTTTAAATTTCATAAGGTGAAATTTTATTTGTTGATTTAGGCACTCTATTTAGCACATAGCAAACAGTTAATAAAATTTTTCTCCACTAATGGGAAGCAGCACCAAAGTTTAATAAAATTGCAACAACTGATTTAGTAAAAGTTTTATTTTTTCTTTCAGCTTTGCCATTCATTTCAGGATAATAAGGTGCAGTTTTTTCAAGTATGATTCCATGAATTTTATAAAAATCATTGAAAATATTAGAATCATATTCAATGCCTCTATCACTTCGAAATCTTTTTATTTTTCTATTAACTTGATTTTCAAATTCAATCAAAAATATTTTAAACATGTCAAACCCTTCACTTTTATTTTTCATAAGATATACATAAGTGTAATCTGAACAATCATCAATAAAATTTATAAAATAGCATTTTTCATTTCTTGTTAAAATACTGTCAAGTTCATATATATCAGAATGAATTAAATCTAATGGTTTAGATTCTCTAACTACTGATTTATATGAAGTTTTTGTTATTTTAACTTGACTACAAAAATCACATTTTTCAAAATCATTCAAAGATAATTTCAGAATAAGTTATAAGTTACTCATGTTCTTTATTATTCGTTCATTAACATGACAATGTCTAGCATGCCAAATATTAAAAGAACACAACATATAAGCAGAAGAAAATGCTTTATTAATTTAAACATTCAATTTAAACATGCCATCAGTGACGTACCCTTTCCCAACAAATACATTATTCTTAGTAATTGTATACAAACAACTCCTATTATTTGAGTAGACCCAGCCTTGTTGAGAAGATAGCCCGAAACTAAATTCTTTCTCATCTCTGGAGTATGCAGGACATCCTTCAAGATGACAGTCTTTTTAGAAGTAAATTTCAATTCCACCTCACCATTACCAGCAACTCTAGTGGAGTGGGAGTTCGTCCAACAACACTTTCCTATCCTCAGACGCAGAATAGGACTTGAACATGTCACGATCATAGCAAACATGGCGAGAAGCACCAGTGTGCACCCACCATCCCTCGGATCCACCAACAAAGTTAATTTCAAATATCATAGCAATAAGCTAATCTTCGATAAGGTTTGCCTGCGAGGCAGGAAGATTCCTCTTCAAGTAGTTGCTGGCCAAATGGTCAGGCCTGTTACAACTATAATACATAAAAGTGTTATTTCTTAAGGGGGTTGAGGTCGAGATCTAGGTCCATTCCAGGGAGGATTTTTGTTTTTATTCTAGTTGTTACGGTTCTAGTTATTATTATGATTTTGAAATTTTATATTTCTTCCTTTAGGTTTCAGAATTACAGAAGAGGATTTTTTATTGGCACTATTGTTTAAGACAATGAGTACTTCATCCTTTTGATCTTATTTTCGGGCTTCTTCTTATATTCTTAGACTAGTTATAAGAATTTCTAGGGAGAATTCTTTAGTTTTATGTCTAAGAACATTCTTAAAGTCTTTCCATGTAGGGGTAATTTATCTATAATAACAGCAACTTGAAATTGTTCATCTAAAGCCATACCTTCAGAAGTTATTTTATGTGTTATCTTCTGCAATTCATGTGACTGAGCTTTCATAGATTTGTCATCAGTCTCTGGTACTTCAAATATCTGTTGACAACATACTTCTTTGTTCCAACTTTCTCAATGTCATACTTCTTTTGAAGTGCATCCCAAGTTTCCTTAGCTGATTTATCAGAGTTATAGTAATCATATAAATCATCAGCTAAACCATTAAGTATAAAATTCTTACATAGAAAATCATTTTCCATCAAAGTGTTTAAATTCTTAGTTGAAGCTTCAGTAGGAGGATTAGGTAGTGTTCGTTTTTCAGTAGTAAGAACAGATGCAACTTTTTCATGATTAAGAAAAACAACATTTTTGTCTCCATCTTTTAAAGTACAGTCCCTCAAAACGAAATGGTTTGTTGAGATCAGTAATCAAAATTTCAGTAGACATGACAGATTAAAAATGTCTTAAAATTGTTGCTGCAGCTATGTAAAATAAAGAGGAATGAAGTTACCAATATATTGAAGTGACACTGCTTGGGTTGAGTCGCAGACTAAGTCGCTCTCTTTAAGACGTTTTGCGGCTCTGTCCAAAATTGTGCAAGCAAACACAGCCTCGTCGTCCCCAAAATAAAACAGCCCATAATCTTTTTTTCTATCTCAGAGCTTCACTGCACTGATAAACTTTGGAATGCTACACCTTATAAATAATGTTGCTCGAAAACTAAAATAATAATAATGTATTCTAGAAAATATTTTTGAGTTTCTGTGTTTCTGTATTTTCTAGGTTTCTATATTTATGTATTTTTCTGACTTTCTGAAAAGCTCATAAGTGAGAGCAGAGAGAAATTGAGAGAGAGTTGAGAGCTGATGGTGTGTTTGAACTGTGAGCTCAGAGGCTCTATTTATAGTTGAGGGTGTCACAAAAATTGGGGCTAGTGGATGAGAACGTGCAACGTTCATAAAGAAACGGTCTGCAGAACATGCGACACAACGTCCACAAGGAAGCGGTCAAGAGAATGTTCCGTAAGACTCGGTCTGGAATGGAAAAAAAATGTAACGATCACGTCGTGAGTGACGGATAAGAACGGAACTGTTGGAAAAAATAATTTTAATAAATAAAATTTTTCCAAAAAATAAAATACCACCTCACCTTATACACACGCACTCGCGTTCGGATGACGGCATGCGTGTGTGGTAGACCTACAATTGCCTAGGTCCTCTCCCCTTTCATTAAAGTGGGTGCCCCTTGGAGCTCAAACCCACTTGTAAATTCTTTTCTGTATAAATACCTCATAAGAGATTTAAAAAAAACAATGTGGGGCTAACATTTGAGAGTGTAAATTTTTTGCACTTTTTTCTCGTTCCTTTTTATTTAAATTCACAATAATTCCAACATCGTCCCTGCTTTGTATCTCGTTTCAGCATCTCCAACAGCCAAGCAATTTCCAGTCACACATAGGAAGGTTCCAGACTTCATTCGTCGTGAGATGCCAGCTCCTCCAGCCTCACACATGCAGGTAAAAAATTTTTTTCATTTCTAATGAAATTGTTTTCTTCTAGTTGTTAACTTTCATGGATTGTTGCTTCATTTACCTAACTTTTCTAGTATCTTTTTGTGGAGCTGACCGTTTAAGTTTAATAAATATCATTGCTGGTTTGCTCAAAGTTTCAGATTATGATAATTTGAAGGTTTATTTCTCTTTTTTTCTTCTTAATCTGTTCCTAGTCTGCTAATATATATTAAGAAAGAAATGAAATTTTGCCTCTTAGGTTTTATATTCCTTGAGCTATTGAGTTCTTTGGATTCTTCACAAAGTTGCACCAACTGTGTACTTAGTTCGTCTTCTTTTTAATTTTCAATTTTTTGGGGTATGATATAGTCTATTTTCTATTTGTTGCTTTCAAACTTTTGTTTTTGACTTGTTCATCTCTCTATAATTTTCAACAACCTAGCAAGTTGTAATTGAATTTAGATGATATTTTGCTTAAGATTCTCATAGATGTTTGCTTCCGATTTCATGGATATTTACTTGAAAGAGCAATTGTATGCATAGAAGAACAAATTTAAATTTCCATATGCCATTTAATCACATTCGTATTGTGCGGATCAAAAAGTGAAATCAACCTAAGATGTCTTTGAATGGAAGAGTACACCCTAATTGTAATTATGCGGCTAATGCCTTCCATGAATGCACCGAAACTTGCTTTAGAAAGATTGTTGAAGGGAAAGGTCAAAAGTTAAAAAGACAATAGGTACTAATACTATTATTTGTGCTTTGCATCATGTATTTTACATAATACATATTGATGCTTTTTTTTTTTTGTCAACATCAAAATAGGGATACACTTTTCTTTGCTATGGACCTGTGAATAGAGAAAACACATTAGAACCTCGGATCACTACGGGGTATGGTAGCCTTTGGTCCTCCGATGCTTAAGTCAATTCTGGTAATGACGATGATGGAAGAGAACTAAGCCTCAACTCTGAGATAAAAGGAAGAAGAAGTGCAGATATAGAGAATATAAGAGCTGTGTGTAATATTGGTTATGTCGTTATTAACATAAGATCTTGTGTGTGAACGTGTACAAGATGCATATATATATAGACGATTAATATATACCTATTGTTGGTTACTTACTTGAAGAAATAGACTTATCCTCATATTTGAGACATGTCTCTCCCTAATTAACTCTTATTAGATAATTAGAGAATATTCGGTGCTTAGTTATCTGACGATTGTTTATCTAGCAATTAAGCTTATTTGCTTATTCAGAGCTCAATGAGTTGGGTTGTTGGCCATATTGTTGACTAGGACTAATGCAAGAGTGTCATGTGACATGTGTTATTTCATGTACAACAATACATTTGCTTGAAAAGAAATTGAGTTACAATGGTTTGAGCTTACCACCATCTTCTGTGAGTGCATTTTATGTTCCTCTTCCATCATTTTATGTAATTTAATGCTTAAGCAAGTTTTTCTTTGCTTGCTAAAATTTTCTTGTGAGATACTGTGTGCAGTCATTTTATGGATTTGTCGACTACTTTGATCGTTGATCAACTGCCCTTTATATTGTGACAATTAATGGGAGGTATTTGTGAGTAGAAATCCTTAGTTGAATTCGGTTTTATTTATTTTTAGTTATGCTCAATATGATTTTCTGTTCCAGGTTTGGTCAGCCTATCAAAGTTAATTGGGCTTATGCAAGTAGTCAAAGATAGGATACATCAGGTTCGAACTTCTTTCTTTTCCTCCTGTGGCCGCCACTGTCGCTTAAAGGGAACTAATACTAGTTTATTTATTCTTTATAGGTCATTTTAATGTTTTTCTTGGTGATCTCAATCCGGAGGTGACCGATGCTACATTGTTTGCATGTTTCTCTGTCTATCCTAGCTGTTCGTAAGCTTCATTTTCTCTCCCTTTTTGTTTTAACTTGTGTTTGTTTATTAGCTTATTGGATATCAAAAGTCTTCTAGAATATCAAAGTGCAATAAATGACCTTAATGGTAAATTGATATACTCTTCTACAATGTTATTTTATGAATCTTTATTATTTTACATGTAATTGTTTTCTACCTTTAGAAACATTTAGAAATTAAGTTCTTTGAATTCCTTATATATGTTGGTAAGTACTATTTATAGAATGTGTATTTGGATTGTTTAAATTTCTTATATATGTATTTGTTACAATGATGCCAAAGTCATCAAATATAATAGTTGTTTTTTTGCAGGATGAATAATAATTTTGATGTTTAGGATGCATGTATATTAGTTAAGATGTGTATTTAGATATAACAACTTTAATATTTATGATGCATTTATATTAGTTTTTGGAAAAAGGATACTTAGAGTCCACTAATTATAACTAAAGGACACAAAAGTCCATTAACTTTTGGGTGATGTTACTAGGAGTTTAATAACTATTAAAAATGATATTAAAAGTCCTAAATTTTTAAAATTGTCATACATTTGTTCACGGACATGCAATGAATAGCCTATATGGATAAAATTCTGATAATTTTAGAAGTTTTAAATTTCTAATGTTTTTTTTTTTTTTTTAAATAAAGGTTATAGTTAGCAGTTTTCAGTGAGTGCACCGGGACATCCCAACTAGGTTGGCACCTCCTTAGCACCTTCTTCATGAGACTGCTCAACTATTAATATTATTAAATAACAATAAAATTTAAATTACAAATAAATATTCTCAACAAAACCTGTAATTAGGTTTGTTGTTGGCATCTGAATAGATAGAAGAGGTAGCGAAAGATGGGGCATTCCACCACCAAGTCGCTGTACATAAACTAGGAGCTCTAGAAGCTAAACTATCAGCTGCAGCATTACCCTCCCTGTAAATATGTGAGCAGTGGAACTCCATGTTGGTTATTTTATCTAAACAATTCGCCCAAGCAGAATACCATCTCCAAGGTACCGAAGAAGATCGAGTATGAAAGAGAGTGACAACATATGTTGAGTCTGATTCCAACCATAGTCGTCTCCATCGAAATTGATATGCATATCTCACCGCCTGAATGGCTGCCGCTAGTTCAGCCTCAAAAGCATAAGATACTCCAAGTGGAATACAGAAACAACCCTTAACAAATGATCTGGAAGTTCGAAAAACACCTGCACAACCATATAATCCTGGTGCTCCAAAAGCAGCACCATCTGTATTAACTTTTATCCAACCCGAAGGCGGTGGCCTCCAGATGACCTCTATAATCCTTGGAGCCCGTCGTGGTATGCCTTGTATTCGAAGACGCTTAAGTACTTGTAGGTCGTCCACAGTATTTCGCATGGAACCACCCTGTGATAGACTCGCTTCACGAAGAAAATGCCATACTGTGGCAAATGCTGACCTCAGTGTTGTCTTTTTGTTGTTAAATCGATAATCATTCCTAGTAGTCCAAATTACCCAGATTACTGAGACAATTCCGGCTTTCCATAAATTAGCGAGCTGTGATCCAAACTCCATTGACATTGACATCTTCCATAAGTTTAGGATAGTGGACTCTGTGCATGGTCGTCTGCCAAAGAAGAAGCATAGGAGGTCCCAGAGTGCACCTGCAAAATGACAACTTAAAAAAAGGTGTGACATAGTTTCCTCATTGGATCCACATAATGAGCAGCGAGAAGGCAAAAATTGTCCCCTTTTTTTTAACTGACAATCCTTGGGAAGTTTATTTTGAATTGCACGCCATAACAAAATAGACCTTGAGGGCGGTATGTAAGGAGCCCAAATAGCCTTACCCCAATTCTTGCGTTCTCCAACCACACGTAATGAATCATAAGCCTCTCTGGTTGTAACATCTCCCTTAATTGAATTTGTCCAAACTCTTATGTCCGAACTAATCCCAACTACTGTTGACTGGATTTTTGAGGCAATATCTGGATAGGAGACCATAAATTGTTGAGGCAGATGCCATCCGTCCTCGCGAAGGTAGTCCCCTACTAGTGAATGAATCGGTGGATCTACAGGAGGGTTGTCCAACCTATCAATTAAAGGAGTACCTAACCAGTTGTCTGTCCAAAACTTTACTGTAGAATTTTTTCCAACTAACCACCTGGACTCCTCCAAGAGGGTTAAGTAGTGAGGTCGCAAACCAGGCCAAATTGATGAGCAGACATAATAGTTCCGTGGAAAGTCATTTTTATTTAGATATCTACCACGTAAGTAAAGCAGAGTGGGAGAAGTCCCTGTGATTACTCTCCAGGCAAACTTTCTTAGCATGGCCTCATTTAAGAGACGAAGATCCCGCAAACCAAGACCTCCTTCCTCTATTGGACGACAACAATCTCTCCAAGCCACTTGAACCTGTTTAATTGTATCTATCTTTCCCGACCAAAAAAAATTGCGAATATTTTTTGTTAGCTCTTCAAGGATTTTTTTTGGCCATTTATATATCTGGAAAGAATGAAGGAAAGTACTCTGGATGATTGAAGAAATCAAGCATCGCCTTCCTGCCAAAGAGATAGTCTGCCCATTCCACGCCTCAATTTTCACACGAATTTTATCTGCTAAACTTTGAAACCAGCATTTTCTCGGAGCCCCTTTAAAAAGATTAATGCCCAAGTAAGACAAGGATGATCCACCCATGCGCATGCCAGAAATATTTCCAAGTAATGAAATGTTGCCCGAGGTAACACCATTTCCAAAGTAGATAAAAGATTTTTCTAAATTTACTACCTGACCAGAAAGGCGACCATACAGGGAGAAAGCCTCAGATAATACTCGAATGTTTGTCTCCCGTGCACGACAAAAAATAAGAATATCATCTGCATATAAAAAGTGAGTTGGTGCACGAGTTCCTCTGGGTGAAGAAATTGGTAATAAATGTCCCGTATCAACCAATTTTTCCAGATATCTGCTGAGAAAATCTTCAGCTATGCAAAATAGCAGTGGGGATAGAGGATCCCCCTGTCGAATGCCTCTAGAGCAAGGAAAATATCCCCTGGGTGAACCATTAACCAGGATTGAAATTCTCGCTGATGCGAAGAGATCTCGAATCCATCCCAGGAAAGTGTTGTCAAAACCAAAACATTTCATCACCTGTAGAATAAAATCCCAACTCATTGTATCAAAAGCTTTATGAATGTCAATTTTGAGAGCAATGTTCCCATGTCGGCTAGAAAGTTGCATAGCATTAAAACATTCAGAAGCACCTGCCATACAATCGCTAATGTTTCGACCTGGAATGAATCCAAATTGATTTTGAGATAGGATGCGAGTGCATATATGTCCTAGTCGGCCGGCAATAATCTTTGTTATTACTTTGAACATGAAGTTGCCTAAAGCAATAGGCCTATACTGGTCAATAGTGTTTGCTTGCTGATGCTTTGGTATGAGAATTATGAAATTTGAGTTAAGTCCCGGGTGCATCCGACCCGTTTTAAAATACTCTTGTACCGCTCTTACAACATCTGTACCGACAATATCCCAGCACTGTTGGAAAAATTTACCCGTAAAACCATCCGGTCCCGGGGCACTTAGTGGGTCCATGGCCAAAACTGTATCTTTTATGTCTTCTGAAGACGGTATGCATCGTAAATTTTGATTATCTACAGTGGTGACTAGGGAGGGCACCACTGACTCGATGGGGGTAATGTCTGTTGTTCCAGTTGAATGACTTGAGAAAAGATGTTCATAGTAATCCAAAATATGAGTAGCTATTACCTCTGGATCATGGGTAATATCTCCGTTAATTTCCAAGTATGTCAGAGGTTTTTGTGCCCTTAAACGACGAAGAATAGAGTGAAAAAATGCTGAGTTTCTATCTCCACCTTTTAACCATTTTAGTCTAATCTTTTCTCTTAGAAATATATCTTGCTGTCGCAGTAACTTATCCAAGTCAGCATGAGAATCAGACTCCAATTGGAGGATTTCTTCAGAGAAAGAGTCATTGTTATAACATTGTTGAATGTTGGCAAGAGTAGCTGTTGCAGTTGCAATATTTTGATTCAGATTACCGAAGACATTTTTATTCCAGGTCTTGAGAACCACTTTGAGAGCCTTAAGTTTCCTAATGACAATACCCATAGCGCTAGCCTGAACAGGCACTGACCAAGTTGCACGCACTAAATCTTTAAAACTAGGATGCTCGAGCCATATACCATGAAACCTAAACGGCCTTGGACCTCTATTCTCTGACGTAGA
The DNA here is from genome assembly GCA_029378325.1 of Elaeagnus macrophylla. Taxonomy (NCBI): domain Eukaryota; kingdom Viridiplantae; phylum Streptophyta; class Magnoliopsida; order Rosales; family Elaeagnaceae; genus Elaeagnus; species Elaeagnus macrophylla. Next base: position 37,820,924 of record CM055643.1, on the reverse strand, counting down.
TGCCTTGAGCAAAAGCGGGTGGTGATCTGAGCAGTGCCTGGGAAGTGTACAGCAGGATACCGTAGACCAAGAGTCAAGGAAGGAATCTGAACACAACCCACGATCTAATCTTGATCGTATTTGAGATAGTCCACCCTTAGAATAAGTGTAAAAGGCCCCTTTAGTATCAATTTCAACCAAGTTACAGGAAGAGATCATAGCATTAAAATCTTCTATAGAGGTATTGCTACAAGTCAATCCAGTAGTTTCGTGTGATCCAAGAATAGCATTAAAGTCCCCTATTACCAACCAAGGGGTTTGAGTATCTGAAAGCGCCCTTAACGAGTCCCAGAGATCCCTTCTTCTAACATATGTTCCCTTACCATAAATAAACGTTAGAAGGTAAGCTTTGAAATTTGCTGTGTAAGTGACCGTTATATGTTGTTGATGTTGTATTACAATTGTTGTATTTCCTGCCACTGCGGGGGTTGCAAAGAGCCAAATTTTGCTAACAGTTGTGTAGTTTGATCCGATGAAGGTATAACCCAAATTTTTCCAAAAATCATCTTCAAGGGTGCTAAGGTCAGACATTGGCTTTGCTATGCAAAGAAAGTCTGGTCTTTCTTTTTTGCAAAAATTGTGTAAGGTATTTCGTGTATTCTTGTTAGAAATACCTCTACAGTTCCAGTAAAGAACTATCATGTTGAATTACTGTTGTAGTCCCCTATGATGGGTGTGTTTTGCATAGGTTGGAAACGTGGGCTGGCTGATCGAGCACGTTGATTCTTGCCAGATACCACTTGCCAACCTACTTCCTCATTTGCGGCATAATCCTTTTTCATTTTCTGTAAACGTTGACTGAGATCTGCTGTCGACAATGAAGAAGAAGTTGGAAGGGTGATTCTCGATGTAGTAAGAGGGGGCAAGGATCCTGCGGTAAGGATAGTTGAAGGACCAAATTTGTTTACAGTACATCCTCTGGGTACAGTACCTAGTGTGTGTACATTAGGTTCTGCGGTAGTGATAGTTGCATGCAAATCTGCATTATGGGAGACATTATGTGGGGTTATAGTGGGCAATCTTGTAGAATTGGTAATGGTTAGATCCGTGGAGGACGTAGTGGCTAGATCCTTGAATTTGGCAGTAGTTATTAAGGGAACAGTGGATGTGGTAACTGCTTTATCAGATGATAAGGTGACTGTTGGAGGACATTGGGTAGTAATATTTGTATCAATACCATGAAGAGCATCAAAAGCATTGCTTACCATAACTTTATTGATAACAGAATTGACCTTAGGCCTATAAATTTGTTGTTGACGTGGGTGTACTTGTGGCCTAATTGTTTGGATTTCTTTTTGTTTGTCAGCAGTGACATTGACATTTTTCCTGCATTTAAATGCTGCATGTCCAACCGAGGAGCATAGATTACAAAAGTCTGGCAAATTTTCATAATACAAATCCACAAAGATCTTAAGTGACTCCACTTCTACCATCACCTGTTCTTCAAGCTTGCGTGCTAGATCGATATCAATCAAAAGTCTAGCATACTGTCCCAATTCGCCATTGAGGGTGGCGTTGTCAATTTTTAGTGGAACCCCAATTGCTCGTGCAATCTGTGCCAGAAATTGTTTGTCCCAAAATTCCCAAGGTAAATTATATAAGCGAACCCAAATTTGAGCATTGGTAGATTTTTGAGTATGTGGGTTGAAATTGGGTGTCCACGGTTGAATTCGAAAGATACCTGGCTTGACATTGATTGGTGCATTAGCTTTTACCTTGGCCTGATCCTCAGGGGTGTGTAATAAAATATGATAGAAACCACGGCCCAGAGCGATAAGTTTCCAGTTAGAAAATAAATTCCAGATAGTTTTAAGCCGGGTTTTTAGATCACCCTGACTCCAGGGTTTGTCTCCCTTAGAAAGAATTAGCCTGCCAATTAGAGAGAATTTGCATAGATTCAAACGAGTTTGGTACACTTTTGGGTCTAGGGTGACACATGTTATGTCTCCATGCTTTTTTGGGTTTTGTGTCGTGCCCGACTCAATAACAATGTTTGTGGAATTTTTTCAGATGTCTTGGACATATGTTTTTGCCTTTTGAAGGGGTATTTCATGAGTTTCAATAATTAGATTTGAAGGACCGTCACACATGGCCTGAGCATAACTTTTTTGTGGTTGGCTCGGTGCGGGCAAAATGGGTGATGGAGTGAACATGGCTGCATGGCTCGGATAATTTTCCGTGGGAGTACTACCCACGAATTGAGTAAGATTTGTCATAAGAACAAAACTTAAAGCATAACAGTAGGTGATTATTAAAATACTATTAAATATGATTGAGGAAAAATTGAACTTAAATTCATATCAAGGTGAAACTCACCACAGCAGAACAGATACAGATACCTGTGTAGTATATCCGTGAAACTCACCACAGCAGAACAGATACAGATACCTGTGTAGTATACCTGTGATTATTAAACTCACCAATGCAGCAAGGCAGCGCTGGTGACTGAAACCAGATCGGCTGGTGACTGATCGGCAGCGCTGGTGACTCGACTTTGCCGATCGTTTTTGACTAAACTTTGCAGTTGTTGTTCACTTGTTCAAAAACCTTCGAGAAAAGTTCAAAACCTTGTAGATCTTGCAGATCAAGCTGCTGTCATGGAAGACGAAATCACAACAGGAACCTGGGTATGCTGGTGAGTGTGTCGGACTGATTGGTTCGTGGAGGCTGATGGAGTTCGTGGAGGCTGATGGGTTCGTGGAGGCTGATGGAGTTCGTGGAGGCTGATGGGTTCGTGGAGGCTGATGGGTTCGTGGAGGCTGATGTAGTTCGTGGAGGCTGATGGGTTCGTGGAGGCTCAACGCTGGTCTGAGATGGGTTCGTGGAGGCTCAACGAAGGTCTGAACGATGGAGGCTGAACGATCGAAGGAGGCTGAACGATGGTCTGAACGATGGAGGCTCACCACGCCAGTAGAGTTGATATCTTGCAAGTGCTTGTTTTTTTTAATAGTTATTAGACTTTTAATACAACACTTAAAAGTTAGTAAACTTTTGTGCATTTTAGTTATAGTTATTTGATTTCTGGTGCTTTTCACCCTTAGTTAAAATGTGTAATTGGATTTTTTGACGATATTATGTAATTGTTTTCTAATTTTAGCATTATTTATTTATTTATGTGGTTTGTAAGAGAAAAAATGTACATAAGAGAAAACATTCATGTTTGTAGATGTGAATGATGTGCCTTTATCATCAACAGAATAAATAGATGAAAATGGTGATTTAATACTTAAGGTAAGAATTAAACTAAATTTTGTAACTTATTACAAATTGTTAGTTATTAACATCTCATAACTACTTTTATGTTTAGTTTGACATAGTCATGATAACATTTTCATTGTATTATTTGAGACATGTATTAGAAATGATTCCAAGAATTTTGTAACTAATCGTTAATTATATTATAATTATTAATTGATAATGCTACTTAAATGATGATATCATTATTGTTGATTTTCTATATCTATATATATATATAGATATATATTAAGAATGAAAGTTTTTTACAGGTATATATATGTTTTAAATAAATAACGGTAGTGATTTATATTGATAATTTAAATAAATAAATTAGAGACGGTTATTAACCTTTCCAAAAAATTAATCCATAACAGTTCCCAAAAGTCTTATTCGAACAGTTGTTAAAATATAGTTTTGAGTGGATAATAATCAACCTAAAATATCAATTTAAAACCATTTAGGGACATATTTAGAAAGGGTTATTTATCTTTTAAGAACGATCGATTAATAACTTTATCAATAAGTCGTACATTTTGAGACGCCCGTATTTAGGATGATTTTAACAAACAAATAAAAAACATTCTTGAAGACTTTTTGGGACTCTTAATAACCATCCCTAAAGATGATTTTTTAGTAGTGTGTTCAACTTATTTAAAAATAATCTCACATAAAATTTAAATGAGTTGAATTAAATTTTAAATTTGATCTAAACATAAAGGAGTTGGACAAAATTAGTTCATTTGTCACCATTAATTAAGCAATTTTAAATGAACATTATAGCAGTTAGTTCTTTGCCTTCAGATAGGCAAAACAGTTACATTGTCTTTCGTTTTAGGAAAAAAAAAAAAAAAACAATTAGAGAAAAACTCTGATTTGTTCTTAAGAGGTATATTTTTGTTTATTTATTTTAGAATGTTTCTCTAAAGGAAAACACTTTATAGTGCCACTACATTATTTTATACCACTTACATGTCATAAATCTAACTATGCTTTGACTAAAAATTTATCCAATTGAAGTGAATTTAGTGTTCTAATGATACCATATAGAATTGCTTTTTACTAAAAATTCTATAATTTCATACTTTCATATATAGATATAAATTAAATCTAATAGAGTAGTATTCTTAATAAATGAATACTTACATGACAAATAAAAAAATAACTTAAAGTAAAAATAAAATGCGTCAAATTTATGAAATTATGCTATAATTACATCAAAAATGATTTTCTTGAAAATTCAAAGCACATGTTATATTGATTCAAGTAGTATTAGTGCCTTTTACATGTAGTTACAAACTGTTTAAATATAATAATTAAGATGTCATGAGTATATTAACTCAATAATTTATAAATTGTTTTGAAAGATTTTCAAAAATTTCATAAGCATTATACACACATGTTACTTGAAAGATCATTTTCATTTATATTAATACTCGTAAATATAAACTTATAGCCATGGCTCACTCATCTTATTCTAATATATCATTGTATCGTGGATAATATTCAATTTTTTTACAAAAATTACTCTACAAAAATCGATATAATTATATTGTGGATAATATCTATGATATATCCACAATATTCAATATTATTGTGAAGATTTAGTAAAAATGGTACTACACAATTATATTCATATCAAACCATATGCATATAAGATATTATCAACATATGAATATCAAAATATATTGTGATTTTTTTAGTTATACTTTCGATTTATCATTTTTACTTTTTTTATTAATTTAATACATTATGTATTGAATTCTATATTAACTAATTACTTGAGTTCATATTATATTAAATTTGTACGAACTAAATCACGAGAATTTCATGTGAGACTAGTCCTTTAGTCCAATTTTTTAAGATATTGTTATTCCACAAGTATTATACTTTTTTAAAAGATACATATTCGTTCATTACTCTCGATTCATAAGCATCATCATCAATTCATCAGCATCATCATTAATTCAAGAGTGCTAATCATAGTTCCTCTTCTCATCAACGGCTAAGTTATCTCGAGCTAGTGTTGTTGTTATATCCGACCAAAGTGTTCCACCGATCAAATAATTGAGAAGAAAATTTATACCAGTTGGCATTGATAATTTTTAATTATCTGAAAACCATATCAATGAAGAATAAAGTCAAATAAGGTTACATGTTCACCAACATCATCAGCTGAGAATGAAAGAGAACAAGGAAGCCAAATAACTCGTTGAATAAATCACATTTGATTCATTCATCAACTCTAAGAAACTTTGTATTCCACTCTTTTCTACAATTATTTGTTTTCTATATTCTATAGATCCATGCACAAAAACACACCTCAAAGAGCTATGTCTAAGCTATTGGTTATCATTCTTCAAGCATTGTCATTGAGTAGTGTGAGATATCCCTAAGAAAGAACGAAGATATTGCATGTGTTACCCTAGACTTGAAAATTTATCAATCTCGCTTGGATCTATACAAGTTCTCTCTAATTAGTGACTAATCCTCTCTTAAGGGACAAACCCTCAAGTCAAGGCGATTTAAAAATTCGACTAAACTCAATATGAAACTTATCTTCTAACTAGAAACTTATCGATATGGGTCGCAATTTCTATCATATTTTATTACACTTCCCTAAGGATTGAGCTAGGGTTCGAGTGAATATGCCAATCAATGTTAAACATGAAATTTTTTAAATTCAATCGTGGACACCAAACTTTAACCCGCACACTCAAACAGCTACCAATGCCCAAGTGTGGATTGGTTTTTACAATTTAGCCTGGGAATACTGGGATTAACAAATTCTTGCACAAATTGCATGGGCTATTCTAAAGATAGACAACACCACCCTCAATGGCAAGTTGGGTCAGTATGCTTGACTTCTAATTGATATTGATCTTGCTTGCAAACTTGACGAACTGGTTATGGTGGAAGTGGGGTCATTTAAGATCTTTGTGGATTTATACTATGAAAATGTGCCTATCTTTTGTAGTCTATGCTCCTATGTGGGCCATACTGCCTACAAATGTGAGAAGAATGTTAGTGCTACAATAGAAAACCCTAAATAGGCTGAACCATAGGCCTCAAATTCACGCCTATCAACAACAAATTTATAGACCTAAGGTCACTATTGTTGATAGTACTATCATGGTAAATAATGCTTTTGCTTCCCTTTATGCACTAGATATAGATGTTATTCTGACTCCTAGACTGAACATACCTATTAACACAATTAGTATAATGACTACAACCCCTTATCCCACAATAGCCACCAACACTTCCATTCCCAGCACTACCTTAGCCTCTCACATGGATGATTTGGCACTTAACCTACAGTCGGTTTCTACATGCCTATCTTAACCTGCTGCCCCATATGATGTCTTTGATATTGCAAATTGGCTTACAGTAATTAGTGCCATACCCACAAATTTGACGATTCATCACTTCCCTTCTATTACTTTCTTGACAATATATGGATCTACTATTCCCACATTTGATACCTCAATTACCTCTACCACAAGATCTCTACCTCTCTTGCTACACCGAGACTCACCTTGCCTGCTATAACTCTCCCACCCTCTTCCTTGGTCTTTGCGCAATTTTTGTAAAAAGAAACGGCCAAACTTTATTTGTATAGAGGAACTAATGTCTGATCTTGGCTAATTAGAAGATTACTTTTGGCAAATTTTAGGTTATACCTTTATTGGTGCAAACTCCACATTGGTGAGTAAACTTTGGCTTTTCTCAACCCCTATAATGGCAGATGATACTATGATTGTTATACAACATCAGCAACACATAATAATTACTTACACTGCAAATTCTAAGGTTTATCTATTAACGTTTGTTTATGGCAGGGGAACCTATCTTAGGAGAAAGGACCTCTAGGATTAACTAAGGGCTTTTTTGGATGCTCAAACCCCCTGGCTCGTGATTGGGGATTTTAATTCAATTCTTGGATCCCATGAAACTACGGGCTTAACTCATAGTACGACATCAATTAAGGACTTTAACACTAGGATCTCTTCTTGTAACTTGGTTGAAATTAGCACTAAAGAGGCCTTTTATACTTACTTTAAAGGTGGACTATCTCGGATACGATCGCACTTAGATCTTGGGTTGTGTTCAAAATCCTTCCTTAATTTTTAATTTATGGTCTATGGTCTTCTGTTGCACCCTTCATCACACTGTTCAGATCACCATCAGCTTTTGCTTACTACTTCCATGACAAGGCCTGAGGGTCCAAGGTCGTTCTAATTTCATGGTATGTAGCTCAAGCACCCTACTTTTCTTGAGCTCGTGGATGCTACTTGGTCAGTGCCTGTTCAGGCTTGCCCTATAGGAATTGTTATTGGTAAACTTAAGGCTCTTAAATTGGCTCTCAAGACTTGGAACAAAACTGTTTTTGGTAATTTGGATCAAAATATTGCAAAAGTTTTGGCTACACTTGCTGGCATTCAACAACACTATAATGATGACTCTTTCTTAGAAGAATTGCTGCAATTAAAGTCTAATGCCTATGCTAACTTGGATAGATTGCTACGTTAACAATATATTTTTTAAAGAGAAAATATTCGATTAAAATGGCTTAAAGGTGCCGATAGTAACTCTACATTTTTTCACTCATTCATTCATCGTTTAAAGGCCCAAAAACATTTGACCCACTAGGAAATTATTGGAAAAATTATATAGGATCTAAAGACGATAGCTAGCCATATTTTGGATTACTATGAACGTCTTTTCTCAGCTAGGGAGGAACTACGGACCTTACTTTTATTGAGTCAATGGTGCCCTCCTTAGTTACCTCTATGGATAATAGCAATCTACGACGCACACTGTCGTCAAAAGATATAATTGCTATGGTTTTTTATATGGACCTATTGAGTGCCCAAGGGCCAAACAACTTTACAGGTAAATTCTTTCAATAGTGCTAGGATATCATTGGTACAAACATTGTATGAGTAGTCCAGGACTATTTTAAAACAAGTCAGATGCAGCCGGGGCTAAACTCCAATTTTTTAATCCTTATACCCAAACATCCGCAAGCAAGTACTATTTATCAATATAGGCCTATTACTCTAGGCAACTTCATGTTCAAGTTAATAACAAAGATTGTTGTCGACCATCTAGGACACATATGATTTGGTATTCTATCTCAAAATTAGTTTGGATTCATTCCAGGTCAAAACATTGGAGATTGTACGGTAAGTTCTTTTGAATGTTTTAACACAATGCAAGTGTTTTTGAATGTTTTAACACAATACAAGTGTTTTTGAATGTTTTAACACAATGCAACCTTCTATTCTAGGAGGTAATATCATTCTCAAAATTGAAATTTGCAAGGCTTTTGATACCATGCACTAGGATTTAATTTTACAGGTGATACAATGCTTTGGTTTTGACAATATCCTTTTGGGTTGGATCCAAGATCTCTTCGCTTCAGCAAAAATCTCGATCTCTGTTAATGGTTCTCCCAGGGGTTATTTCCCTTACTCTAGAGGTGTTTGATAAGTGCTTCATTTTATCTCTTTCTCTCTCTAAAATCTCCATTAGATATGTAGAGAGTTTTTCTCTCCATTTAGCCTCCAATGCTAAAAAATGGGGACTGCTATTATAAAAAGCGCTAAATTTTGTGTAAAAATCTAGATCATATTGTGATTGTTGGATCAAATGGAGTGGATGCATCAGATTGTGACATATGGTGCTAAAAAGAAGAGGAGTTGACGTGGTGACCCATGGCACACGTTGATTCGGCAAAGAAGACTACTATGCATCATGTGGCTGACATGGCAAAACGCGATTGGGCGATGGTAATTGACAGACACGTGGCACCTAGGGAGATTAGTGGAAATTTTCTAATTGAATGCCAACTTGACATGTGGAGACAGATGGTTCATTGTAATGTGTGGCATTCTTGGTACGCATGGTAAACAACTATTAGTTCTCATCGGCTGACGTGGAGCACGGACGATGGAGCTTAGTGCCACTTGGTGAGCTCTAATTAGTGTGATAGAATTTTCTATGTGCATCCACAATCATTTCTATTTATATCAACCTAGTAAAAAAAATTATTACAAATTTGTAAAAATTCTAGAAAATATTCGAAAATTATATTTTTTTCTTACCATTTTCACTATTTGACCTAAAAATGTTATATTTAAATAACTTAAGCTTAAAAATACTATTTACTTAATAAAACAAACAAATATTAAACAAAAAAGTGCAATGATAACTATATTTTCATAGAGTTATCAATGAAACAAAAAAACTCTACGTTTTATAAACATAAATGCCAACAAAGACATAAAGGACTTACAAAACTTACAATCTCTCCCTTCGAATTTTGTGGTAAAACACACTTCATACATAATAGATTCATGCAAGATGACCTAAGGAAGTTTATTCACATGAATAAATTTCAACACAACCTAAACACCCCAACATGCCTACTTAAAGTGCATCTGTCTTGTTGTGCTCTATCAATCTTTATGAATCAACACATCTATTTTGACACAAACTTCACATTGCATGTCTGAATTACAACTCCACTTGAGCTTCATGGTCTTCAGCTACACCTATATCATGCACATACGAAACAACACATACCCCTGAATATATCATATAGACTTATGTGTACTCTAACCAAATATTATCGTGTTACTCATACACAGGTGATCCGCGTCTAAAATATGTAATTATTCAATAATTATTTGGGACTTAAATTAAGTTTCAGGATCTATTTATGCCATTTTTATTGAAATATAGCACAATTATTGTTTTTAGACTTACGGGATATGTTTTGATGGGTTTCAAGTATTTCGAGCATAAACAGCAAATACGAAGGTCACGCAACATGGCACGTGTAGTGCAAGGAAAGCATATTGGCGCACAGGCACTCGAGCCCCGGCCCAAGCCTATTGGCGCCATGGCTTGACCCTCTTAGATTAATTTGGACAAGCTTTGAAAATCGACACGCATCGCGGTGATGACCTCTCAGGTTGTAAGTGTTGTCCCAAAGATCAGCTTAGACCACAGGGGTGAATATGTGGCGCCGTCCTACAAAGATTCTTATGCAATTATGGACCTGATTCTCAACATCCTATTTGGACACAAACCCTATTTCACCTAAACTACTCTTGTGCCTATAAATACACATGTAGAGTCCTAAACCAAATATAGAGAGAATTAGTTTAGTCATATAATTAGTTTTGGCTACATCAACCTTCAAGAAGCATAATTTCTAGTAGAGAAGATGGGAGAGTCAAGAACACCATTGGAGGAGGCTAGAGTCTATTCAAGATTGAAGTGCATATTGTAATAGGATCAAGAGATTGGTTATATTTTCTTCCTTTTCTTTCTTCTATTAGATTTTGTGTATTACTCCATGGATTTTCTAGATTTTAAGATCTTAAACATGAGTAGCTATTTTGTTTAATCTAGGGTCTTATGAACACAACTTTTTAGATGTGAAGATCTTTTAATTACCCCATTGTGATTACTTTCTCAAATTATGTTATTTAATTTGGTTTATTTTGTATGTCGTGGATCGCGTGCCAATATCTGCCCAAAAATCCTAATTCGTGAGTGCTTCCAAGCCTCTCCTATAAACACCCTATTATGCCTCTCACAAAAAAAAAGTAGTGTATAGCCAAGTTTCTCCACCCTTAGCTGCTACAGCAGGTCTTGTCACAAAAAACTCACCCAAAATTAAGAGAAAATCCTCCATTTGTGAAGCTACTCCAAGGATTTGAGAAAGGGGATAAACCAATTTCAAGGATTTAGAGCTAGGAGATCAATTGGGGTATTATTATTATTATATTTCTTTCTTCTCTTAAATTTTGAGTGTGTCTCTCATAACTAAATTGATTAACACCAATTTAGTTATGTTTAGCTAATTTGTGTAAATGAGATATTAATATTGCTTCCAATGATTGTAAGAATAATTTTGTAATTTAATTAAATATGGGCTTTAGATTTATTTCTTGTTCATTTTCTTAATATTTTATTATGAATTAATGATGGGTCAAATCTTGATATGTAGTTAGAGAAAATATGTTTGAACTAGGCATTAGAAACGTCATCTTTGGTTAGTAGGGCATTATGAACAAGTGCCTAATTTGATTGTATTGATTTGTGTTAGATTAGGTGGTTATAATATTTCCATGAGTTAATTCCAATTAATTATTTAACGGTCTGAATCAAAGAAATTAATTAATTAATTGTAGTAAAAATTACCGTTGATTTAGAATTTTCTAGTTTTAGTGAAAAAATCATTAAATATGACATTTAATTGAATTACTTAATTTGTTCTTTCCATGAAGGGATAGTGAATTAAGATTCTCATATGCATTCATCATCTTCACCTTAGTTGCGATATTTTATTTGCAATTATTTTAGTTATTGAATTAATTTAGAAATTTACAATCTTTTCCAAAACTGACAATTATTATAATGTTTAGGATTATTTGTTCAACTAAAAAAGAAAATAAGTAATATTCTAAAACCACCGCAATTCTTTGAGAGACGATCTTGGGAGTATACTTATTATAAGTGATTCGTGCTCATGCGAGTTTTTTATAAATACAAAATTTGACTATTAAGTTTTTTTGCATTAAATTTTTGGCACCGATGCCCGAGAATTGGCGTTTTAATGTGTTTATTTGTTTTCATATTTCTTTATTTTTGTGATTTTTTTTTATTTTTGTGATTTTTGTGATTTTTGTTTTGCTTTGTTATTTTTAATTTCTTACCTATTTTTGTTTGTTTAGAGTTATTTATTTTTAATTGTTTATTTTATTTTTATTTCTTTTGTTATTTATTTGCTTTTTCTAGAATATATTTGGTGCTTTGAATTCTATGTTGTTTTTGTTAGTATATGAAAGGTATCGTTCATAGACTGCATCAACATATTTAAAAGAGCACATAATCAAGTTGGATATTGATATCCAAGAGCCAATACAAAAACCTTTTGAAGAGCCATGAAACATGACAGACATGGAGGTATGTAGCATCTGTGGTTTATATGGACATGATGCTAATATTTGTGCTTTTGTAGGTGATTACCATACATCTACTGATGAGTGCTCGAAAAGCACTAATATTTCGTGATTAATTGTGCTTAATTGTTTGATATATAGATTTATTATTATTGTTTATTCAATTAATTTCATAAATCTATCCATTCGGAGTCACGGGTATATTTTAGTGCATTTCAGGTGTTTTTAGCGTCAAATGAGTCAAATGATGAAAACACGCAAAGATGGGACACCTACGGCGCTCGGATCACGAGTTACGGGCAAGACAAGTCAAATATGTAAGCCTTACATAACGAGCCATCACATATGTAAGGGGGTAAGCATGAAGAGAAGGAAAGCAATGCGCGCCGCGGCGAGGAAAAGTTATGCCGCGGCGGGGAGCTCTCGGGTTTTTACACAATTTCCAGAATTTGTGTTGCGCCGCGGCGGGGAAAATGCATGCTGCGGCGCACCTATTCCTAAGGCAATCAGGAATCCCTTACATCTATAAATACCCCCTTAAACCCCCTTTACAAAAGAACTCGACCAATTCGTACACAACTCTTAGAATTCACAATTTTGCGACCAAACACTACATTCAATCAGTTTTGAGAGCGTTGCCACACTCTAACGAAGCGAGAGACACTATTCTAAGAATTCAAGGAAGCCAACGACGATCGAAGATAAAGCTTACGGAGAAGAACGCTATCCAATCCATAAGCGGTATTTAGATCTAGGATTTTCTTGTTGTTATAGAATTAATTCTTCTTCTCTTTTTGTTAAAGTGTATGATCATATTTTATTTGTCTATGAATATTAATATGAACATGAGCAGCTAGTTTAATTATGGATGTTTAGTTTGTGTTGCCATGTTTGCTAGAATTGTGTATGGTGTATTTTATTTGGAATAAACGAATTACTTTCTGATTAAGAGCATGTTTAGATATTTGATTATGATTTATCATGGGCCCATTTGATGTTCGTAGTTAGGTTGAAAAATCTGAGAATTTAGTTATAGGAACGTCACCTTAACTTTATTCCGAAAAACTTAATCAAAGCTTCAATTTAGTGACTTAGTCATAGCATTAATTTGATTGGCATGTTTTTCCTTGCGCGTAATTTGATTGCTATTTGATTTACCCCCGCCAAAGGCAGTTAATTAGTTAATCAATAAAGAGATTTACCCCCGCCAAAGGTAGTCTCGTAAATAAAAGGAAAGCCGGTAGTTTTGTTTATATAGGACGTTCATGTTATCTCACCATACCTTTTCGATGCAAGCATGGTCAACCAAGCTAAACGTCCATACATTCTCCATTGATATTTGATTTAATTGAATTGATTGTTTACTTGCGATCTTGTTTTCTTTTAATTGTCGTATGATTGTTCTCGTTACAAAACAAACAACCTTTTTACAGTTTTACTAGCTTTAGGATTCTAGTTTCTTAGAGTTTTAGTTTCACTAGAACTCTATTTAATTAGTATTTTATTTTCATTAGAACTCTATTTAGATTAAAAAGTTAGTTATTTAGAACCACTGCAATTCCTTGAGAGACCGACCTTGGAAGTTGCTTATCACTTTCCTACGAGTGATTCGTACACTTGCGAGTACACATTTTAACACATCAAGTTTTCGGCGCCGCTGCCGGTGAATTGGCGTTTTAAATAATTTTCTTTTTAACTTTTTAGAGTTTCTGATTTATTTTTATTTGTTTATTTATTTTATTTATTTTAGTTATTTATTTTATTCAAAAATACAAAAAAAAAAATCAGAAAATCAAAAAAATCAAAAAATAGTGCTTAATTTTCAAATTTCACTGCTGCCTTGATCTTTGTTTGCTTTTTATTTGTGCATGCAGGGTAGGAGATCAATTAACAAGGAACTCTCTCCTTTCATTGACAACATACATAGAGTCAAACACCGATCAAAGAAACTGGATATTCAATTTCAAGAGGAAGAAGTCCAACAACAATTGCAAGCAACAATGGGTGACAACGTAGCTAGGCAGATGATGAACAAAGAGTTTGCAAGACCTATCATTGGGACCACCACATCGTGCATTCGACTTACAGAGGCGGCTAGGAATTATAAATTGAAAAATATTCATTATTCCATGCTTCCCTCCTTTTACGGTATCCCTAATGAAGATCCTTTAAATTTTATGCGTGAACTATATGCTACTGTGCAAACCTTTCCACTGCAGGGACTTAGTGAAGATCAACTACGCATGAGGTGTTTTCCATACACTCTCAAGGATAGAGCTAAGTCTTGGCTAATGACATTGGCACTCGGTTCTTTGGTCACTTGGGACGATGTTTACAATAAATTTATGGGTAAGTTCTATTCCCATCAAAAGACATCTGATCTAAGAACGAAAATTGCTACTTTTTCACAGATGGACGGAGAACCCTTCCACGAGGCTTGGGACAGATTCAAATTGCTGTTGATACAATGTCCACACCATCACTTTCCATTGCAGCTACAGAATCAATTTTTCTATGACGGATTGACACTACAATGTCAATTCACAATTGACAATGCTGCAGGAGGAGCAATGGGTGAGAAAACAGCGGATGAAACCTACGAACTATTCGAGATGTTGGGAGCCAATTCCCAACAAAAGAGCGCTAGAGGAAGAAGAGCTGGAGTCCACGAATTGGGATCCAACAATGAAATGGCCATGCAACTTGCTGAATTGACGAAACAAGTGCAACTTCTCACAACCTCCAATGTTAATCAAATGCCAAAACACGAGGTATGTGGAGTTTGTGGTTCATATGGACATGGTGCTAACGTTTGTTCTTTTGCAGGAGATCCTTATACAGGCACTACTGAAGAGGCGAATTTAATGCAAGGGTACCAACCTAGACCTAGGAACGACCCTTATTTAAACACCTATAACCCTGGATGGAGGAATCACCCTAATTTTGGATGGAAACAAAACAATAGCCAACTATTTGTCCAAAACCAAACACAAGGCCAAAACATAAACCGACAATTTCCACAAAATAAACCGACCATAGAGGAAACCCTAAATAATTTCATACAATCATGTAATGGAAGGATGGACTCTATAGAAGCTTCAGTGAAGAGAGTGGAAATACAGGTTGGGCAGCTAGCGGAACAAATGTACAAACAAGAGACGGGAAAGCTGCCCAGTCAACCCGAACAAGCCAAAGCTGTCACAGTCCTTCAAAGTGATGAGGAGGTACCTAAAAATTTACCTGATAATTCTAATGTTTTGTTGTCTAGTACAGGTAACTTGGAAGGTGAGAATTCAACTCTCAAGGGAGATGATTAGTCTAATACCACTCCTAATGAACTTCCCAAGAAAGAAATTGGAGAAACATCCAACATTTTTCGATTGCACAAGTCAATGAACCCATACCGACCACCAATACTACCTATGCACCAGTTTAAGGAGAAAAATCAGGATGCACAATACTCTAACACTCTTGCTTTATTTTCTAAGATTAACTGTAATTTGCCTCTTTTAGATGTTATTAAGAACAGTCCAACTTATGATCCAATTTTCAGGAACTTTATCATCAAAAAGAGTAGAAGCAAAGAGAATGAAATGTCAGAAATTGCTAGTCCAATGATCCAACAACACTTACCTCTCAAAATGAAAGATCTAGGTAGTTTCAACATTAACATCACTATGGGAGACAAAAGGGTATTCGAGGCTATGCTAGACTTAGGAGCAGGTATAAACCTAATGCCATATTCAGTGTACTTGCAACTAGGATTAGGAAAGTTTAAAGAAACAAGGATGACCCTTCAACTTGCAAACGGTTCTATTCAATACCCAAAAGGAATAGTAGAAAATTTGTTAGTACAGGTGGACAAGTTTATTGTACCAGTGGACTTTGTGGTGCTTGAGATGGACAAAAATTTTCTTAAGGACAAGGAACATACAATTATTCTTGGTAGACCATTCATGGCTACGACCAAGACAACTATTGAGGTCCATAATAGGAAGTTATCAATGACAGTTTTTTGAGAGACTGTACAGTTTGAAATTTTTCAACCCTCCCCTATTCTTTCTAACATTCAATTGCAGGATAGCATAAGTAACAGAATTGAGGCTCAAAACATTGAATGGAGAGGGAAGGACAAACTGATAAATTTAAGTCGGGATGATGCCTACAAAGAATGCATTAAGCATTCTAACTACAAAAACTCGACTTGGAGGACGAAAGCTCATTTTGAGAAAGATAAGGGAGGAGATAAACAGTACAATTACACATTTAACCCCCCTTGACACGAGATCAGTCACGTCTTGCTAAGATGTTAAACTAAGCCCTTAATGAGAGGCACCCATTCGGTATCATATCTCTTTCGTTGTTTTTATTTCTTTTATTTCTTTTATCGTATTTTTATTATTTTTTTTTTGGATTGTTTAACTTAGTTTAATGTTTTTCTGTTTTCATCTGACTTAGTTATAATCTAAAATTGGGTTTGAGTTTGAATTGTGTTGCATACACTTTGAGGTTCAATATATGTTCATACACATAAATTCTTCATGAGAAAAGCGAGGAACAGTGAACCGGAGCATAACGAGTAATGACACAATCTCATACGAAAGGGGGGTAACTTCTCATACTTTTTCTTATTTCTTTTGTTCTTCTTTTTCAACATTGAGGACAATGCAAAAAGTAGGTTGGGGGTGGGAAGAATATTCCATGAGCATGAAATATGACCAATTTTAAATTTTTAACTTTTGTCACTTGAATTATTTTAGTTTAGTGTCATGTTTACTTGAGTCAATCCGGAAATCTATGATATTAACATGATTGTAATGACGATGACATGTGAGAGATGTTGGACTTTTACCTAAGCAACGAAGCACATAAATGTTAGATTCATCTAATTTGAGGATTTTGTGGTACATGTGGTAGTTTGCATGATTAGTATAGCTATTTTGATTTGTGGAATGTATGCATGTTCATGATATGTTTTAAGTCTCAACAAGCTCTAGAACCCATTTGAAAACAAATTGAAGCGAAATAATAGAAACAAATGCCACCTAGAAAGTGATTTAGGCCATCCTTGGACCGTTTGGACTTTTCAAGCCTCCCCGTATTATTGTTATCCATAGTATACCCTTGAACTCAACATTGACATATATTGTACTACCCTTAGTGATAAGAGTACTCAATATAATATTTGATTTTCATGAGCAATTATGTTGAATTTATCTTGCTTCATCATTAAAAAAAAAAAAAAAAAAATGATGATGATGATGATTAAAAAAATAAGCAAGAAAAATAAAGAAAGAGAATCAAGCAAAAAGATCCAAGGGACATATGGAATTTATAGGAGGATGAAAAAGAACACTTGGTGGAAAAAGTTGAAAATAAGTTTGTGACATAAAAAGTACTCTTGTCGTATCGAAAACATCATTTTCGTACTTTCATAATCACACACCTAACCACAACTTTACAAGCCTAATGAAGTCCTATTGATTCTAGGTAGTTTGATTTCTATATTAGTGGAGATGAGTTTGAAAAATGAGCATATGGAGTTTGCAAGTGCAAAATTCACATTCACATTTTACTTGCACATTTATGAGATATTGAAATGTAATCTATGAATATCATGCATGACACGATCAGATAGTATAACTAACGGGTTTGTGGTTTGATTGGTTGTTCAAAATCCGATTACCATGATGAGTTTGATGTTTGGACTGTTTTTGAGCTTAGGTGATGTTTAACTATTTCATGTATCATTCGTTGTTAACAATTTTTGAGACGTATGCATGGATTGATTCAAGTATTGTTAGAGTCTTTATTAGTTTTGAGAGTCGTACGATGTTTGTGGGTATCATCATTGGAAACCCTCACGAGACTATAACTCGTCCACTAGGGCCACCTAGGGGTTTAAAGGCTTGTTGCATATGCTAAATGCAACCGTGACAATCTACGGAAGTGATTTAGGTTAGGTTAGTTTATTTTATTTGTTTTTATTTTAGTTTTTAGATCGCTTCACTTGCTAGAGACTAGCAAGAAGCTGGTTGGGGGTTGTGATGAGTGCTCGAAAAGCACTAATATTTCATGATTAATTGTGCTTAATTGTTTGATATATAGATTTATTATTATTGTTTATTCAATTAATTTCATAAATCTATCCATTCGGAGTCACGGGTATATTTTAGTGCATTTCAGGTGTTTTTAGCGTCAAATGAGTCAAATGATGAAAACACGCAAAGATGGGACACCTACGGCGCTCGGATCACGAGTTACGGGCAAGACAAGTCAAATATGTAAGCCTTACATAACGAGCCATCACATATGTAAGGGGGTAAGCATGAAGAGAAGGAAAGCAATGCGCGCCGCGGCGAGGAAAAGTTATGCCGCGGCGGGGAGCTCTCGGGTTTTTACACAATTTCCAGAATTTGTGTTGCGCCGCGGCGGGAAAAATGCATGCTGCGGCGCGCCTATTCCTAAGGCAATCAGGAATCCCTTACATCTATAAATACCCCCTTAAACCCCCTTTACAAAAGAACTCGACCAATTCGTACACAACTCTTAGAATTCACAATTTTGCGACCAAACACTACATTCAATCAGTTTTGAGAGCGTTGCCACACTCTAACGAAGCGAGAGACACTATTCTAAGGATTCAAGGAAGCCAACGACGATCGAAGATAAAGCTTACGGAGAAGAACGCTATCCAATCCATAAGCGGTATTTAGATCTAGGATTTTCTTGTTGTTATAGAATTAATTCTTCTTCTCTTTTTGTTAAAGTGTATGATCATATTTTATTTGTCTATGAATATTAATATGAACATGAGTGGCTAGTTTAATTATGGATGTTTAGTTTGTGTTGCCATGTTTGCTAGAATTGTATATGGTGTATTTTATTTGGAATAAACGAATTACTTTTTGATTAAGAGCATGTTTAGATATTTGATTATGAATTATCATGGGCCCATTTGATGTTCGTAGTTAGGTTGAAAAATTTGAGAATTTAATTATAGGAACGTCACCTTAACTTTATTCCGAAACACTTAATCAAAGCTTCAATTTAGTGACTTAGTCATAGCATTAATTTGATTGGCATGTTTTTCCTTGCGCGTAATTTGATTGCTATTTGATTTACCCCCGCCAAAGGCAGTTAATTAGTTAATCAATAAAGAGATTTACCCCCGCCAAAGGCAGTCTCGTAAATAAAAGGAAAGCCGGTAGTTTTGTTTATATAGGACGTTCATGTTATCTCACCATACCTTTTCGATGCAAGCATGGTCAACCAAGCTAAACGTCCATACATTCTCCATTGATATTTGATTTAATTGAATTGATTGTTTACTTGCGATCTTGTTTCTTTTAATTGTCGTATGATTGTTCTCGTTACAAAACAAACAACCTTTTTACAGTTTTACTAGCTTTAGGATTCTAGTTTCTTAGAGTTTTAGTTTCACTAGAACTCTATTTAATTAGTATTTTATTTTCATTAGAACTCTATTTAGATTAAAAAGTTAGTTATTTAGAACCACTGCAATTCCTTGAGAGACCGACCTTGGAAGTTGCTTATCACTTTCCTACGAGTGATTCGTACACTTGCGAGTACACATTTTAACACATCATCTACTAATCAAGACTTCAATCTTAATTAGGGATGTCACTCTAAAACCTGGAATGATCCCTATACCTATATTCCTGAGTTGAAAAATTACCATAATTTTCCTTGGGAAGTAAACATGATGCACAAAATCTTAATAACCAAATTTTGTATTTGTAAAAAGCTAACAAGTGCACAAGTCACTTGTAATAAGTGACAAGTATATTCCCAATATTGTCTCTCAAGAAATTTACGATAGTTTTAAAATGTTAAATGTTTTCTAAATTAGTTACGAAAAAAAAGATTAAATCCTAAAAATTCTAGTAATGGCTGATTGTGAGAACGGTTGCTAAAATTTTAAATCCTTAAAACAAGTAAAATAAACAAATGAATAATTTACCGAAACAATATGATGAAAAAATGTGAAAAATTAGCTAGCTAATCATTCATGGAAATAATAATTTATGTAATTTTTGCAATTAAGCATATAAGGTAAAGTTTATTGATTTTTCCATTAAATTTAAAAAATTCCAATTCAATGGAGATTTTTCCTTAATTAATTAATTAACTTCTTTAATCCAGACCATTAAATAACTAATTAGCATAAACCCTAGGAAAATAACTTAATCACCTAATTTAAGACAAGTCAATGCACGTAGATTAGGTTCTTGTTCAAGAGTGCTCAATTAAATAAAGATGATGTTTCTAATGCCCAATTCTAATATATTTTCTAATGTTAATTTAAATCAACAATAATTCATGAACAAAGATTTGAAGAACAATAAATAAGAAATAAATCACTTTAATAAAAAATAAACTACAAAAATATTCATCTATTCATGATAATATCACTAAAATCCCACACAAATATGTTTAGCCTCTCATAACAAGATTTAAATCAAGGTTTTCTATTACAAAAGATATTCTATGAATTCTAGAAAGAAAAGAAATTAAAAACAATAGAGATACCCCACTTTCACTCTTGAAACAATCTTATTGATGTTAGATGGTCACATTTCTCAAGAATCCTGATGAAGCTTCAATGGAGGAGCATTAATGGAGGTGTTTCTCTCTCTAAAATGTGAAGAAGATGAAATTTTGGTTATTGTTCATGCTGATATTGGGGAAAATTTTTAAAAATTGTATTTATAGGTTAAGTTATGAGTAAGTATAAGTGTGTAAATTTTTGGGATTTTAATTGGTTTTTGAGTACACGGGCTGCAGTACACATTAATTTTTGGCTCTTATAGTAAAAACCCGAGAGTGAGCTATCGCGGCACATATATTTTCCTACTGTGGCACAACTTGTTGTACATGCCTTATAAATGTCCCTTACATAATTGATGATTCTCAATGTAAGACTTATGTTCCTTAGCTCGTGTTTGTTCCACCTTACATAGTGAATGAAACCCAATGTAAAGCTTACATTTTTTTTGCACTTTTTACTCTATTTTCACTCTCTTTTACCACCTAAGTCCACAATTCATTCCAAATTTATTTGGACCTACAAAACACAAAAATACCCTCTAAAATAAAGTAATACTGAAATAAAATATAAAATAAATACTTAAAAACTAATAAATAATAGGTCAAAATAAAATTCATCAAAACACTAACGTACTTTATACCCCATACGCAATACAAGGCTTAAACTTTAATTCTTATGACCTACCCATTCAACCTAGAAAACCAACATTGGAAGAGAACTTGAATACTTTTATTCAAGTTAGTATAGAAAATCAAGAGAAAAATAATCAAATGTTAGATTCCTTAGAGGCATCTAATAGAAGGGTAGAAATGCAAGTAGGGCAACTAGCAAAATAACTTTAAATATAATAAGAGTTGCCTAATCAAACTGAGAAAGTGAAGGATAACACAATCCTTCAAAGTGATAAACATTTTAATGAAATTTATTTTTCTAAAATTTTTAATGATTTACCACTTTATATAGAAAATACAAATAGAGAGCAAGCAATTCTCAAAGAAGGTCAAGTTGAGAAAAATCAAATTTTACAACCTTTCAAGGAGAACAAGGAAGAATCATCTTCACCTCCTATGCTGTATAAGGCACCTAAGACTTGTACATATCTAAATCCTTTTCCATACTACTTCAAGGAAAAAGAGTGTGATATGCTTTATAGGAAACAACTACAGAGATGGAAGGATATGTTTAATGAGATACTAGCTCGAAAATTTGCAATCATACATTTCAAGATCTTTGATGATGGTGGATAGAAATGGATCATTTACGTCTTGCTAAGACGTTAAAGAAGACACTTGGTGGGAGGCAACCTACTATATTAGGTAATGTTTTTCTTTTTCTATTAGCTTAGTTAATTTTCTATTTGCTCATTTTAAATGCTTTTCTAAACATGTGTGTAGTTGAACAACATTAAAAACAATGTTTAGTTTAGATTTGGGGGTATAAATATGTATAATAAAAAATTTTTGATACAAAATTATCATACTTTCTTGTTAATTTAAAGTGAGTAATTGAATCTTTGTATATGTTTTGTTTGATTTATTGAACACATTCAAGGTTAGTTGTAAAAGTTGGTTTTTATTCGTAGTTCATACTTCGTGCTTTTGATATTGAAATTGAGATGAGCCCAAATCTTGTGTTAAGAATAAAAAAGTGGAGACTATCTTGTGAGATGATTATTGAGCCAATAACATTCCATTTTGAGAGATAATTGTTATTCTACTCTTTTAAACACTTTCTTATTATTTTAAATTGTTAGATAATTTCTATAGATTTTTGCATTGAATGTTAGGATTTTGAACATCTAATGAAGAATTATATATTTAATTGTATTGCTTAAATTAAATGATTTGAGTAAAATTTAAAGTGTATGCCTATTTCACTAATGCTTGACTTTAAAAGATATAAGAGAATCCCTAAAGCCAACATAAAAAGAGCCAAAAATTTGCCATTCATAAAATACACATTTATTTGGGTCCACATATTTAAAAAAAATTACTATGACCCTAAGTTCTTTAAGTGGTGAGATGTTTATCATAAAAGGACAATAAGAAATAAATTTCCTTGAAGTCAATGCATTTTCAATTATTTTAGGGCATATACTTGAAATTTTTGCTTGAGGATTTTAATTGATACAAGAGAATGGTAATGTGATTTCTTCATATATCCTACCATTTGATTCCTTTCATGAGATCAATTTATGCACTTTTTTAGCATTTTTTGTGTAATCATATGCGAACCTATTAGTTCATTTTCTTTACATAATTTCTATTCGCGAATATTTTGTTGAGTGTTTGAACCCATAGGATCAATGTGATATTAAGAGTGAATCTTGTAAGGAGTAAAGTTGAAACGAATTCAGATTCTTAATGCTAGGTTTGGGAGAATCAATGTTGATATATATTTTTTAGTAATGGAGTATGGTCTTATGATACAAAACTGATTTGCTTGATGAGCCTTATTGTGTTAAGATGATTGGATGAACTTATTTTTGAGTCTCGATTATAAACTGAAAATAAACTTAAGCATGAGAAATTTTGTTGATTTAAGTTTGTAGTTATTATTTGTAGTAGTGTTATTTATCTTTTTCAAATTTTCTTTTAATAGAATGTTTGTGGGTATCATCACTAGAAACCCTCACGAGACTTTTACTCGTCTACTAGGGCAACCTTAGGTTTAAAGGCTTGTTGCTTACGCTAAATAAAACCATGACAATCCACGAAAGTGATTTAATTTAGTATAGTTTAATTTTTATTTTACTAGAAGACTAGCAAAATGTAGGTTTGAGGGTATTTGATGAATACTATTTTGACCTATATTTTATTATGTTTTTAAGCATTCATTTTATGTTTTATTTTATTATTATAGTATTTTGGAAGGTATTTAAGTATTTTGTAGGCTTTTGGGCTTTTAGAAAAATATTGGACTTATATGAATCAAAAAGAGTGAAAATGGAGTAGAAAGAGTTGAACAATGTAAGCCTTACATTAAAGACCATTCATTATGTAAGGGGCACATACAAGGCACGCCGCGGTGAAGAAATATGTGTGCTGTGGCAACCAAGTCTCAGGTTTCTATACTGGGTATGAAATTCAATGCGTGCCGTGGCGAGAAAATTTGTGTGCCGCGACTGTGAGCTCTCAATTTCTACTATAGGGGTCTATTTTCAGCCTTGCGTTGCAGCAGGTAATTTTGTATGCTGCAACTCAAGTACCAAAAATTGCCTAAAAATTCTAATTTGTGTGTGCTTCTAATATGGACTTTAGATTTATTTCTTGTTCATGTTCTTAATATATGTTCTTAATATTTTTTATTATGAATTAATGATGGGCCAAATCTTGATATATAGTTGGAGAAAATATGTTTGAACTAAGTATTAGAAACGCCATCTTTGGTTGGTTGTGCATTATGAACAAGTGCCTAATTTGATTGCTTTAATTTGTGTTAAATTATGTGATTATAATATTTTCTTGAGCTAATTCCAATTAATTATTTAAAGGTCCGAATCAAAGAAGTTAATTAATTTATTATAGTGAAAATTACCATTGATTTGAAATTTTCTAGTTTTAGCAAAAAAATCATTAAATATGACTTTTAATTAAATTACTTAATTTGTTCTTTCCATGAAGGGATAGCGAACTAAGATTCCCATATGCATCCATCTACTTCACCTTGGTTGCGCTATTTTATTTACGATTATTTTAGTTATTAAATTGATTTAAGAATTTACATTCTTTTCTGCAACTGACAATTGTTGGAATGTTTAAGATTGTTTATTCAACTAAAAAAGAAAATAACATTCTAAAACAACTGCAATTCCTTGAGAGATGATATTGGAAGTATACTTATCACTTATTACAAGTGATTCGTGCACTTGTGAACTTTTTATAAATACAAAATTTAACTATCAAGTTTTATGCATTATAGGGTACACTATACTTAGGAAAGGATTTAGGCCATTTTTGTAACGTTTGAGCCTTTCAAGCTAACCAAAATTTTTAATGTCATTAGTAGCCGTTTTAAGTCTTAAGGAATGGTTATGTAGCCTTATTTGATGTCTATAATCCATATAATCTAACCCTTATAAACCATGTATTCTTCAGTATGAATCCACCTTTCAAACTTTCCAAGAGAACTTATCATGTGCATGCATAGTTTGGAAAATAAAAGAGGTGACACAACCCCAAATGATAGTATGAAGCATGATAGGTTGGGGTTGTAAGTATTTATCTTACATTGATAATACTTGAATTGACTTTGGTACTTAAGAGAAATATACTTATTTGCAATACTTAAGAAAGTCTCTTGTTTTGTAATTTTTCATCCCATTCTTTTATAGCCCAATACCTTGACCTTACATTACAACCTTGTTAAAGACCTTTTGATCTTAAGCAAAGTTACCACCCTATATTAGTGGAAAATGAATTGAAAAATAGGCATATAAAGTTTGTGATTATATGCACTCTCATTCATACATATTGCATCTATATAATCTTGAATTAATGACACTATTTTATGAATGTCATGCATGAAAATGTCCAATACAACAATTAAGGTTAGTGGATTGATGGATGTTTGAGAGTTGATCACATGAGAATATAAATTTCTAAATCATGCTTGACTATGAGTGATGCTTAAATTATCTATATATTGGGACTAAAGAGCAATTTCTGAGACAAATGAGCGAATTTGTTCTTGGGTGATCAAAGTCTTGTTGAGCCTTTACTTTTCTTTGAGTTTTTTCTTGTTATTTGTTTAATTTAGTTGGATATTTGTGGGTATCATAACTAAAAATTCTCACGAGACTATAACTCGTCCACTAGCGCACCTAGGGGTTTAAAGGCTTGTTGCATACGTTAAATGCAACCGTAAGTATCTACAGAAATGAGCTATGATGAACACTATTTTGACCTATTATTTATTAGTTTTAAGTATTTATTTTATGTTTTATTTTGATATTACTTTATTTTGGAGGGTATTTTCATGTTTTGTAGGTCCAAGTAAGTTTGGGACGAATTGTGGACTTAAATGGTCAAAGAGAGTGAAAATAGAGTAAAAAAATCTAAAAAATGTAAGCCTTACATTAAATGCCATTCACTATGTAAGGGGAACAAACAAGTGCTAAGGCATGTATGCCCTACATTGGGAATCATCAATTATGTAAGAGGCATGTACAACAAGGAGCGTTGCGGCAAAGAAATTTGTGTGTCACTGCAGGAAAGTCTCGGGTTTTTATACTAGGACTTGTAAATCAACTTGTGCCGTGGCAAGAAAATATGTACTACAATGGGATTGCCTCTAGTATGTATACCAGCACCACAAAAATCACCTCGCGTTGCGGTAGAAAAAATTGTGCGTCGTGGCCCGCTTACCCAGTAGCCACTTAAACCCTCTGTGCGCCCCTAAAAATTACACATTCATCCTCACTTCTAACCTAGCCTATAAATTCAATTCTAAAACTCTCCCAACATACCTGCTTGAACAGTAGCCCAAAAAACCATCTTCCCTACATTTTATAGGGAGAAATACCTCCATTGATGCTCCTCCTTTGAAGCACCATTAAGATTCTTAAGAAAGATGATCATCAAACTTCAAGAAGATTGCTTCAAAATTCGAAGTGGGGTATTGATGTGATAAATTTAGTACTCGCAAGTGTACGAATCACTCGTAGAAAAGTGACAAGCAACTTCCAAGGTCGGTCTCTCAAGGAATTGCAGTGGTTCTAAATAACCGTCTTCTTAATCTAAATAGAGTTCTAACACAAATAAAACACTAATTAAATAGTGAAACTAAAAGGTGTTTGTTTGTGACGATATCAATATTACGAACAATTAAACAAAATCAATATCGTAAATTAACAATTAATTCAGGTAGATTAAAAATCAATGGAGGATGTATGGACGTTTAGCTTGGTTGACCATGCTTGCATCAAAAATGTATGGTGAAATAACTTGAACGTTCTAAATAAACAATATTACCGGCTTTTCTTTTAATTACGAGACTGCCTACGGTTGGGGTAAATCTCTTTGTTGATTAACTAATTAACTACCTACGGTCGAGGTAAATCAAATAGCAATCAAATTATGCACAAGGAAATAAATGCCAATAAAACTAATGCTATGACTAAGTCACTAATTTGAAGCTTTGATTAAGTGTTTCGGAATAAAGTTAAGGTGACGTTCCTAAAACTATATTCTCAGATTTTTCAACCTAACTATGAATATCAAATGGGCCCATGAAAATTCATAATTAAATATCTAAACATGCTCTTAATCAAAAGGTAATTTATTTATATTAAATCAATAAAATATTCACCATACACAATTCTAGCAAACATGACAACACAAACTAAATATCCATAATGAAATTAGCCGCTCATGTTCATATTAAAATTCATAGACAAATATAATATGAACATACACTTCAACGAAAGAAGAAGAAAGATATAATTCTATAACAAGGAAAACCTAGATCTAAATACCGCTAAATGGATGGGATGGCGTTCTTCTCCAAAAGCTTGATCTACGATCGTCGACGGCTTCCTTGAATCCTTAGAATGGTTTCTCTTGCTTCGTTTGAGTGTGGCAAAACTCCTAAAACTGAATGAATCTCTTGTTTGGTCGCAAAATTAGTGTGTGTAAAAGTTGTATTCGAGTTGTATGTAAGGGG
Source organism: Elaeagnus macrophylla (assembly GCA_029378325.1). Lineage (NCBI taxonomy): Eukaryota > Viridiplantae > Streptophyta > Magnoliopsida > Rosales > Elaeagnaceae > Elaeagnus > Elaeagnus macrophylla. The sequence goes on along the minus strand of CM055643.1, from coordinate 37,793,435 downwards.
GAGTCTAGGGGGGAATTTATAGATGTAAGGGTTTACACAAATTTTGATTACAATAGGAATAGGCGTGTCGTGGCATACATTTTTTCCGCCGTGGCGCAACACAAATTCTGGAAATAATGGTCAAAACCCGAGAGCTCCCCGCCACGGCATGCCTTTTTCCGTCGCGGCGCGTGTTGCCTTTCCTTTCTTCATATTTACCCCCTTACATTTGTGATGGCTAGTTATGTAAGGCTTACATATTTGACTTATCTTACCCGTAACTCGTGATCCGAGCGCCTGCGTCTTTGCGTGTTTGCATTATTCAACTCGTTTGACGCTAAAAACACCTGAAATGCACTAAAACATACCCATGATTCCGAATTGATAGATTTATAAAATTAATCAAATAAATAACAAATAATAAATCTATTTCTAAACAATTAAGTGCAATAAACCACGAAATATTAGTACTTTTTGAGCACTCATCACAACCCCCAACCAGCTTCTTGCTAGTCTCTAGCAAGAGGAGCGACCTAAAAATTAAAATAAAACGAATAAACTAACCTAACCTAAATCACTTCCTTAGATTGTCACGGTTGCATTTAGCGTATGCAACATGCCTTTAAACCCCTAGGTGGCCCTAGTGGACGAGTTGTAGTCTTGTGAGGGTTTCTAGTGATGATACCCGCAAACATCGTAACTAACAAAACTAAATAAAGACTCTAAACATACTTGAATCAATCCATGCATACGTCTCAAAAATTGTGAACAACGAATGACATACAAAATAGTTAAAAATCACTTAAGCTTAAAAACAGTCCAAACATCAAACCCATCTTAGTAATCGAATTTTGAACAACCAATCAAACCACAAGCCCGTTAGTTACACTATCTGATTGTGTCATGCATGATATTCATAGATTACATTTTAATATCTCATAAATGTGCAAGTAAAATATGAATGAGAATTTTGCACTTCCAACCTCCATATGCTCACTTTTCAACTCCATCTCCACTAATATAAAAGTCAAACTACCTAGAATCAATTAGGACTTCATTAAGATTATAAAGTTGTGGTTAGGTGTGTGATTATGAAAGTACGAAAATGATATTTTCAATAGGATAAGAGTACTTTTTATTTCACAAACTTATTTTCAACTTTTTCCACCAAATGTTCTTTTTCATCCTTATATTAATTCCATATGTCCCTTAGATCTTTTTTGCTTGATTTTATTTCTTTACTTTTCTTGCTTATTAGTTCAATCATCATCATTTTTTTATGATGAAGCAAGATAAATACAACATAATTGCTCATGAAAATCAAATATTACATTGAGTACTCTTATCACTAAGGGTAGTACAACGTATGTCAATGTTGAATTCAAGGGTGTACTATGGATAAAATAATACGGGAAGGCTTGAAAAGTCCAAACGGTCCAAAGATGGTCTAAATCATTTTTTAAGTGGCATTTGATTCTATTATTTCGCTTTAATGGGTTTTCAAATGAGTTCTAGAGCTTGTTGAGACTTAAATTATATCATAAACATGCATACATTATACAAACCAAAATAGTCATACTAACCATACAAACTACCACATATACCACAAAATCCTCAAATTAGATGAATCTAACATTTATGTGCTTTGTTGCTTAGGTAAAAATTTAATTTCTTTCAAATATCACCATCATTACAATCATGTTAATATCATGGACTTTCGGATTGACTCAAGTAGACATGACACTATCCTAACAAAATTCAAGTGACAAAAGTTAAAAATTTAAATTTGGTCTAATTTCATGCTCATGGAATATTTTTTCCACCCCTAACCTAATTTATACATTGTCCTCTATGTTAAAAAGAAAAACAAAAGAAATTAAGTAAAGAAGTGAGAAGTTACCCCCCTTTCGTATGAGATTGTGTACATTACATATATGCCTTTTCCTCGCCGCGGCGCGTGTTGCCTTTCCTTTCTTCATATTTACCCCCTTACATATGTGATGGCTCGTTATGTAAGGCTTACATATTTGACTTGTCTTGCTAGTAACTCATGATCTGAGCGCGGTAAGTGCTTCGTCTTTACGTGTTTGCATTATTCAACTCGTTTGACGCTAAAAACACCTAAAATGCACTAAAACATACCGTGATTCCGAATTGATAGATTTATGAAATTAATCAAATAAACAACAAATAATAAATCTATTTCTAAACAATTAAGTGCAATAAACCACAAAATATTAGTGCTTTTCGAGCACTCATCAGGCATCTTTATTGCTTTTAATGTCTTTTCTCTCTAGGATTATTTAGAATGTTTATTGTAATAGAAAACATTGATTTGGATTTTGTTATGAGTAGCTAAATACATTTGTGTGGGATTTAGTGATGCTACTATGAATGGATGAATATTAATGTTTTTTATTTTGGATTAAGTGATTTATTTATTGTTCATTATTTTTCATATCTTTGTTCATGAATTATTCTTGATCAAATTAATTTTTGAGCATTAGAAAATATATTGGAACTGGGCATTAGAAATATCATCTTTGTTTGATTGAACACTCTTGAACCATAACCTAATCTAATTGCATTACCTTGTCTTAAATTAGGTGATTAAGTTATTTTCTAAAGGTTTATGCTAATTAATTAATTAACATTTGGATTAAAGAAGTTAATTAGTTAATTAAGGAGAAATCTCAATTGACTTGAGATTTTCTAGATTTAGTGGAAAAAAAATTAATAAATCATACTTTGTATGCTTAATTATAAAAATTACATAAATTATTCTATTTATGAATGGTTAATAGCTAATTTTTCATACTTGTTTATCATATCATTTCGACAAATTTTTCACTTGTTTATTTTAATTATTTTAAGGATTTATAATTTTTGCAACCTTTCTCACAATCAACTTTTATTAGAATATTTAGGATTTAAATTTTTTGCAACCAATGTAGAAATTTTTTTATATTTTAAAATCATTGCAAATTTCTTGAGAGACTATCTTGGGAGTATACTTGTTGCATATTACAAGTGACTTGTGCACTGTGAGCTTTTTACAAATACAAAATTTGGTTTTCAAGATTTTGTGCATAAAGTTTTTGGCACTGTTGCCAGAGAATTTAGTATTTTAAATTGATGCTTTGTTTTATTTTTAGTTAATTTTCTTATTTTGTTTGTTTTCGTGTTTTCGTTTAGTTCTTTCATTTGGTTTGTTTCGTGACTATTTTTAATTTATTTTTGTTACTTGTTTGGAGTCGTTTACTATCTGGTGTTTTGATTATTTTTTTGTTTTTGTTAGAATGTGCAAGGTAGCAAATCCCTGGGAAATGCATTAGCACATTTCATAGATAACATTAACAGGCCAAGTAAGCACTTGAGATATTTTGACACTAACATTCTAAAGGAAGAAGATTTCCAACAAGAATTACCGAATATGGGAGATTCTCTACCTCTAGCTAGAGAGTTGGCTATGAAGGTATATGTAAGGCCAATCATTGGAATTGCTACTTCTTGCATCCAATTGGGAGAAGCGGCTAGAAAGTATGAGCTAAAGAATATTCATTATTCTATATGGCCTTCTTTCTATGGTATTTTTAATGAAGATCCACTAACGTTTATTCGTGATTTTATGCTATTGTGTAGACTTTTTAGCTACAGGGGCTAAATGAGGACAATTGAGGATGAGATGCTTTCCATATACACATAAGGACAAAGCAAAGTCGTGACTTATGACTCTTCCACTAGGTTCCCTCTTTTCTTGGAAAATAGTATACAACAAGTTCATGGAAAAGTTCTATTCCCATGAAAAGACTGCTGACTTAAGAACAAAAATTGCAACATACTCACCAATGGAAGGAGAACCTTTTCATGAGGCGTGTGATAGGTTCAAGCTGCTTTTGATCCATCTCCCACAACATCATTTTCCACTATAGCTCCAAAACCAATTTTTCTGTGATGGCTTGACACAACAGTGTCAGTTCATTGTGGCAATGCTAGAAGAGGAGCTATAGGGGAAAAAACTGCAATAAAGACATATGATTTGTATGAGATGTTGGGTGTTAATTCTCAACAAAAGAGTGATAGAGGAAAGAGAGTTGGAGTTAATGAGGTAGCTCCCAAAAATGAAATGACTATACAAATTGTGAAGCTAACCAAGCAAATTGCACTCCTTACCTCTAAGAATGCTTCACCTCAAGTTGTATGTAGCATTTGTAGTACTTATGGGCATGGTGCTAATACTTTTTCATTTGTTTATGATTCTTATGTAGGTACAAGTTAAGACCAAGGGAATGCAATGGAAGAATACCAACCTCGACCAAGGAATGATCCTTATGCTAACACCTACAATCTAGGTTGGAGAAATCATCCAAATTTCTCTTGGAAGGGAAACAACAACCCCGCTTATGCTCAGAATCATTTTACAAATAATCCTCCCAACAACTTGCAACTCACTCTACCAAACAAGCCAAGTTTGGAGGACAATTTGAACTCTTTTATTCAAGTAAGTCGAGACAACCACATGAAGAATAATCAAAGGTTGGATTCATTGGAGGCTTCCATGAAAAAGGTTGAGGGCTAAGTTGGAAAATTAGCGGAGCATCTCCAAAAGTAAGAAAAAGGAAAGTTACCTAATCAACTCGAGCAAGAGAAGGCAGTTATAGTCCTTCGAAGTGGTAAGGTAGTCAATAAAAATTTACTTGAAATTTCTAAAGATTTACCATATAGTGCAGGTAACATAGAAGGAGATAATGCAATGTCTAAGGAGGTGATGAATCTAATGACAAGCATGATGGACCTCCCAAGGAAGCAATTGGAGAGTCATCTATTACCTCACAATTGCACAAAACTTTAGAGCCATACCGACCGCCCATACTATTTTCACACCGTCTCAAGGACAATAAATAGGATAAGCAATTCTCTGACTTATTAACATGCTATTGATGAACACTATTTTGAACTTACTATTTTTTAGTTTTTAAGTATTTATTTCATGATTTATTTCGATATTATTTTGATTTGGAGGGTATTTTCATGTTTTGTAGCTTCGAGTAAGTGAGAAATGAATTGCGGATTTAAGTGATTAAGGAGAGCTAAAATGGAATAAAAGAGCTGAAGGGTGTAAGCCTTACATTTTTCGCCATTTATTACGTAAGGGATAACAAACTAGAGAAAAGAATGTAAGCGTTATGTTAGGAATTATAAATTCTGTAAGGGACCCTTAGAAGGCATGTACAACGAGTTGTGCTGCGGTAGGAGAAATTGTGCGCCTTGGTAGAGAGCTCTCGGGTTGTATTATGGGAAGTCAGAAAATCAAAGCGCGTTGCGGCGAGTAGTTTTGCGTGCTGCGGAGGTGAGGTCCATGTTTTATTGTGGAGTCCAATTTCAATTTTGCGCCGCGGTAGGAGACAACGTGCGTTGCAGCCTGCATACCTAAATGACACTTACACGTCCAAATTTTTACACACTCCTCCATATTCCTAACCTAACCTATAAATACAACACAAAAATCTCTCCAATATCCTATGCATGAACAGTAGCCGAAAACCACCATCCACAACCATCTTCTTCCATTTTCTAGAAAGAGAAACCTTCCATTAATGCTCTATTGTAGCTCTTTCAAGAACCAATTTAGAATAGGTGACCATCCAACTCCAAGAAGGGTATTGCAAGTGTGGAAATAGGGGTATCTCCATTATTTGTAATTTCTTTTCTCTCTTGGATTTTAAGAATGCTATTTGTAATAGAAAATATTGATTTAGATTTTATTATGAGTAGCTAAACTTATTGTGTGAGATTTGGTGATGCTTCCATGAGTGGATGAATATTGCTATGATTTAATTTAGATTAAAGTGATTTATGTCTTTGATGTGATAAATTTAGTACTCGCAAGTGTACGAATCACTCGTAGAAAAGTGATAAGCAACTTCCAAGGTCGTTCTCTCAAGGAATTGCAGTGGTTCTAAATAACTGTCTTCTTAATCTAAATAGAGTTCCAACAAAAATAAAACACTAATTAAATAGAGTTCTAGTGAAACTAAAACTCTAAGCAATTAGAATCCTAAACTTAGTAAAACTGTAAAAACGTGTTTGATTTGTGACGGGAACAATTATACAAACAATTAAACGAAAACAATATTGCAGATTCACAATCAATTTAAATAGATTTGAAGATCAATGGAGGATGTATGGACGTTTAGCTTGGTTGACCATGCTTGCATCGAAAAGGTATGGTGAAATAACATGAACGTTCTAAATAAACAATATTACCGGCTTTCCTTTTAATTACGAGACTGCCTTCGGTCGGGGTAAATCTCTTTGTTGATTAACTAATTAACTGCCTTCGGTCAGGGTAAATCAAATAGCAATCAAATTATGCGTAAGGAAATACATGCCAATCAAACTAATGCTATGACTAAGTCACTAATTTGAAGCTTTGATTAAGTGTTTCAGAATAAAGTTAAGGTGACGTTCCTATAACTAAATTCTCAGATTTTTCAACCTAACTACGAATCTCAAATTGGCCCATGATAATTCATAATTAAATATCTAAACATGCTCTTAATCAAAAGTAATTCATTTATATTAAATCAATAAAATATACACCATACACAATTCTAGCAAACATGGCAACACAAACTAAACATCCATAATAAAACTAGCCGTTCATGTTCATATTAGCATTCATAGACAAATATAATATGATCATACACTTCAACGAAAAAAGAAGAAAATATAATTCTATAACAACAAGGAAAACCTAGATCTAAATACCGCTTATGGATGGGATAGCGTTTGTTGCTCCCAATGGTGTATATGATTTAACGCAAGTGCACGTGTCGCAAACAAGTAATATAATGATAAGAAAAATCGTTCCCACGGAGATTGGAATACTAGAAAATATCGTAAAAATTAACTATTAAAATCAATATTTGTGTTTTTGTTTATAAAAATAAATAAATAAATAAAATAAAATAAATAATACGAGAGGACAAGAGTGACAACACTGAAACAACAATCAACAAGAAGGATATCAAGAATCGCAAATAGATAAATCAGTTAGGATTGCAAATATGACAAGTGATGTAGACAAACTGCTTTGCTGCAGCTTTGCTGTAGCAATGCTGTAGCAAAGTATACCAGTAACTAGAATTGCAAAAATTCACAAAGGATTCTTCCGAATCTGCAATGTTTATATATTCTATGACTCAATAAAACATATTCCTATGCAAAACTGAATCTAAGAACAACGTTTATGCACAAATTCTTTTGAGTCATGTGAGATAATTATATATTCCTATATCAATTTCTTCACACTATTCTAGCTTTATCCAACCTAAAATTAACCTTTCCAGATTCAATTTCAGTCTAGTATCCTATCAATTGTTGATCAAGCAATCAATAAGAATAAATCATTCAATCAAGCATAGAATAACTAGCACATCTTGCCAAGCAAAGCACAATTTTATAAAATTAAAGCATAAGGTCTACATACACTTGCATATCCACAACCCTAACTGAATGAGAATTTAGCCAAGCATATTTATAAAATTAAACATCAAATTATATATGCTCAAAATCAGATCCATATGGTTTAAAGAATTTAGAAGAATCAAATAATAAAGAAATAATGAAATAAATAAATAAATCCCTTAAATCAACCCTAAACCAATTGGATTATGATCCTTTGTCTCGTTCTTGCTTTCTCTTCAATGAAAATCCTAGCAAATCAAGCTTCAATTGGTCTCTTTCCAGATTCAAATTGATGCTCTGTTTTGCCTCTCCTTCCTTGCACCAAATCTGTCCAGAATTTGGGGCTGCTATCTGCTGTATTTTTCCTCCTTGCTGCTGCTGATTTTTCCTCTGTTTTTCTGTCGCAATTCTGGTTGTTCCTACTGTCTTCGCTGCTGCCCAGATTCTGCTGTATATGTATTTTATTTTCTGCCGCAGTTCTTCTCCAAATCAGCCCCTGTTTTTGCTCTTTTATATTAGGTTTAATTGGAGACAAATTTTGGTGTGTGAATTTCCAATATTATCCCTAAAAAGGTGAGTTAATGACAGCCCAAAATTGTCCTTTTGTTGAGAGTCCAAATCAGCCTTTAAATTTTAACTCCAAGTCAGCCTCTGTTTTCTGCGTTGATTTCCTGATATGATTTTACTGCAGCAATGCTGTAGCAAAGCTGCAGCAAAGTTGTATTTTTGAATTTTCTTTGTTGTTTTCTTTATTTCCTGCAAGGGCAATGAAAATATAATGAGTGCACATCAAAATATAATTCTTTTTGTCACATTTCATAATTATTTTGAATTTATTATCAAAGAATTCATTTAAATCACAAAATCCACAAATAGTGTATAAATGATTATAATGTGTGGATATTCCCAAATTAACAAGCAACTATTTATGAATAAGAGCTAATAATACTCTAATAAATTAGAGTTATCAGCGTTCTTCTCCAAAAGCTTAATCTTCGATTGTCGACGGCTTCCTTGAATCCTTAGAATGGTTTCTCTTGCTTCCTTTGAGTGTGGCAAAGCTCCCAAAATTAAATGAATCTCTTGTTTGGTCGCAAAATTGTAAAGTATAAAGTTGTATCAAAGTTGTTCGAGTTGTTCTGAAAGGGGGAGTCTAAGGGGGTATTTATAGATGTAAGGGTTTACACAAATCCTGATTGCCATAGGAATAGGCACGCCGCGGCATACATTTTCCCCGCCGTGGCGCAACAGAAATTCTGAAAATAATGTAAAAACCCGAGAGCATCCCGCCGCAGTATGCGTTGTCCTCGCCGCGGCGAGCGTTGTCTTCAGTTTCTTCACATGTACCCCCTTACATATGTGCTGGATCGACATGTACGGCTTACATATTTGACTCGTTTTGCCCGTAACTCATGATCCGAGCGCCGTAAGTGTTCCGTCTTTGCGTGCTTGCATTATTTGACGTTAAAAACATCTGAAATGCACTAAAACATACCCGTGATTCCGAATGGATAGATTTATGAAAATAATCAAATAAACAATCATAACAAATCTATATGTTAAACAATTAAGCACAATTAATCACGAAATATTAGTACTTTTCAAGACTCATCACAACCCCCAACCAGCTTCTTGCTAGTCTCTAGCAAGAGGAGCGATCTAAAGATTAAAATAAAACGAATAAACTAAACTAACTAGAATCACTTCCGTAGATTGTCACGGTTGCATTTAGCATATGCAACAAGCCTTTAAACCCCTAGGTGGCCCTAGTGGACGAGTTATAGTCTCGTGAGGGTTTCTAGTGATGACACCCACAAACATCGTACGACTCTCAAAACTAATAAAGACTCTAAACATACTTGAATCAATCCATGAATATGTCTCAAAAATTGTTAACAACAAATGGCATACAAAATAGTTAAAAATCACTTAAGCTCAAAAACAGTCCAAACATCAAACCCATCTTAGTAATCGAATTTTGAACAACCAATCAAACCACAAGCCCGTTAGTTACACTATCTGATCATGTCATGCATGCTATTCATAGATTACATTTTAATATCTCATAAATGTGCAAGTAAAATATGAATGAGAATTTTGCACTTCCAACCTCCATATGCTCATTTTTCAGATCCATCTCCACTAATATAGAAATCAAACTACCTAGAATCAATAGGACTTCATTAAGCTTGTAAAGTTGTGGTTAGGTGTGTGATTATGAAAGTACGGAAATGATATTTTCACTAGGATAAGAGTACTTTTTATTTCACAAACTTATTTTCAACTTTCTCCGCCAAGTGTTCTTTTTTATCTTCTTATAAATTCCATATGTCCCTTGGATCTTTTTTTGCTTGATTTTCTTTCTTTACATTTCTTGCTTATTATTTCAATCATCATCATCATTTTTTTTTGTGATGAAGCAAGATAAATATAACATAATTGCTCATGAAAATCAAATATTACATTGAGTACTCTTATCACTAAGGGTAGTACAACGTATGTCAATGTTGAGTTCTAGGGTGTACTATGGATAAAATATTACGGGGAGGTTTGAAAAGTCCACACGGTCTAAAGATGGCCTAAATCACTTTCTAAGTGGCATTTGATTCTATCATTTCGCTTCAATGGGTTTTCAAATGAGTTCTAGAGTTTGTTGAGATTTAAAATATATCACGAACATGCATACATTATACAAACCAAAATAGTCATACTAACCATGCAAACTACCACATATACCACAAAATCCTTAAATTAGATGAATCTAACATTCATGTGCTTCGTTGCTTAGGTAAAAATTTAATTTTCTTCATATATTACCGTCATTACAATCATGTTAATATCATAGACTTCCGGATTGACTCAAGTAGACACGACACTAACCTAACACAATTCAAGTGACAAAAGTTAAAAATTTAAAATTTGGTCATATTTCATGCTCATGGAGTATTTTTTTCCACCCTCAACCTAATTCCTACATTGTCCTCAATGTTAAAAAGAGAAACAAAAGAAATTAAGAAAAGAAGTGAGAGAAGTTACCCCCTTTGGTATGAGATTGTGTGCACTACACGTATGCTCCGGTTCATTATTCCTCGTTTTTCTCACGATGAAGCATTTATTGTGCAAGAAACATGTATGAAACCTCAAAGTATATGCATCACAACTCAAATCCAAATTTAAATTATAACTAAATCAAATGAAAAACAAAGACATTAAACAAAGTTAGAAATCTTAAACAATCCAAAGAAAAAAAAAATAAAAATAATAATAAAATAAAGGAAAAACTGAAAAAGAAAATTAAACTAAATAAAAAAAAATAAAAAGAAAATAAAGAAAAGAAAAGAAGTTGATACTACCGAATATGGTTGAATCTAAGAGAACTATAGTTTGAAATAAATACTAGTATTGTTTTATGTTTCATAACACATAAAAAAAATAGTAATAATAAAAAAAAAATAAAAAAAAATAAAAAACAGAGAAGTGTTTATTGAAACTCTAACTGCTAATAGATATGAATAACTATTCAAGTTCTCTAGAAAATAATTGGGAAACAATTCTTGAACCATTTTAGCTTTACAACGCAACTTGAATTATATTATTCCAACATCTACAGCTCAAGATATGATTATTTTACTGAACCATGTGCAGTGATGGAGTTGTAATGATTCAATTAGGCATCTCAATGTCGGCCATTGTCTGCTTTTCTACACTCGGATTTGGTCAACATGGTCAACATAAAAGTTGTAGAGAATTAAGTTATCTTTACAACGCAACTTGAATCCGATCATTCCAACTTCTACAGCTCAAGATATGATTATTTTACTGAACCATGTGCAGTGGTGGCTGAAAAAGCATTTTTCATGCAAGTTGCTTGAATGGTCAATACGCATCAAGTTGAATGCACCTAAATTCATTCATATTTTGAAAGATAATAAATACAAGTCTCTCATATCATATTAAATCAACATTTATTCATATAGATATGTTTAATTGAAATAATGTGATGAGACTTCTTAATTGGTGCATAAGATAGCTTAATTAACAAAATAATATGTATAAATGTCTATGAAAATATATACAAGTAATGCAATTTTAGACATTTATCAGTGGGTTGCCTCCCACCAAGCATTTTCTTTAACGTCTTAGCAAGACGTTGCTAATTCGTTTCTATCCACCATCATCAAAGATCTTGAAGTGTGTGATATCAATTTTTCGAGCTAATATGTCATTAAGCTTGTCCTTCCATCTCGGTAGTTGTTTCCTATGAAGTACAGCACACACTCTTTCGTGGAAGTGGTATGGAAAATGATTTGGGGATTTGCAAGTCTTAGGTGCCTTGTGCAGCATGGGAGGTGAAGATAATTCCTCCTTGTTTTCCTTAGAAGTTTGTAGAATTTGATATTCCTTAGCTTGACATTCTTTGAGAATTGCTTGCTCCCCATCTGTATTTTCTACACAAAGTGGTAAATCATCAAAAGTTTCAGGAAAATAAATATTTTCAAAATTTTTACCACTTTGAAGGATTATGTCATCCTTCACTTGCTCAATCTGATTGGGCAACTCTTCTTATTTTTGAATTTGTTCCGCTAGTTCCCCAACTTGCATTTCTATTCTTTTCATTGATGCCTCGATAGACACCATCCTTTCACTAGTAGATTGTATGAAAGCATTCAAGGTTTCCTCTAAGGTTGGCTTCCTAGGTTGATTAGAAACTCTACTTCCTTGTATGAAAGAATTTAAGCTCTCTTCCAAGGTGGCCCTAGATGGATATGGATGAAAACTTGAGCTTTGCATTTGGTATTGTGCATAAGGTGGGTCATATGGATGAAAATTTGAGCTTTGCATGTTATATTAGGCATAAGATGGGGTAGAGTTTGCTTCCCATGAAAAATTATGGTGATTTCCCCACTCAGGATTATAGGTACTAAAATAAGGATCATTCCAAGGTGGGTGACATCCCTCATTAAGATCAAAGTTTGAATTAGTGGATGTATAGTAATCACCTGCAAAAGTGCAAACATTAGCATAATGCCCATATAAACCACAAATGCTACATACCTCCATGTTTGTCATATCATGTAGCTCTTCAAAAGGCTTTGTATTGGCTCATGGATTTCAGTATCCAGCCTAATTAGGTGCATTTTAAAATTTGTTGATGTTGTCTATGAACGGTACCTTTCAAAAACTAACAAAAACAACAGAGAAATCAAAGCACCACAGATTAAGCAATTAAAAGCACTATATTTTTTTTTTTGAATTTTGAATTTTTTTTTGAATAAAAGATAAAATAAAAAATAAAATAAAATGTAACTAAAATAAATAAATAAATCTAATTTAGAAACTCTAAAAAGTTAAAAAGAAAATTATTTAAAACGCCAATTCCTCAGCAATAGCGCCAAAAACTTGATGTGATAAATTTAGTACTCGTAAGTGTACGAATCACTCGTAGAAAAGTGATAAGCAACTTTCAAGGTCGGTCTCTCAAGGAATTGCAGTGGTTCTAAATAACTGTCTTCTTAATCTAAATAGAGTTCCAACAAAAATAAAAACACTAATTAAATAGAGTTCTAGTGAAACTAAAACTCTAAGCAACTAGAATCCTAAACTTAGTAAAACTGTAAAAAGGTGTTTGATTTGTGACGGGAACAATTATACGAACAATTAAACGAAAATAATATTGCAGATTCACAATCAATTTAAATAGATTTGAAGATCAATGGAGGATGTATGGACGTTTAGCTTGGTTGACCATGCTTGCATCGAAAAGGTATGGTGAAATAACATGAACGTTCTAAATAAACAATATTACCGGCTTTCCTTTTAATTACGAGACTGCCTTCGATCGGGGTAAATCTCTTTGTTGATTAACTAATTAACTGCCTTCGGTCGGGGTAAATCAAATAGCAATCAAATTATGCGCAAGGAAATACATGCCAATCAAACTAATGCTATGACTAAGTCACTAATTTGAAGCTTTGATTAAGTGTTTCGGAATAAAGTTAAGGTGACGTTCCTATAACTAAATTCTCAGATTTTTCAACTTAACTACGAATCTCAAATTGGCCCATGATAATTTATAATTAAATATCTAAACATGCTCTTAATCAAAAGGTAATTCATTTATATTAAATCAATAAAATATACACCATACACAATTCTAGCAAACATGGAAACACAAACTAAACATCCATAATAAAACTAGCCGCTCATGTTCATATTAACATTCATAGATAAATATAATATGATCATACACTTCAACGAAAAAAGAAGAAAATATAATTCTATAACAACAAGGAAAACCTAGATCTAAATACCGCTTATGGATGGGATAGCGTTCTTCTCCAAAAGCTTAATCTTCGATCGTCGACGGCTTCCTTGAATCCTTAGAATGGTTTCTCTTGCTTTGTTTGAGTGTGGCAAAGCTCCCAAAATTAAATGAATCTCTTGTTTGGTCGCAAAATTGTAAAGTATAAAGTTGTATCAAAGTTGTTCGAGTTGTTCTGTAAGGGGGAGTCTAAGGGGGTATTTATAGATGTAAGGGTTTACACAAATCCTAATTGGCATAGGAATAGGCGCGCCGCGGCATACATTTTCCCTGCCGTGGCGCAACAGAAATTCTGAAAATAATGTAAAAACCAGAGAGCTTCCCGCCGCGGTATGCATTTTCCTCGCCGCGGCGCTCATTGTCTTCAGTTTCTTCACATGTACCCCCTTACTTATGTGCTGGCTCGACATGTACGACTTACATATTTGACTCGTTTTGCCCGTAACTTATGATTCGAGCGCCGTAAGTGTTCTGTCTTTGCGTGCTTGCATTATTTGATTCATTTGACATTAAAAACACCTGAAATGCACTAAAACATACCCGTGATTCCGAATGGATAGATTTATGAAAATAATCTAATAAACAATCATAACAAATCTATATTTTAAAAAATTAAGCACAATTAATCACGAAATATTAGTGGTTTTCGAGCACTCATCAGTCTTGTTCAATGTTGTTAATATCTTTGTTCATGATTAATCTTGATCATGTTAATTTACGAACATTAGAGAATAAATTAGAATTAAGTATTAGAGATATCATCTTTGCTTAATTTAGAAATCTTGAACAAGAACCTAATCGAAGTATATTGATTTGTCTTAGATTAGGTGGCTAATGTGATTTTCTAAGTGTTTATGCTAATTGATTAATTAACGTTCTGGATTAAAGAGGTTAATTAATGAATTAAGAGAAATTCTCTATTGATTTGAGAATTTCTAGGGTTTATTTGGAATAGTCAAATGAAAGTTTTTAATTACGGATCAAGTAAACCTAGAGGGGGGGTGAATAGGTTATTTTCAATTTTTAACAAATATCCAATGTGTAATCTAATCACAACGGCCAGACATGCAATCGCGTGTAAAGATAAATGCGGAATAAAAAAACAACACACAATATTTTTAGGTGGAAACAACCTAGGCCACAACAATGACCTAAGAGGAAAACCACCGGTCCACCAGACCACCTAACTATCCACTATGAAAATCAATGTTCAATTACAACCATAGAGTCCAGAACTACCCGTCGCAGATAGATCCCCCTTTCTGTAATTTACTTACGAGCCGTCGCTCCTTTCACAGCCTCCAATAGCTAGATGTCTGGATCCAGACCAACGTTCCGATCTACTTGAGTCACACAAGATCAATCGAACCCGTCACCTTCGGTAATTTCGAGTCACTCGAAATACCGAACACCTCACCTGAAACGTTAGCACAATAACACAAGTGCAAAGTGTGTCCTAGAGCGGATTTCAACAATAAATATCCTAACTAGCAGATTTAACAACATGCGATGTAAAAACAGGATCAGCTAGCAAACTTTAGAACAATCATATAAAGCTCAATATCATGCAAATCAATTAGGCATATGAATAAAACATGAGAACGCCTAAGAATGATAGATGAAGAGAAGAAGTTAAAAGCACAAATCAGATAAAAATATTAGATCAATGTAGTTCAAGTTGTTGAAATATGCACAAACTAACCTCCCTTATATAGAGTCCAACTTTTACTTCAAATAGGATTTGCAATTCACTATAACTCTACTCATATCATGATTTAGTTCTCAAAAGAATTCTTCTCATACAATGATTCTATTCACATCAGGATTTATTAATTACCATAATTATCCTCAAATAAGAATTCTGTCCTTAACATTAAATGTGGTCATTTAGGTAAAAGAAACATAAGGGTCGAATTAGAAAAGGAGTTTGAGTAGGAATATAATACTGGATCGATCGATCGAACGACTGTCTCGATCGATTGAGACCATTCTCGATTGGTCGACACTACACTCGATCGATCTAACTCAAATAGAGAGAACCTGGATCGAAGATAGATCTATACTCGATCGATCGAAAAGGGTTCGATCAATCGATCCAATTTCTCGATCGATCCAATCCAAACAGAGAGAATCTAGATCGAAGTTGTCTCAGGCTCGATCGATCGATCACTCGATCGATCAAACAATACTCTCGATCGATCGACCAACATGTGCACAAAACATTTTACGTTACGATCCATACTAAGTGTCGTGCTCAATTGTGTGCAGATGTATGCATGATGGAATATTATACCTGTCATATGGGCGTAGAAGGCTTGGTGACTCCATCATCTTGTATCGTCTGATTAATCGTTGAATTCCTATTCTAGATTACAATCAAACATTTTGTCCACGAAAATTGCCAATACAAAATAAACCTTACAATCTCCCCCTTTGGCATTTTCGTGTGACAAAACCACTCTCTCCCTACATAACGCTCATAGTTAAAATATCATTACATCAATTACATAGTGGACTGTCTATGATCTGGTGGACCATCTTCGCTTGATACTTGATACGCTAGGTCCACTGAAATTAGACAAACAAATAGCACACAAATTGGCTTGACAGCCTCATTGCTTATTAGTTCAGTGTACATAAAGATGCGAATGAAATGTAGTGTATGTGCAACATGAATCTTTCTCCCCCACAACTAATAAATGCAACATCTCCCCTTAAATCCAATCTCCATAGCAACATGAATATTTCTCCCCCTTTTTGTCATACGAAATTGACAACTCATAAAACAGTTATTGAAGTGGGCTAAAAATGCAAATGAGATCACACATGTATATGTCCAAAGCATGTAGGAGGAATTGCATAAGTCAAAAGAAGAATAGTGAAATATGTATGCAATGACTCCCCCTAAGTTCTATTACTCTCTAGATGAAAAAACAAATTTAAAAAAGATTTTATTTTTTTTTTTTTGACCAACAAAGCAATAAACTCATTTAAGACTAATAAGCATACAACCAATTGAAAAATTATTTTTGCTTAAATTTTGATCATTCATTGTATTAGCAAAATAAATAGATCACACAAGCATACTAACACATATAATGACATATTGACATTCACTTAAAGTAGTATACAGTGTGAACTCCACTTGTATTTCAATAAATTCATTTATGACCAATTTTAAGAGACTCAAAAGAAAATAATTTCATCTATCATGCTAAATCATAATTGAGTCTTCATTCTTACATAATGAAATATGTCTATCAAAAGAAATTTCTTAAAATTTTTTTTTTTTTTTGCTCTTTCTTTTTGTACATGCCAAATAGAATTTCTCAACTAAATTTATATTTTATTTACCATTTTTTTAAACATGTACGAGCCATAAATCTAATATGATGACTTTCACACTAGTTATGAGGTAGCCCTCTCCGCTAACTACGGTAGCTTCACACATCATAGTAGGTAGCCCTCTCAATACTAGTTATCTCCCTAAGATGAAATATTTTAAAAAATAAGAAATAGAACTCAATATAATTTTGCAGTCAAGATTAGCTCAAGTCTTAGAGTCTTTCAAAATTAATCATAAATTTCACCAATGACATACATGAGTGTTCAGTGGGTGTGTGCATAAGTTCAGTCAATAGTGTCATCACATGTGAAAAATGCAAGTGTGTGTAAAATTTTGAATTATTGCATAGAATATACAATGAGAATCAAAATAAGCCACAAAAGACAAGGTTGTATAAGTATAAGCATTATTTGAATCCAATACCTTGTAGCCCCCTTTTTTTTTTTTTTTTTTTTTAAATAATAACAAAAAAAAATAACGACAAAGACAAAATAAACATATGAAAATACTCACCTGGGGTCATTTAAGCACTCAAACAAAAGTACCTAGGTGGTCTGGCAATAGTGATCAATTGATAGGAAACATGCAATCTTTCCTAACCCAAATTTTCATGAATTTTGATTTCTCTATGTTTTTGGGTTGAGACTTAATTGCATTAGGTTTTAAAAACATACTCTTAGACTCATCTTTCCTATTCAAATTCAACATATGCATGGTAGGATGATAATTATGAGTTCTATACCTATAAGCATGAAGATGATCATTAAATTGAAGAGCATTCATCAAAAATCTACATTTAGGTCGAATATGGCCTTTTCTACCACAATGATGACAAACAGGCACAAACTTAACAGTTTTAGTTACTACAGCTGTAGTGGGTGTTTGTGCAAAATTAGTAGCAGTAGAAGTAGAGTTAGAAGACCTTACAAATGTAGTTTTTGAAGTAGAAGGTGTACAACTTTCATCTAAGAATCCAAGTCCACGTGTATCACCGAAAGGCTTACCAATGCTCAACATCTTGTCTAGTCGTTCAGCTCCAATTGTTAATCTCTTCACTGTTTCCTTTGATTGGTCCAATTCCTGCAGAAGCTTTGAATTTTCCTGTTTGATACCTGCAAGACTCAAACTCAACTTGTCAACATGCTCAGACAGTTCAACTTTTTCTTTTTCTAAAACTGACAAATTAAGATCTTGCGAATTGATTTGATCATTCAGTTTTGTCACAGTTATGAGAAGTTTATCTTTTTCTTTCTTGCAGTTAATTAAATCAATAAATAATTCTTCAAAACTGTTTGCATTAAATTTAGCAAGAATAGATTTACTTCCCTCATCATCTGAGTCAAGGTCTGACTCACTGGAGTATCCACCAACAGTTGCTGTAAAAGCTACGTAGTTAGAGTTAACATTTTCTGAACCACTAGCTTGGTCTTCATCACTTTCTGTGTCACTAAGGGTAGCATTGAAAGCTTTTCTTGTCTTCTTCTTCTTGTTGGCACACTCAGCTGCAAAATGACCAAAACCATTGCATTCAAAACATTTAGGTCCATTGGGTTTAGTTTTCTTACCTTCTGAACTCATTGGCACGAATTCTCTTCCCTTACGATCTCTTGATTTTTCTTTAATCTGTAGATCTTTTCTGTTCAACATTTTCTTGAGTTTTCTAGCTAGGGTGAGTAGATCTTCATCTTCTATATCATCACTATCACCATCATCATCATTGGTGGTTTTGAGAGCAATACCAATGTTCTTTTTGGGTGCTCGAAGGTTCATCTCAAATGTTTGAATTGAACCAACAAGTTCTTCAATCTTGATGGTGTCAATGTCTTTGCTTTCCTCTATTGCTGTAACCTTTGCTTGAAAGCGTTCTGGTAGTGAGCATAAGACTTTTCGAACTAACCTGCGTTCATCAATTTTATCTCCAAGATTTGAAGAAGAGTTAGCAATATCACATAAATTAGCATAAAACTCAGAAAACGTTTCATCCTCCTCCATTCTAAGATTTTCAAACTTAGTAGCTAGCATGCGAAGTTTTGTTCGTTTAACTTGGGACGTGCCCTCATGGGCAACCTCTAAAGTGTCCCAAGCAGCCTTAGCAGTTTCAATATCAGAAATACGTCGGAATTCATCCGGCGATACAGCACTAAAGATAGCATTGATGCCCTTTTGATTCCAACCACTACCAATTTTATCTTGAGGAGTCCAATCAATCCTAGGTTTAAGTGTGACTACATTATCCTTGGTAACCGTAGGTGGTTCCCAACCATAAAGCACAGAATTCCATACACTTTCATCTAAGGAACGTAAAAAGGCTCTCATACGAGCTTTCCAATATGGGTAGTTAGACCCATCAAAGTAAGGTGGACGGGTTGTAGAAGAACCCTCTCTCAAATGATCCATAATAAGGTCCTAGGCAACACTAAGTATATCTAGTGACCCGCTCTGATACCAAATGAAAGTTTTTAATTACGGATCAAGTAAACCTAGAGGGGGGGTGAATAGGTTATTTTCAATTTTTAACAAATATCCAATGTGTAATCTAATCACAACGGCCAGACATGCAATCGCGTGTAAAGATAAATGCGGAATAAAAAAACAACACACAATATTTTTAGGTGGAAACAACCTAGGCCACAACAATGACCTAAGAGGAAAACCACCGGTCCACCGGACCACCTAACTATCCACTATGAAAATCAATGTTCAATTACAACCATAGAGTCCAGAACTACCCGTCGCAGATAGATCCCCCTTTGTGTAATTTACTTACGAGCCGTCGCTCCTTTCACAGCCTCCAATAGTTAGATGTCTGGATCCAGACCAACGTTCCGATCTACTTGAGTCACACAAGATCAATCGAACCCGTCACCTTCGGTAATTTCGAGTCACACGAAATACCGAACACCTCACCTGAAACGTTAGCACAATAACACAAGTGCAAAGTGTGTCCTAGAGCGGATTTCAACAATAAATATCCTAACTAGCAGATTTAACAACATGCGATGTAAAAACAGGATCAGCTAGCAAACTTTAGAACAATCATATAAAGCTCAATATCATGCAAATCAATTAGGCATATGAATAAAACATGAGAACGCCTAAGAATGATAGATGAAGAGAAGAAGTTAAAAGCACAAATCAGATAAAAATATTAGATCAATGTAGTTCAAGTTGTTGAAATATGCACAAACTAACCTCCCTTATATAGAGTCCAACTTTTACTTCAAATAGGATTTGCAATTCACTATAACTCTACTCATATCATGATTTAGTTCTCAAAAGAATTCTTCTCATACAATGATTCTATTCACATCAGGATTTATTAATTACCATAATTATCCTCAAATAAGAATTCTGTCCTTAACATTAAATGTGGTCATTTAGGTAAAAGAAACATAAGGGTCGAATTAGAAAAGGAGTTTGAGTAGGAATATAATACTGGCTCGATCGATCGAACGACTGTCTCGATCGATCGAGACCATTCTCGATTGGTCGACACTACACTCGATCGATCTAACTCAAACAGAGAGAACCTGGATCGAAGATAGATCTATACTCGATCGATCGAAAAGGGTTCGATCGATCGATCCAATTTCTCGATCGATCCAATCCAAACAGAGAGAATCTAGATCGAAGTTGTCTCAGGCTCGATCGATCGATCACTCGATCGATCGATCACTCGATCGATCGAACAATACTCTCGATCGATCGACCAACATGTGCACAAAACATTTTACGTTACGATCCATACTAAGTGTCGTGCTCAATTGTGTGCAGATGTATGCATGATGGAATATTATACCTGTCATATGGGCGTAGAAGGCTTGGTGACTCCATCATCTTGTATCGTCTGATTAATCGTTGAATTCCTATTCTAGATTACAATCAAACATTTTGTCCACGAAAATTGCCAATACAAAATAAACCTTACATCAATAAATTTAACTTTTTGTGCTTAATTGTGAAATTTATGTAAAATATTTTATCTACGATTGGTTAGTTAGCTAATTTTCATACTATTCATCATATCACTTTGGCTAAATTTTCGCTCATTTATTTTAATTCTTGTGAGAATTTTACAATTTCAACAATCGTTCCATCTACCAACTTTGTTAGAGTGTTTAGAATTTATTTTTGCAAATAATTTTTAAGAAATAATTGACAACTTTTAAAACTACCGCAATTTCTTAAGAGATCGACCTCGGAGTTGCTTATCACTTGCTACGAGTGATTCGTACATTTGCGAGCATTATAATTTACACATCAGCTTTCCAAATTTCTAATTAATTTGTCCTTATTGGATGTAATTAGAAGTGTGCCTTCCTATGATAAGTTTTTCAAAGATTTAAACACTAGGAAGAGAAAGTATAAACTTAATGAAAGAATTGTTGTGTTTGAAATTTCAAGTGTTATACTTCAACAAAGTTTACACCAAAATTAAAAGATCTCAGTAGTTTTACTATTAACATTATCATGGGAGATAAGAAAATGGTAAAAACTATGCTAGACTTAGGTACAAGTATAAACTTAATGCCTTATTCAATTTATTTGCAACTAGGTTCAAAAGAATTGAAACCTACAACCATGTCCCTTCATTTAGCTGATAGATCTTTTAAATACCCAAAGGGGATGGTTGAAGATTTGCTTGTACAAGTAGATAAGCTAATTATACCTGTTGATTTTGTTGTTTTGGACATGTAGGAAAATCCATCTATGGCCAAGGAACATACTATTCTTCTTAGTAGACCATTCATGGCCTCTACCAAGACTATCATAAATGTCCATAGTGAAAGTTTGACAATAATAGGTTTGGGAGAAACTGTTCATTTTAAAGTGTTTGATTCTTCTTCTATACCTTCTATTTCTACTATTGATGAATGTTCTTATATTCACCATGTTGATACTCTTGTTCACAACACCTTTTTGCAGGATGAGATGAAAGATAAACTTGAGTATGTTTTAACCGTTGATATGAGTGAGGAGGATTTAGATGATGAGTCTAAGAGATAACTTGAATTGTTGGATAGTACCGAACCTTTGGATGAGCCTAGTACACCCTTAGAGTTACCTAAAAAACCACTTAGGGAGGATACTACTCCGCCTAAGCTTGAATTGAAAGAGTTACCTAAGCATCTTAAGTATGTGTTTTTAGGAGAGGGGGTACTTATCCGGTCATTATTTCATCTATTACCAAAACCCAAGAACAAGAACTTGTGAAAGTGCTTAAGAAATTTAGGAAAGCCATAGGTTGGAGCATTGGTGATATTAGAGGTATTACTCCAGCTATGTGTATGCATAAGATTATTTTGGAGGATAGTACCAAACCCATGAGAGAATTCCAAAGGAGAGACTTAACCCAATCATGCAAGAGGTAGTAATAACTGAGATTTTAAAACTCCTAGAAGTGGGGATTATTTGTCCTATCTTCGATAGCAAGTGGGTTAGCCCAGTACATGTGATACCTAAGAAATCGGGGATCACCATTGTAAAAAATGATAAAAATGAGTTAGTGTCTACTAGAATGATCACAGGTTGGAGGATGTGTATTGATTTTCATAAACTTAATTTGCACACGAAAAAGGATCATTTTCTCTTCCTTTATTGACCAAATGTTGGATCGATTAGTCAGGCATGACTTTTATTGTTTTCTTGATGGTCTTTCAGGATATTAGAAGGTGCCCATTGCACTAGAGGATCAAGAGAAGACCACATTCACTTGCCCAGTTGGGACATTTGCTTTCAAAAGGATGCCATTCGGTTTATACAATGCCCCCGCCACATTCCAAAGATGCATGATGTCTATATTTTTGGATACGGTGGAGAAATTCATTGAGGTATTCATGGATGATTTTTCAATATTTGGAAATTCCTTTGATAATGGTTTGCATAATTTGACTCTTGTGCTTGAACAATGTATTGAATGTAATTTAACACTTAGTTGGCAAGAGTCATTTCATGGTGAAACAAGGCATTATATTAACACATATCATTTCTAGTAATGGCATAGAGGTAGATTGGGCAAATGTTGATTTGATAGGTAAATTGCCACCTCTCATTAATGTCAAGGAAATTAGGACTTTCCTAGGTCATGCAGGTTTCTATAGGAGATTTATTAAATTTTTTTCTAAAATAAGTCGTCCCTTATGTAATTTGTTGGCTAAGGATGTTTCTTTTGTGTTTGATGATGATTGTCTCATTGCTTTTAACACCTTGAAAAAGAAATTCACTTCTGCATCTATTTTCATGGCACCTAATTAGTCATTACCTTTTGAAATAATATGTGATGCTTCAGATTTTGCTGATGGGACTGTATTGGGGTAGAGAGTAGATAAGCGTTTACATGTCATTTACTATGCTAGTAAAACTCTCAATGATGCTCAATTTAACTATTTGACCACCAAAAAAGAATTTTTGGCTGTTATGTTTTATTTAGATAAATTTAGATTTTATTTGGCAGGGTATAAAGTCATTGTGCATTTTGATCATGCCACTTTGAGATATTTGTTGAGTTAACCGAATGCTAAGCTAAGGTTAATTAGGTGAGTTTTGCTTTTGCAAGAATTTGACTTAGAAATCAAAGATAAAAAAGGAACTAAAAATGTAGTAGCTGATTACTTGTCTAGGTTAATTTCTAATTTTGACACTACTGAGAGTGACAAAGGCATGGACATTGTTGAAACTTTTCTTGATAAATAGTTGTTTATAGTAGGCCCAAATCCTTGGCATGCTGACAGAGTAAATTATCTTGCTAATGGTTTGTTGAGGCATAACATTTCTTTTTAGGAAAAGAAAAGGTTTTTCCATATTTGCAGGCACTACTATTGGGATGACCTCTTTTGTTCAAGCTTTGCCAAGATCAAGTCATCTAGAGATGTGTGCCTAAAGAGGAGCATGAGAGCATTTTGGTTGTTCGATGAGCTTCATTGTGTAGGCCATTTTAGTTGTAAAAAAATGGTTATCAAGGTATTACAATCTGATTTTTACTGGCCAACTTTAATTAAAGATGCTCGTAATTTTTGCATACGATGTGATCGATGTATGAGGACTGGTAGCATAGGAAAACTTAATGAAATATCTCTGACATTAATTTTGGTTGTTGAGTTATTTGATGTTTGGAGGATTGACTTCATAGGTTCTTTTTCCCCTTCTTCTAGTTTTGAACATATTTTAGTTGTTATCTATGTGTCTAAGTGGGTAGAGGCTATACCCATAAGAACTAATGACGCTAACTGTATTGTCAAATTTTTGAAGGATATAATATTTAGCAGGTTTGGGACACTTAGTGCAATAATCAGTGATTTAGGGAGTCACTTTTGCAATAAAATTTTTTGTAGGTTGTTGAAGAAGTATAACATCACACATAAAGTGGCTACTTCATATCATCCACAAACATCCGGTTAAGTTGAAGTAAGCAATCAACAAATCAAAGGTACCTTGGAACGCACGGTGCGACCTTCAAGAAAGGATTGGGCATCCAAGCTCAATGACGCATTATGGGCTTACCGTACGGCATATAAGACACCTATTTGGATGAGCCTGTACCGGTTGATTTATGAAAAAGTATGTCATTTTCCTGCTAAGCTTGAGCACAGGGCATATTGGGCAATCAAGAAATTGAACATGGGTTATGAACAAGCGGGTGATCAATGCTTGCTTCAACTTAATGAGCTTGAATAGATAAGGAATGAAACTTATGAGAATGCAAAGATTTACAAAGAACGCACCAAGCGTTACCATGACAAAGGGCTAATTAGTAAGTCTCTCTATCCTAGAATGAAAGTACTTTTGTTTAACTCTTGCTTTAAATTGTTTCCAGGTAAGTTGAGGTCAAGATGGAGTGGACCATATCAAATTGTTCAAATCTCTCCCCATGGAGCTATAGAATTGTTAAATCCGAAGACTCAAATGACTTTCAAAGTGAACGGACACCATGTGAAGCCTTACTTGGAAGGAGTCATTCACAATGGGGATGTTGAGTGTATACACCCTTAGCCTCAAGCAATGTATTGTTAAGACATTAAACTAAGTGCTTGGTGGGAGGGAACCCACCATTTTAGGTACTATCTATCATTTCTTTTAGTTTTTTTAGTTTTTAATTTGCCCATTTTAAATACTTTTATGATCCTTTCGTAGTTAAAAACCTTGAGAATAATGTTTGGTTTAGGTCTAAGGGGTGCAAATTGGTCCAATAATAATAATAAAAATTATCATGCTTTTGGTCAATTTTTGATGAATAATTGAGTCTTTATGCATTATTTGTTTAATTTTTAAACATGTTTAAGGTTTGCTATAAAGGTTTTAATTTGCAATCTTTGTTTCATGCTTTTGATGTTGAAATTGAGGTGAATCCAAATTTAGTGTTTAGGAGTCCAATAGTGGAGACTATCTTGTGTGATGATTATTGAGCCGTTAACGTTTTATTCTGAGTGATAATCATTTTTTTTATTTCTTTAAACACTTATCTTATTATTTGAAAACTTTAAATGCTCTCTATAGATTTTTGCATTGATTGTTAGGATTTTTAATATATAATGAAGAATCATATATTTATTTGTATTACTTAGATTTAATGATATGAGTAAGATTTTAAGTATATGCAAATTTCATTCATGATTGACTTTAAAAAATATATGGAGATTTTAGCATCCAACACAAAAAGAGCCATAATTTGCAATTTACAAAATATACATTTATATGGGTCAAAGGATTAAAAAAATAAAATACTAATAATTAAAAAGGGAGTATTATGACCATAAAGTTCATAAAATGGTGAAATGGTTATTACAAAAGAAAGAGAAAAAATAAGTTCCCATAAAGTCAATGCATTTTCATTCATTCTAGGGCACATACTTCAAATTTTTGCTTGATGATTTTAATTGATGCATGAGAATAGTAATGTGATTTCTTCATAAATCTTATCATTTGATTCCTTTCATGAGATTAATGTTTTGCACTTTTTAAGCCTTTCTTGTTACTCATATGTTAACTTTTAGCTCATTTCTTTACATAATTTCTATTCGCATATGCTTTGTTGAGTGTTTGAACCCATATGATTAGTGTGATTTAAAGAGTAAATCTTGTGAGGAATAGAGTTGAAGTGAATTTAGATTCTTAACATTAGGTTTGGAGGAACCAATGTTGATATGTTCTTAGTAATGGAGCTTAGACTTGTGAAGCGAAACTAATTTGCATAGGGGACCTTGATGTGTAGAAATGTTGCATAATTCTTGATTATAAATTGAAAAGAAATTGAAGCATGACAGGTTTTATTCATATAAGTCCTTAATTTTGTTATTTGTCTTTTAGTTTTAGTTTTGCTTGAAAACCAGCAAACTGTAGGTCTGTGAGTATTTGATGAACACTATTTTGACATATTATTTGTTAGTTTTTAAGTATTTATTTTATATTTTATTTTGGTATTACTTTATTTTGGAGGGTATGATGAACACTATTTTGATCTACTATTTGTTATGTTTTTAAGTGTTTATTTTGCGTTTAATCTCGATATAATCTTGTTTTGGAGGGTATTCTATTGTTCTGCAGGTCAAAGTAGGTTTGGAAAGAAATGTGGAAAAGAGAGCAAAAATGAAGTAAAAATGTCTAACTATGTAAGCCTTACATTAGGTGCCATTTCATTCTGTAAGCCTTACATCGATAACCAACAAAGTATGTACAACGCATGTACATACCATGTACACTGTTACATGCAAGGCGCGCCGCGGCGAAGGAATTGTGTGCCGCGGCGAGAGGCTCTCGGGTTGCAATTTGGAAATCATGAAAACATCGCGCGCCGCGGCATGGAAAATGTGCGCCGCGGCGAGGAAGTTTCTGTTTTGGCTCATAAATTGTAAAAACATTGTGCGCCGCGGCATGAAAAATGTGCGCCGCGGCGCGCGCGCGCGGACTGGACTCCTCCTGGGCCATGACACTTACAGAATATATGGAAACCCTTACAAGAAAGGAAAACCTAATTTTGGACACAATATATATTAAGCCTCCAAGAAGATTATGAAGACCTTAGACATACTTTTCAGCCTCCATCAGATTTTAATCATCTCCAGCCTCCACAACACATCTCCAGCCTCCACATTCTTTAGGGAGAAAATTACTCCATTAATGCTCCTCCATTGAAGCTCCATCAACAATCTTGAAGAAGGTGATCATCCAACATCAAGATCTTGTTTCAAGAGTGAAAGGGGGGTAATTTATTGTTTGTAATCTCTTTTCTCTTTAAGAATTCATAGAATGTTATTTGTAATGAAAGATATTGATTTGAATTTCATTATGAGTAGCTAAACTCTTTATGTGTGGGATTTTGGTGATGTAACTATAATTGGATGATTGATTATGTGGATATTTTTATGATTAAGTAATTTAATTCATGTCATTGTTCTTAATACGTATGTTCATCAATTATTTCTGGCCAATTTGATTTGTGAATGTATGAAACATTTTAGGGTTGAGTTTTAGAAACGCCATCTGAATTTAATTGAGCGCTCTTGAGCATGAGCCTAATTTAAGTGCATTGATTTGTCTTGAATTAGGTGATTAAACTATTTTCTTAGGTTTAAAGCTGATTAACTAATTAACGGTCCGGATCAAAGAAGTTAATTAGTTAATTAAGGGAAAATCACCATTGATTTGGGATTTTCTAGGGTTAGAGAAAATAATCATTAAATTCTACTTTTTCGTGCTAAATTGTCAAAACCACATAAATCAACTCATCCATGATTAGTCTACAAACCAATTTCCCACACTCATTCATCTCATCGTTTCAACAAAACTTTCACGCATTTACTTTTATTGTTTTAGTATTTTTATTATTTTAGAGACCATTTTCAGAACCAACCTTTGATAGAGTGTTTAGGATTTATTTTATTGTCACGTTTTAGATTGCAATTAACTCTTTCGAAAACCACCGCCATTCCTTTGAGAGACGATCTTGGGAGTATACTTGTCGCTTACTACAAGTGACTCGTGCACTTGCGAGCTTTTACAAATACAAAATTTGGTTAACAAGTTTTTGTGCATCAAGTTTTTGGCGCCGTTGCCGGGGAATTGGCGTTTTTGAAATTGTTATTTGTTTTCTTTTTATTTTACTTAATTTTTAGTCTTTGTTGTTTTATTTATTTGTTTTTCTTGTTTTTGTGTTTTTTTTGTTACTTGTTAGAGTCAAATAGTTTCGGGTGCTCTGATTTGTTGTTGTTTTTGATTGTGCATGCACGGTAGGAGATCTCTTGGAAATCCACTCGTGCCGTTCATAGATAACGTCAACAGGAGACGAGCACATTTGAGACCATCCGGCGCTGACATTTTAGAGGACGAGCAGCCACCAACAATGGGAGAACATCTACCTCCACACAGAGAGATGACGATGAAGGAGTATGCAAGGCCAATCATTGGCATTGCAACTTCTTGCATCCAACTAGGGGAAGCAGCTAGAAACTATGAAATTAAGAATATACATTTTAATATGTTACCGTCTTTTTATGGGATTCCTAACGAAGATCCTCTAACGTTTATTCGTGATTTCTATGCCACTGTGCAGACTTTTCCGCTACAGGGGCTAAATGAGGATCAGCTGAGGATGAGATGCTTCCCATACACGCTAAAAGACAAAGCTAAGTTATGGCTTATGACTCTTCCACCTGGATCTCTTTCAACTTGGGACGCAATTTTCAACAAGTTCATGGGAAAGTTCTATTCCCACCAAAAGACTGCGGACCTAAGAACCAAAATTGCAACGTTCTCCCAAATGGACGGAGAACCATTTCATGAGGCGTGGGATCGCTTCAAATTGCTTCTGATTCAGTGCCCACACCATCACTTTCCGTTGCAACTCCAGAATCAATTCTTCTATGACGGGTTGACACAACAGTGTCAGTTCACTGTGGATAATGCCGCGGGAGGAGCAATGGGAGAAAAGACCGCTGATGAGACATATGATCTATATGAGATGTTGGGTGCTAATTCCCAACAAAAGAGCTCTAGAGGACGGCGGATGGGAGTTAACGAGGTAGCTCCGGGAAATGATATGGCAATGCAAATTGCGGAGCTGACAAAACAAATAGCACTCCTCACCTCCAAGAACACACCAACTCAAGAGGTATGCGGTATTTGTAGTACGTACGGACATGGTGCTAACATTTGTCCTTTTGTTTGTGATCAAAATGCAGGTACAAGTTATGAGCAAGCGAATGCTATGGAGGGATACCAACCGAGGCCAAGGAATGATCCTTACTCGAACACGTATAATCCTGGTTGGAGAAATCATCCCAACTTCTCATGGAAAGGAAATAATAATCAAGGCTATGCTCAGAATAACTTTCCACATCATCCAAACAACAACAATTCCCAGCCTACTCTTCCTCACAAACCAAGCTTGGAGGACAACTTGAACTCCTTCATTCAAGTGAGTCAAGAAATTAATCAGAAGAATGATCAAAGGATAGGTTCTTTAGAGGCTTCCATGAAAAGGATAGAGACTCAGGTGGGACAATTGACTGAATACGTACACAAGCAAGATAAAGGGAAGATGCCTGAACAATTGAATGCTATCACAATCATTGAAAGTGGTGAGGTCCTAAACTATAATTTTACTGAACATTCTGATGATTTGTTTATAGATGCAGGAGATACAGGAAGGAAACATGCAATTCCCAAGGAAAGTCAAGCTGAGGACATTGAAGTCGTAAGGCCTTCTATAAAGTGTACGGAGAGCCTTAAAGAGTTAACCGAACGTCCATCCCTTCACAAGTCACCTAATCCGTACAGACCTCCGATTCCACTCCCACATCCCGTAAAGGCGACTGATCAGGATAAGCTATTTCATGAAACTTTTACTTCACTTTCTAAAGTTAATATTAACTTACCTTTGTTGGATATCATTAGGGACATTCCATCTTATCCAAAATTTCTCAAGACCCTACTCTCCAACAAAAGGAAGTATAAGAATGAGGAGAAAGTGATAGTTTCTGAACTAGCTAGTGTAGTGTTGCAAAAGAAACTACCCCCCAAACTAAAGGATCCAGGTAGTTTTAATATCAAAATCACTTTGGGAGATAAGATGGTGTCGAATGCTATGTTAGACTTAGGGGCAAGTATTAATGTCATGCCATATTCTGTGTACTTGCAACTAGGTTTAAGGGATCTTAAGCCCACAAATATGTCACTTCACCTTGCTGATAGATCCATTAGATATCCCAAGGGAATAGTTGATGGTTTGTTGGTACAAGTGAAGAGCATAATTGTACCGGTCGACTTTGTAGTCATGGAAATGGAAGACACCATACCTAAGGACAATGAACACACTATTATTCTTGGTAGACCATTCATGGCTACTACCAATACAATCATTGATGTCCAAAGAGGAAAATTGACAATAAGAGTCTTAGGAGAGACTATAAACTTCAAAGTGTTTAACCCTTCACTTACTGCTCCTATTTCTTCTGCTGATAATTGTGTTGTTCCAGATTCTAATGATTTACCTATTTTTGACAATAATTTGCAGAAGGGTTCATACAATAAAACTACTGTTTCATCTACAGATAGGAGGGTGAAGGAAACACTTATAAACTCAATTCAGGATAATGCCTACAAAGACCATGTCAAGTGTTCACAAATTAAAAACCTGGATTGTGAGTTTTTCTATCCTGGAAAAGATTGTTATGCATGTAATACTCGTTTTAAGTCTTTTTCAGGTGACATGAAGCCTTGTTTTGAGATTGGCAAAGAAAAAGGAGGAAGCAAGCACTTCAAGGATGCATTGAGGCCTCCATGATAAGAGTGAGCATCGTCTTGCTAAGACGTTAAACTAGGCGCTTGGTGGGAGGCAACCCACCGTTTTAGGTATTCTCTATTGTTTCTTTTAATTTACTTCAGTTTAGTTTCG
This sequence comes from Elaeagnus macrophylla, assembly GCA_029378325.1. Taxonomy (NCBI): domain Eukaryota; kingdom Viridiplantae; phylum Streptophyta; class Magnoliopsida; order Rosales; family Elaeagnaceae; genus Elaeagnus; species Elaeagnus macrophylla. The sequence goes on along the minus strand of CM055643.1, from coordinate 37,762,430 downwards.
TTTTTGTTTGCTCTCTCTACATTCTTTTCTGAACATGTGTGTAGTTGAAAACCTTGAGGACAATGTTTAGTTTAGGTTTGGGGGTGCATTTTGCATTTTTGATTGGTAACAATACTTTCATGCTTTGGTCAATTTTTGATGAATAACTAGTCTTTATGCATTGTTTATCTGATTTTTAAAATGTTTGAGGTTTGTTGTAAGGATCGGTTTTAATTTGCAATATGTTTTTCATGCTTTTGATGTTGAAACTGAGATGAACCCAAATCTTGTGTATAGGAATTGAATTGTGGAGACTACCTTGTGAGAATATTGTTGAGCCCTTAACGTTTATTCGGAGAGATAAATATTCTTCTACTCTTTTAAACACATTTCATATCATTTCAAATTGTTAGATGATCTCTATAGGTTTTTGCATTGGATGTTAGGATTTTAAACATGTAATGAGGGATCATGTACTTAATTGAATTGCTTAGATTAAATGACTTAAGTAAAGTCTGAAGTGTTTGCCTATTTCATTCGTGCTTGACTTTAAAAAAATAAAAGGGAATTCCTATATCAAACACAAAAAGAGCTAAGAAGTAGCCATTCACAAATTACATATGTATGTGGGTCTTAAAAAAAAAAAGAAGAGATAATAAGTTTATTATGACCCTAAGTTCTTCAAGTAAGAATGGTTAATAAAAAAAAAAAAAAAAAAAAAAAAAAGGAGAGAAATAGGAAATAAGTTCCGTTAAAGTCAAAACATTTTCATTCTATGGCACACTTGAAGTTTTTGCTTGAGGATTTTAATTGAAGCATGAGATTAGTAATGTGATTCCTTCATAAATCCTATCATTTGATTCCTTTCATGAGATTAATGTTATGCACTTTTGAGCCTTTCTTGTTTAATCATATGCGAACCTATTAGCTCGTTTCTTTACATAACTTCTATTCGCATATATATTGTTGAGTGCTTGAACCCATAGGATCGGTGTGATTTAGAGAGTAATTATTGTGAGGATTAGAGTTGAAACGAATTCATATTCTTAACACTAGGTTTGGGGGAGTCAATGTTGATACGCTTTTAGTATTGAGATTTAGATTCGTGAAGCGAAATTGATCTAAATGGTGAACCTTGATGAGTTAGATTGTCGGATAAATTGGTGCATAAATGTTTTGCTATGAATTGGAAAGAAACTAAAGCATGACAAGTTTTGTTAACTTCAATTTTAGTTTTGTATTTGGCTTTTTAATTTTAGTTTTGCTTGAGGACTAGCAAAATGTAGGTTTGGGGGTATTTGATGAACACTATTTTGATCTACTATTTGTTATGTTTTTAAGTGTTTATTTTGCGTTTAATCTCGATATAATCTTGTTTTGGAGGGTATTCTATTGTTCTGCAGGTCAAAGTAGGTTTGGAAAGAAATGTGGAAAAGAGAGCAAAAATGAAGTAAAAATGTCTAACTATGTAAGCCTTACATTAGGTGCCATTTCATTCTGTAAGCCTTACATCGATAACCAACAAAGTATGTACAACGCATGTACATAAATGTACATACCATGTACACTGTTACATGCAAGGCGCACCGCGGCGAAGGAATTGTGTGCCGCGGCGAGAGGCTCTCGGGTTGCAATTTGGAAATCATGAAAACATCGCGCGCCGCGGCATGGCAAATGTGCGCCGCGGCGAGGAAGTTTCTGTTTTGGCTCATAAATTGTAAAAACATTGTGCGCCGCGGCATGGAAAATGTGCGCCACGGCGCGCGCGCGCGGACTGGACTCCTCCTGGGCCATGACACTTACAGAATATATGGAAACCCTTACAAGAAAGGAAAACCTAATTTTGGACACAATATATATTCAGCCTCCAAGAAGATTATGAAGACCTTAGACATACTTTTCAGCCTCCATCAGATTTTAATCATCTCCAGCCTCCACAACACATCTCCAGCCTCCACATTCTTTAGGGAGAAAATTACTCCATTAATGCTCCTCCATTGAAGCTCCATCAACAATCTTGAAGAAGGTGATCATCCAACATCAAGATCTTGTTTCAAGAGTGAAAGGGGGGTAATTTATTGTTTGTAATCTCTTTTCTCTTTAAGAATTCATAGAATGTTATTTGTAATGAAAGATATTGATTTGGATTTCATTATGAGTAGCTAAACTCTTTATGTGTGGAATTTTGGTGATGTAACTATAATTGGATGATTGATTATGTGGATATTTTTATGATTAAGTAATTTAATTCATGTCATTGTTCTTAATACGTATGTTCATCAATTATTTCTGGCCAATTTGATTTGTGAATGTATGAAACATTTTAGGGTTGAGTTTTAGAAACGCCATCTGAATTTAATTGAGCGCTCTTGAGCATGAGCCTAATTTAAGTGCATTGATTTGTCTTGAATTAGGTGATTAAACTATTTTCTTAGGTTTAAAGCTGATTAACTAATTAACGGTCCGGATCAAAGAAGTTAATTAGTTAATTAAGGGAAAATCACCATTGATTTGTGATTTTCTAGGGTTAGAGAAAATAATCATTAAATTCTACTTTTTCGTGCTAAATTGTCAAAACCACATAAATCAACTCATCCATGATTAGTCTACAAACCAATTTCCCACACTCATTCATCTCATCGTTTCAACAAAACTTTCACGCATTTACTTTTATTGTTTTAGTATTTTTATTATTTTAGAGACCATTTTCAGAACCAACCTTTGATAGAGTGTTTAGGATTTATTTTATTGTCACGTTTTAGATTGCAATTAACTCTTTCGAAAACCACCGTAATTCCTTTGAGAGACGATCTTGGGAGTATACTTGTCGCTTACTACAAGTGACTCGTGCACTTGCGAGCTTTTACAAATACAAAATTTGGTTAACAAGTTTTTGTGCATCAGGGTATTTTCGTGTTCTGTAGGTCCAAGTAAGTTTGGGATGAATTGTGGACATAAATGGTCAGAGAGAGTGAAAGTGAAGTAAAAAGAGAAATAATTTAATCCTTACGTTGAATGCCATTCACTTTGTAAGGGGGAACAAACAAGAGCTAAGGCATGTAAGTCTTACATTGGGAATCAACAATTATGTAAGAGGCATGTACAACAAAGCATGCCATGGCAAAGAAATTTGTGTGCTGCGGTAGGAGAGTCTCGGGTTTTTATAGTGGGACTTGTAAATTAACTTGTGTCGCGGCAAGAAAATATGTGTGCCGTGGTGGGACAACCTCGAGTTTGTATACCAGCACCACAAAAATCACCTCGCGCCGCGGCAGAAGAAATTGTGTGTTGTATCCTGCTTACCCAATAGCCACTTAAACCCCCTGTGCGCCCCTAAAAATTACACATTCAACTTTATTTCTAACCTAACATATAAATTCAATTCTAAAACTCTCCCAACATACCTGCGTGGACAATAGCCGAAAAACCATCTTCTCCATATTTTAGAAGGAGAAACACCTCCATTGATGCTCCTTCATTGAAGCTCCATCAAGATTCTTGAGAAAGGTGACCATCCAACTTTAAGAAGATTGTTTTAAGAGTGAAAGTGGGGTATCTTTATTGTTTTTATTCTATTTTCTCTCTAGGATTGTTTAGAGTGTTTTTTGTAATAAAAAACATTGATTTGAATTTTTTTATGAGTACTTGAATACATTTGTGTAGGATTTAGCGATGCTACTATAAATGGATGAATATTAATGTGATTTATTTTGGAAGAAAGTGATTTATTTCTTTTTCATTATTTTTCATATCTTTGTTCATGGATTATTCTTGATTAAATTAGTTTATGAGTATTAGAAAATATATTGGAATGCATTAGAAATATCATCTTTGTTTGATTGAGCACTTTTGAACAAGAACCTAATCTAACTGCATTGACTTGTCTTAAATTAGGTGATTAAGTTATTTTTCAAAGGTTTATACTAATTAATTAATTAACGGTTCAGATCAAAGATATTAATTAAGGGAAATCTCTATTGACTTGGAATTTTCTAGATTTAGTAGAAAAAATCAATAAATCCTACTTTGTATGCTTAACTATAAAAATTACATAAATTATTTTATCTATGAATGATTAGTTAGCTAATTTCCTACACTCATTCATCATATCATTTCGGTAAACTTTTCACTCGTTTATTTTAATTATTTTAAGGATTTATAATTTTAGCAACGTTCTCACAATCAAATTTTGTTAGAATGTTTAGGATTTAATTTTTTCGCAACCAATATAGAAAACATTTGACATTTTAAAACCACTGCAAATTCCTTGGGAGTATACTTGTTGCTTATTACAAGTGACTCATACACTTGCATGCTTTTTATGGATACAAAATTTAGTTTTCAAGATTTTGTGCATCAATCTATCTTTAGATTAGGTTTTTATTTTGTTATTCAATCTCTAACTTATTTTGATCGCATTTTTAGCTAGAGACTAGCCAGACGTTGATTAGAGGTTGTGATGCGTGTCTAAAATTTTGCAATTATTCGGGACTTAAATTAGGTTTCAGGATCTATTTATGCCATTTTTATTGAAATATAGCACAATTATTATTTTTAGAGTTACGGGGTATGTTTTAATGGATTTCAGGTATTTCAAGTTTAAAAGGCAAATATGCACGTCCCTCGACATGACACATGTGGTACAAGGCAAGCATATTGGCGCATAGGCACTTGAGCCCTAACCCAAGCCTATTGGCGCCATGGCCTGACACCCTCGAATTAATTTGGACAAGCTTTGAAAATTGACACGCACCGCGGTGGTGAATTGTTTGCACTGCAGTGGTGACCTCTGGGGTTGCAAGTGTTGTCCCAATGATCAAAGATTCCTGTGTGATTATAGACCTCATTCTCAGCATCTCACTTGGACACAAACCCTATTTCACCTAAACTACTCTTGTGCCTATAAATACACATGTAGAGTCCTAAACCAAATATAGAGAGAATGTATATAATTGTATTGAGAATTAGTTTAGTCATATAATTAGTTTTAGCTTCATCAACCTTCAAGAGGCATAATTTCCAACAGAGAAGAGGAGACAGTCAAGAACACCTTTGGAGGAGGTTAGAGTCTATTCAAGATTGAAGAGTAGATTATAATAGTATCAAGAAATTGGTTAGTGAAAAAGTTTTTAATTACGGATCTAATAAGCCTAGAGGGGGGTGAATAGGTTATTTTCAATTTTCAACAAATATTATATAATCTAATCACAACGGCCAGACATGCAATCGCGTGTAAAGATAAATGCGGAATAATAAAACGACACACGATATTTTTAGGTGGAAACAACCTAGGCCACAACAATGACCTAAGAGGAAAACCACCGGTCCACCGGACCACCTAACTATCCACTATGAAAATAATGTTCAATTACAACCATAGAGTCCAGAACTACCCGTCGCAGATAGATCCCCCTTTCTGTAATTTACTTACGAGCCGCTTGCTCCTTTCACAGCCTCCAATAGTTAGATGTCTGGATCCGGACCAACGTTCCGATCTACTTGAGTCACACAAGATCAACCGAACCCGTCACCTTCAGTAATTTCGAGTCACACGAAATACTGAAGCCGTCACCTGTAACGTTAGCACAATAACACAAGTGCAATGCGTGTCCTAGAGCGGATTCAAACAATGAATAATCCTAACTAGCAAATATACTAACATGCGATGTAAAAACAATATCAGCTAGCAAACCCTAGAACATTCAATTTAGCTCAATATCATGCAAATCAATTAGGCATATGAATATAACATGAGAAAGCCTAAGAACAATAGATGAAGAGAATAAGCACAATTCAGATGCTAGAAAGTATTAGTGCTGTATAATTCTAAATGCTTAAGTTGATTAATTATGCACAAACATCCCTTCACTTATATAGAGTCCAATCCTAGCTCAAATAGGATTTGCAATTCACTATAACTCTACTCATATCAGGATTTAGTTCTCAAAAGAATTCTTCTCATACAATGATTCTATTCACATCAGCATTTATTTCTCACAAGAGTTCTACTCATACAAGGATTCCACAATTAAAATAATCCTACGCAAATAAGGACTCTATTTCCAAAACACTTTTATTCACACAAGGATTCTACTCATACAAGGATTCCACAATTAAAACAATCCTACGCAAATAAGGACTCTATTTCCACAACACTTTTATTCACACAAGGATTCTACTTTCTTAACACTTCTACTCATACTAGAATTTTTCTTTCTCATTAAATGAGTCAAATTGATAAAAGTAACACATGGGTCGAATACACAAAAAGAGTTTGAGTAGGAATATAATACTGGCTCGATCGATCGACAGGCCGTCTCGATCGATCGAGAAGGTCTCGATCGATCGATACACAAAACTCGATCGATCTAACTCAAACAGAGAGAACCTGGATCGAAGTTGTTCTATACTCGATCGATCGAAAAGGGTTCGATCGATCGATCCAATTGCTCGATCGATCCAGTCCAAACAGAGAGCACCTAGATCGAAGTTGTCTCAGTCTCGATCGATCGACAACTCGATCGATCGATCAATACTCTCGATCGATCGACCAACATGTGCACAATTACATTTTTCGTTACGATCCATACTAAGTGTCGTGCTTAATTGTGTGAAGATGTATGCATGATATAATATTATACCTGTCATATGAGCGTTCCAAGCTTGATGACTCCATCACCATGTATCGTCTGATTAATCGGTGAATTCCTATTCTAGATTACAATCAAACATTTTGTCCACGAAAATTGTCAATACAAAATAAACCTTACAATCTCCCCCTTTGGCATTTTCGTGTGACAAAACTACTCTCTCACTACATAACGCTCATGGTTAAAATATCATTACATCAATTACATAGTGGACTGTCTATGATCTGGTGGACCATCTTCGCTTGATACTTGATACGCTCGGTCCACTGAAATTAGACAAACAAATAGCACACAATTTTGGCTTGAAAGCCTCATTGCTTATTAGTTCAGTGTACATAAAGGTGCGAATGAAATATAGTGTATGTGCAACATGAATCTTTCTCCCCCACAATTAATAAATGCAACATCTCCCTCTAAATCTAATCTCATAGCAACATGAACCTTTCTCCCCCTTTTTGGCATACGAAATTGACAAATCATGAAACACTAAAGATGATAAGGGTCACTCTCAACAAGGTGGGCTAAAAATGCATAAGAGCACACATGTATATGTCCAAAGCATGTAGGAGGAATTGCATAAGTCAAAAGAAGAATAATGAAATATGTATGCAATGACTCCCCCTAAGTTCTATGACTCTCTAGACGAAAAACAAATTCAAAAGAAATTTTTTTTTTTTTTATTTACCACACAAAGTAATGAACTCATTTAACACGAATAAGCATACAACCAATTGAAAAAATTATTTTTGCTTAAATTTTGATTATTCATTGTATTAGCAAAATAAATAGGTCACATAAGCACACTAACACATATAATGGCATATTGACATTCACTTAAGGTAGTATACAAATGTGAACTCCACTTGTATTCCAATAATTTCATTTATGACCAATTTTAAGAGACTCAAAAGAAAATAAGTTCATCTATCATGCTAAATCATAATTGAGTCATCAATCTTACATAATAAAATATGTCTATGAAAAAAGAGATTTTTTTTTTTTTTTTTTTTAAAAACATTTTTGCTCTTTCTTTTTGTACATGCCAAATAGAATTTCTTAATTAAATTTTTTTTTTTTTTTTAAAAAACATGTACGAGCCATAAATCTAATACGATGACTTTCACACTAGTTATGAGGTAGCCCTCTCCGCTCACTACGGTAGCTTCACACATCATAGTAGGTAGCCCTCTCAATACTAGTTATCTCCCTAAGATGAAATATTTAAAAAATAAGAAATAGAGCTCAATATAATTTCGCAATCAAGATTAGCTCAAGTCTTAGAGTCTTTCAGAATTAATCATAAACTTCATAGATGACATACATGAGTGTTCAGTGGGTGTGTGCATAAGTTCAGTCAATAGTGTCATCATATGGTAACAAAGTAAATATGTGCAGAATTTTGAATTTTAGCATAGAATATACAATGAGAATCAAAATAAGCCACAAAAGATAAGGTTGTAAAAGTATAAGCATCATTTGAATCCAAAACCTTGTAGACCCCCTTTTTTTTTTTTTTTTTTTTTTTTTTTTTTTTAATCCAAAAAAAAATTAACAACAAAAAACGAAATAAACTAAAAAAATACTCACCTAGGGTCATTTAAGCACTCAAACAAAAGTACCTAGGTGGTCTAGCAATAGTGATCAATTGATAGGAAACATGCAATCTTTCCTAACCCAAATTTTCATGAATTTTGATTTCTTTATGTTTTTGGGTTGAGACTTAATTGCATTAGATTTTAAAGGCATACTCTTAGGCTCATATTTCCTATTCAAATTCAACATAGGCATGGTATGATAATAATTATGAGTTCTATACCTATAAGCATGAAGATGATCATTAAATCGAAAAGCATTCATCAAAAATCTACAGTTAGGTCGAATATGGCCTTTTCTACCACAATGATGACAAACAGGCACAAACTTAACAGTTTTAGCTCCTACGGTTTTAGTGGGTGTTTGTGCAGAATTTGTAGCAGTAGAGATAAAGTTAGAAGACTTTACAAATGTAGTTTTTGAAGTGGAAGGTGTACAGTTTTCTTCTGAAAATCCAAGTCCACTTGTATCACCGAAAGGCTTACCAATGCTCAACATCTTGTCTAGTCGTTCAGCTCCAATTGTTAATCTTTTGACAGTTTCCTTTGATTGCTCCAATTCCTGCACAAGCTTTGAATTTTCCTGTTCAATACCTGCAAGACTTAAACTTAACTTGTCAAAATGCTCAGACAGTTCAACTTTTTCTTTTTCTAAAACTGATAAATTAAGGTCTTGCAAATTGATCTGTTCATTCAGCTTTGTTACAGTTATGAGTAGTTTATCTTTTTCTTTCTTGCATTTAATTAAATCAATAAATAACTCCTCAAAACTGTTTGCATTAAATTTATCAAGGATACGTTTACTTCCCTCTTCATCTGAGTCAAAGTCTGACTCACTGGAGTATCCACCAACAGTTGACGTAAAAGCTACGTAGTTGGTGTTAGCTTTTTCTGACCCACTAGCTTGATCTTCATCACTTTCTGTGTCACTAAGGGTAGCATTGAAAGCTTTTCCTGTTTTCTTCTTCTTGTTGGCACAATCTGCTGCATAGTGTCCAAAACCATTGCATTCAAAACATTTAGGTCCAGTGGGTTTAGATTTCTTACTTTCTGAACTCATTGGGGTGAATTCTCTTCCCTTACGATCTTTTCTGTTGAACATTCTCTTGAGTTTTCTAGCAAGTGTGAGTAGCTCTTCATCATCACTATCACCATCGTCAGCATTGGTGGTTTTCAGAGCAATTCCAATGTTCTTTTTGGGTGCTGGAAAGTTCATCTCAAATGTTTGAATTGACCCAACTAGTTCTTCAATCTTCATGGTGTCAATGTCTTTGCTTTCCTCTATCGCTGTAACCTTTGCTTCAAAGCGTTCTGGTAATGAGCATAAGACTTTTCGAACCAACCTGCGTTCATCAATTTTATCTCCAAGATTTGAAGAAGAGTTAGTAATATCACATAAATTAGCATAAAACTCAGAAAACGTTTCATCCTCCTTCATTATAAGATTTTCAAACTTAGTAGCTAACATGCGAAGTTTTGTTCGTTTAACTTGGGACGTGCCCTCATGGGCAACCTCTAAAGTGTCCCAAGCAGCCTTAGCAGTTTCAACATTAGAGATACGTCGGAATTCATCCGACGACACAGCACTAAAAATAGCATTAATGCCCTTTTGGTTCCAGCCACTACCAATTCTATCTTGGGGAGTCCAATCAATCCTAGGTTTAAGTGTGACAACATTATCCTTGGTAACCGTAGGTGGTTCCCAACCATAAAGCACAGAGTTCCAAACACTTTCATCTAAGGAACGTAAAAAGGCTCTCATACGAGCTTTCCAATATGGGTAGTTAGACCCATCAAAATAAGGTGCACGGGTTGTAGAAAAACCCTCTCTCATATGATCCATAATAAGGTCCTAGGCAAACACTAAGTATATCTAGTGACCCGCTCTGATACCAATTGAAAAAGTTTTTAATTACAGATCTAATAAGCCTAGAGGGGGGTGAATAGGTTATTTTCAATTTTCAACAAATATTATATAATCTAATCACAACGGCCAGACATGCAATCGCGTGTAAAGATAAATGCGGAATAATAAAACGACACACGATATTTTTAGGTGGAAACAACCTAGGCCACAACAATGACCTAAGAGGAAAACCACCGGTCCACCGGACCACCTAACTATCCACTATGAAAATAATGTTCAATTACAACCATAGAGTCCAGAACTACCCGTCGCAGATAGATCCCCCTTTCTGTAATTTACTTACGAGCCGCTTGCTCCTTTCACAGCCTCCAATAGTTAGATGTCTGGATCTGAACCAACGTTCCGATCTACTTGAGTCACACAAGATCAACCGAACCCGTCACCTTCAGTAATTTCGAGTCACACGAAATACTGAAGCCGTCACCTGTAACGTTAGCACAATAACACAAGTGCAATGCGTGTCCTAGAGCGGATTCAAACAATGAATAATCCTAACTAGCAAATATACTAACATGCGATGTAAAAACAATATCAGCTAGCAAACCCTAGAACATTCAATTTAGCTCAATATCATGCAAATCAATTAGGCATATGAATATAACATGAGAAAGCCTAAGAACAATAGATGAAGAGAATAAGCACAATTCAGATGCTAGAAAGTATTAGTGCTGTATAATTCTAAATGCTCAAGTTGATTAATTATGCACAAACATCCCTTCACTTATATAGAGTCCAATCCTAGCTCAAATAGGATTTGCAATTCACTATAACTCTACTCATATCAGGATTTAGTTCTCAAAAGAATTCTTCTCATACAATGATTCTATTCACATCAGCATTTATTTCTCACAAGAATTCTACTCATACAAGGATTCCACAATTAAAATAATCCTACGCAAATAAGGACTCTATTTCCAAAACACTTTTATTCACACAAGGATTCTACTCATACAAGGATTCCACAATTAAAACAATCCTACGCAAATAAGGACTCTATTTCCACAACACTTTTATTCACACAAGGATTCTACTTTCTTAACACTTCTACTCATACTAGAATTTTTCTTTCTCATTAAATGAGTCAAATTGATAAAAGTAACACATGGGTCGAATACACAAAAAGAGTTTGAGTAGGAATATAATACTGGCTCGATCGATCGACAGGCCGTCTCGATCGATCGAGAAGGTCTCGATCGATCGATACACAAAACTCGATCGATCTAACTCAAACAGAGAGAACCTGGATCGAAGTTGTTCTATACTCGATCGATCGAAAAGGGTTCGATCGATCGATCCAATTGCTCGATCGATCCAGTCCAAACAGAGAGCACCTAGATCGAAGTTGTCTCAGTCTCGATCGATCGACAACTCGATCGATCGATCAATACTCTCGATCGATCGACCAACATGTGCACAATTACATTTTTCGTTACGATCCATACTAAGTGTCGTGCTTAATTGTGTGAAGATGTATGCATGATATAATATTATACCTGTCATATGAGCGTTCCAAGCTTGATGACTCCATCACCATGTATCGTCTGATTAATCGGTGAATTCCTATTCTAGATTACAATCAAACATTTTGTCCACGAAAATTGTCAATACAAAATAAACCTTACAGTTATATTCTTCTTCCCTTTCTTTCTTCTATTAGATTTTGTGTATTACTGATAAGTGCTCGAAAAGCACTAACATTTCGTGATTTATTGCTCTTAATTATTTAAAAATAGATTTGTTATTATTATTTATTTGACTATTTTTCATAAATCTATCAATTCGGAATCACGGGTATGTTTTAGTGTATTTCAGGTGTTTTTAGCGTCAAACGAGTTGAATAATGCAAAAACGCAAAGAGGGAACACTTACGGCGCTCGGATTACGAGTTACGGGCAAAACGAGTCAAAATATGTAAGCCTTACATAACGAGCCAGCACATATGTAAGGGGGTAAATATGAAGAAAAGAAAGGCAACGCGCGCCTCGGCGAGGAAATTGTATGCTGCGGCGGGGAGCTCTCGGGTTTCAACCAATATTTCCAATTTTTGTGTTGCGCTGCGGCAGAAAAAATGTATGCCGCGGCGCGCCTATTCTTATTGCAATCAGGATTTGTGTAAACCCTTACATTTATAAATACCCCCTCTAGAATCCTCTTTACATATAACTTTTATACACTTCAATTTTGCGAGCAAACAAGAGATTGAACTAGTTTTGGGAGCTTTTCCACACTCAACAAAGCAAGAGAAGGATCCAAGGAAAACATTGACGATCGAAGATAGAGCTTTTGGAGAAGAACGCTATCCCATCCAATAGCGGTATTTAGATCTAGGATTTCCTTGTTGTTATAGAATTCTATTTTTCTTCTTGTTTCATTGAGTGTATGTTCACATTGAATTTGTCTATGAATTTTAATAAGAACATGAGCGGCTAATTTCATTATGGATGTTTAGTTTGTGTTGCCATGTTTGCTAGAACTGTTTTGGTGAATGTTTTATTGATTTGAAATAAATGAATTTACCTTTTGATTAAGAGCATGTTTAGATATTTAATTGTGAATTTTCATGGGCCAATTTGAGATTCATAGTTAGGTTGAAAAATCTGAGAATCTAGTTTTAGGAACGTCACCTTAACTTTATTCCAAAATACTTAATCAAAGCTTCAAATTAGTGACTTAGTCATAGCATTAGTTTGATTGATATATATTTCCTTGCGCATAATTTAATTGCTATTTGATATACCTGATCGTAGGATGTTAATTAGTTAATCAACAAAGAGAATTACCCGATCGTAGGAATTTTCGTAATTAAAAGGAAAGTTGGTAAAAATTGTTTATTAGAACGTTCATGTTATTTCACCATTACTTTTCGATGCAAGCATGGCCAACCAAACTAAACGTCCATACATCCTCTATTGATATTTGAAATCTACTTGAATTAATTGTGAACTTGCGTTATTGTTTTCGTTAATTATTCGTTGCCATTGATCTCGCCACAAACCACACTTTGTTTGCAATTTTACTAGGTTTAGGACTCTAGTTACTTAGAGTTTTAGTTTTACTAGAACTATATTTAATTAGTATTTTTAGTTGCTTTAGGACTCTAGTTACTTAGAGTTTTAGTTTTACTAGAACTATATTTAATTAGTATTTTTAGTTGCTTTAGGACTCTAGTTAGATTAAGAAAAATGTTGTTTAGAACCAATACAATTCCTTGAGAGACCGACCTCGGAGGTTTGCTTGTCACTTTCTACGAATGATTCATACACTTGCGAGTACTATAATTTGCACATCAAGTTTTTGGTGCCGCTGCCGGGAAATTGGCGTTTTAAATAATTTTTTTTTAACTTTTTAGAGTTTCTGAATTAGTTTTATTTGTTTATTTATTTTATTTTTATTTTATTTGTTATCTTTTATTGAAAAATACAAAAAAATAAAAAAAATAAAAAAATAGTGCTTAAATTACAATTTCACTACTGCCTTGATATTTGTTTGCTTTTTATTTGTGCATGCAGGGTAGGAGGTCACTTAACAAGGAATTCTCTCCCTTCATTGACAACATTCATAGGATCAAACACCGATCAAAGAAACTGGATAATCAAATTCAAGAGGAAGAGGTCCAACAACAATTGCAAGCAGTAATGGGTGACAACGTGGGTAGACAGATGATGAATAAAGAGTTTGCAAGACCTATCATTGGGACCGCTACATCGTGCATTCGACTTACAGAGGCAGCTAGGAATTATGAATTGAAAAATATTCATTATTCCATGCTTCCTGATGTGTTAAAATGTGTACTCGCAAGTGTACGAATCACTCGTAGTAAAGTGACAAGCAACTTCCAAGGTCGGTCTCTCAAGGAATTGCAGTGGTCTTAAATAACTAACTTTTTAATCTAAATAGAGTTCTAATGAAAATAAAACACTAATTAAATAGAGTTCTAGTGAAACTAAAACTCTAAGTAACTAGAATCCTAACGCTAATAAAACTGTAAAAAAGTTGTTTGTTTTTGGTAACGAGAACAATCATACGACACTCAAACGAAAACAAAATCGCAATCAAACAATCAATTCAATTAAATCAAATATCAATAGAGGATGTATGGACGTTTAGCTTGGTTGACCATGCTTGCATCGAAAAGGTATGGTGAGATAACATGAACGTCCTATATAAACAAAACTACCGGCTTTCCTTTTAATTACGAAACTCCTTTTGGCGGGGGTAGGTCTCTTTGTTGATTAACTAATTAACTGCCTTTGGCGGGGGTAAATTAAATAGCAATCAAATTATGCGCAAGGAAAACATGCCAATCAAATTAATGCTATGACTAAGTCACTAAATTGAAGCTTTGATTAAGTATTTCGGAATAAAGTTAAGGTGACGTTCCTATAACTAAATTCTAAGATATTTCAACCTAACTACGAACATCAAATGGGCCCATGATAAATCATAATTAAATATCTAAACATGCTCTTAATCAAAAAGTAATTCGTTTATTCCAAATCAATAAAACACACCATACACAATTCTAGCAAACATGGCAACACAAACTAAACATCCATAATTAGACTAGCCGCTCATGTTCATATTATTATTCATAGAAAAATAAAATATGATCATACACTTTAACAAATAGAGAAGAGGAATTAATTCTATAACAACAAGAAACTCCTAGATCTAAATACCGCTTATGGATTGGATGACGTTCTTCTCCGTAAGCTTTATCTTCGATCGTCGTTGGCTTCCTTGAATCCTTAGAATATTGTCTCTCGCTTCGTTAGAGTGTGGCAACGCTCTCAAAACTGATTGAATGTAGTGTTTGGGTCGCAAAATTGAGAAGAATAAGAGTTGTGTACGAATTGGTCGAGTTCTATGTAAGGGGGACTCTAAGGGGGTATTTATAGATGTAAGGGTTTCTACAAATCCTATGTGCCATAGGAATAGGTGCGCCGCGGCATGAATTTTGCCCGCCGCGGCGCAACACAAAAATTGGAAAATATGCAAAAACCTGAGAGCTCCCCGCCGCGGCATGCAATTCCCTCGCCGCGGCGCGTGTTGCTTTGCTTTTCTTCACGTTACCCCCTTACACATGTGATGGCACACTATGTAAGGCTTACATATTTGTCTCGTTTAGCCCGTAACTCGTGATTTGAGCGCCGTAGGTGCCCCGTCTTTGCGTGTTTTCATCATTTGACTCATTTGACGCTAAAAACACCTGAAATGCACTAAAATATACCCGTGACTCCGAATGGATAGATTTATGAAAATAATCGAAATAATAATCATAATAAATCTATATATCAATCAATTAAGCACAATTAATCACGAAATATTAGTGCTTTTCGAGCACTCATCACTTCCCTCCTTTTACAGTATCCCTAATGAAGATCCTTTAAATTTTATGCGTAAATTATATGCTACTATGTAAACCTTTTTGCTGCAGGGACTTAGCGAAGATCAACTACGGATGAGGTGTTTTCCTTACACTCTCAAAGATAGAGCTAAGTCTTGGCTCGTGACATTGGCACCCGGTTCTTTGGCCACTTGGGACGATGTTTACAACAAATTTATGGGTAAGTTCTATTCCCATCAAAAAACGTCTGACCTAAGAACAAAAATTGCTACTTTTTCGCAGATGGATAGAGAACCCTTCCATGAGGCTTGGGACAAATTCAAATTGCTATTGATATAGTGTCCACATCACCACTTCCCGTTGTAGCTACAAAATTAGTTTTTCTACGACAGATTGAGACTACAATGTCAATTCACAGTTGACAACACTGCAGGAGGAGCTATGGGTGAGAAAACAGCGGATGAAACTTACGAATTATTCGAGATGTTGGGAGCCAATTCCCAACAAAAGAGCGCTAGAGGAAAAAGAGCTGAAGTTCATGAATTAAGCTCCACTAATGAAATGGCCATGCACCTTGCTGAATTAATGAAACAAGTGCAACTTCTCACTACCTCCAACATGAATCAAATGCCAAAACACGAGGTATGTGGAGTTTGTGGTTCTTATGGACATGGTGCTAACGTTTGTTCTTTTGTAGGTGATCCTTATACAGGTACTAATGAAGAGGCAAATTTAATGCAAGGGTACCAACCTAGACCTAGGAACGACCCTTATTCAAACACCTACAACCCTGGATGGAGGAATTACCCTAACTTTGCTTGGAAACAAAACAATAGCCAACCATTTGTTCGAAATCAAACACAAGGCCAAAATGTAAACCGACAATTTCCACAAAATAAACCGACCATAGAGGAAACCCTAAATAATTTCATGCAATCCTATAGTGGAAGGATGGAGTCTATGGAAGCTTCAGTGAAAAGAGTGGAAATACAAGTGGGGCAGCTAGCAGAACAAATACACAAACAAGAGACAGGAAAGCTGCCCAGTCAACCCGAACGAGCCAAAGCTGTCACGGTTCTTCGGAGTGGTAAGGTCATTACTAAAAATTTACCTGAACTTTCTAATGATTTATCTTATAGTGCGGGTAACATGGAAGATGACAATAATGTTTCTAAGGAATTGGAGGAGAGAGGTGACAAGCATGAAGAGCCTTCAAAGGCGACAATTGGAGAGTCATATAACCCACCTAAGCTACACAAGTCATCGGAGCCATACCGACCACCTGTACCATTCCCACACCGTTTAAAGGATAGCAAGCAAGATAGCAAGATATCCCCCATTGATATTACTATGGGGGATAGGAAAGTAGCTAAGGCTATGCTTGATGTAGGTGCTAGTATAAATTTGATGCCTTACTCGATTTTCTTACAACTAGGTTTGGGAGAGCTAAAACCAACAACCATGTTCCTTCAACTTGCGGACAGATCTATTAAATATCCAAAGGGCATGGTTGAAGACTTAATTGTATAGGTAGATAAGCTAATCGAACTTGTTGATTTTGTGGTTTTAGACATGTAGGATAATCCATCTTTGGACAAGGAGCACACAATTCTTTTGGGTAGACCATTTATGGCCACTACCCAAACCATCATTGATGTCCAAAGTGGAAAGTTGACAATGACAGTCTTGGGAGAGACCGTGCATTTTAAGGTTTTTAATTCATCTCCTTACCCTTCTATATCTGCTATTGATGAATGCTCATTTGTTGAATGTTTAGATCCCATTATTCATGATACTTTTGTGCAAGCTAGATTAGACGATAAATTAGAGGTAGCAATTACAGTTGGAGAAGTAGATGACATCTTAGACTATAAGGCTAGGGAACAGAGTGATTTATTAGACAATGCCATATCATTAGATGACTCTAGTACACCCTTAGATTTATTAGATGTCCCACATGATGATGAGATTGTTCCACCTGAATTGGAACTTAAAGAACTACCTAAGCATTTAAAATATGTCTTTTCGGGAGAGAATGAAACATATGTGAGAATTATTTCATCTACACTCACCCAAAACCAAGAGGAGAAATTGATTAGAGAGCTTAGGAAGTATAAAAAGGCAATAGGATGGAGTGTTGGGAACATTAGAGGCATTAGTCCAGCAATGTGTATGCATAAGATCAATTTGGAGGACAATGTCAAACCGTTTAAAGAAGCGCAAAGGAGACTAAACCCAATCATGCAAGAGGTCGTTAAGAAAGAGGTTTTGAAACTCATAGCAGTAGGAGTAATTTATCCAATTACTGATAGTAAGTGGGTTAGTCCAGTTCATGTGGTACTTAAGAAATCTGGGATAACCGTGGTTAAAAATGAGAAAGATGAATTAGTGCCTACTAGGATAATTATGGGTTGGAGGATGTGCATCGATTTTCGAAAGCTGAATTTGTACACCAAGAAGGATCGCTTCCCCCTTCCCTTCATTGATTAAATGTTAGAAAGATTAGCTGGGCACGATTTCTATTGCTTTTTGGATGGTCTTTCAAGTTATTATCAGGTACCCATCGCTTCGGAGGATCAAGAGAAGACAACATTCACATGCCCATTCAGAACTTTCGCTTTCAGGAGAATGCCATTTGGACTATGCAATGCACCCGCCACCTTTCAGAGATGTATGATGTCGATATTTTCAAACATGGTGGAGAAATTCATTGAGGTATTTATGGATGACTTTTCTGTTTTCGGTAATTCCTTTGATGATTGCTTGCATAAATTGACTTTTGTGTTAGAACAATGCATTGAATGTAATTTGACACTTAGTTGGGAGAAAATTCATTTTATGGTCCAATAGGGCATAATGTTAGGACATGTCATATCTAGCAAAGGAATTGAAGTAGATAAGGCTAAAGTAGATTTAATTGCAAAGTTGCCTCCTCCTACATCTGTTAAGGGGATACGAAGTTTCCTAGGACATGCAGGTTTCTATAGACGATTTATTAAGGATTTTTCCAAAATTAGTCGTCCATTATGTCATCTACTTTCCAAAGATACTTTGTTTGATTTTAATGATGATTGCCTTGTTGCCTTCAATGCTTTAAAAGATAGACTTACTTCCGCAACTGTTATTGTAGCTCCTAATTGGTCTTTACCATTTGAAATCATGTGTGATGCGTCTAATTATGCTATAGGAGCTGTTTATGGGCAAAGAGTGGATAAATGTTTACATGTTATATATTATGCTAGCAAAACACTCAATGATGCCCAAATTAACTGCACCACCATTGAAAAAGAGCTATTGGCTGTTGTGTTTTCACTTAATAAATTTAGGTCTTACTTGGTAGGAACTAAAGTTATTGTTCATTCGGATCATGCTGCTTTGAAATATCTATTAACTAAACCGAATGCTAAACCTAGACTCATTAGGTGGATCCTACTTTTACAAGAATTTGACCTAGAGATCAAGGACAAAAAAGGTACTGAAATGTAGTAGCTGGTCATCTGTCTAGGCTAATTACTGAATATGAACATGTTGAAGGTGAAAGTAAGGATACGAACATTGAAACCTTCCCTGATGAATAATTGTTTACAATAGGTCCAAATCCATGGTATGTTGACATTGTTAATTATCTAGCTAGTGGCATTTTGAGACCTAACATTACTTTTCAGGAAAAGAAAAGGTTTTTCAGTGTTTGGAGGCAATATTTTTGGAATGACTAGTATTTGTTTGAGTTATGTCAAGATCAAGTCATTCGGAGGTGTGTGCCCGAAGAGGAACATAAAAGCATCTTAACCTTTTTCCATGAACTACACTGCGGGGGCCATTTTGGTGGTAAGAAAACGGCCCTAAAGGTATTACAATTTGGTTTTTATTGGCTTACTTTATTTAAAGATGCTAACATATTTTGTATAAGATGTGATAGATGTCAAAGGACCGGTAACATAGGTAAACTTAATGAAATGCCTTTGACGTCTAATCTTGTAGTGGAATTATTTGACGTGTGGGGAATTGACTTCATGGGTTCGTTTCTCCCATCTTTTGGCTACACTTATATTCTAGTTGCAGTCGACTATGTTTCAAAGTGGGTAAAAGCGATACCCACTAGGACTAATGACGCTAACGTTGTTGTTAAATTTTTGAAGGATAACATTTTTAGCAGGTTTGGAACACCGAGAGCGATTATTAGTGATGGAGGTAGCCACTTTTGCAATAGACTCTTTGATGGGCTTTTGAAAAAGTACAACATTTCTCATAGAGTCGCTACCCCATACCATCCCCAAACTTCGGGGCAAGTGAAAGTGAGCAACCGATAGATCAAGGGCATATTGGAACGCACAGTGAACCCCTCAAGGAAGGATTGGTCAATTAAGTTAAATGATGCCTTGTGGGCATATCGTACAGCATACAAAACACCCATTGGTATGAGTCCCTATCGATTAATTTTTGGTAAAGTATGTCACTTACCCGTTGAACTAGAGCACAGGTCTTATTGAGCTATTAGAGAGCTCAACATGGACATGGCAAAAGTTGGGAAAAAACGACTACTCCAATTGAGCGAACTTGAGGAAATTCGGAATGAAGCTTACGAAAATGTCAAAATCTACAAGGAGTGTACTAAGCGCTATCACGACAAAGGGCTCCTCAGTAAGTATTTCATTCCTGGAATGAAAGTTCTGTTATATAATTCACGTTTGCATTTGTTTCTAGGAAAACCTCATTCTAGGTGGAGCGGACCATATACAATTGCAAATGTACTTCCACACGGAGTAATCGAGTTGCTCATTCACAAAATGCAAGAACCGTTCAAGGTAAACGGACATTGTGTCAGGCCATACTTGGAATGAGACACCAATCTGAAAAGCATCGAAATAATACGTCTCCTTGATTCATAAACACGAGAGCGACCATGTCTTGCTAAGACGTAAAACTAAGCCCTTAATGTGAGGCACTCATTCGGCATTGTATTTCTTTCGTTGTTTTTATTTCTTTTATTATTTTTATTATATTTTTGTTTTTTAAAATTTTTTCAAGGCAATGAGGACATTCCCAAGTCTTGGTTGGGGGTGAATGCGTTGCACGTTTTCAAAAATTCCAAAAAATCAAAAAGTTTCAAAAATTTTGTTTGCACTGCGGAGTGTAACTTTCTGTTTCAAAATGAAATTTTCAAAAAAATATTCATGCCGCGGCGGGGACAATTTGTGCCGCAGTGAGGGACTTTCTATCTCAAACCAGAATTTTCAAAAAAATGTGCACGCCGCGGTGGGGAAAATTTGTGCCTCCGCGAGAAACGTTCTGTTTCACACACAATTTAAAAAATTTTAACGACGCCGCCGAGGGAAAAAATGCATGCCACGGCACACCTCTAAAAAATTGCCAGAAAAGGGCACTCGGGCACATTCAAATTTATTCCCAAATTTTTTTCCCTCACTTTCTCATATTTTCTCTCATTTTCTCTCTACTTTTCTCTCCAATTACTTCCTAAATCCTCACCAAAATTCAAACTTTACTCAACCAATTTTTATTTCTAACATTGCTAATACCTTTTCCTCCATCAATTTCATCAGATTTACTCCAAGAATCAAGTTTCTCTCCATTTCAAAAATTAGAGTTTCAAGCAAAATTTGGGATTTTTTCTTCAAGGGTTCAATTGCATTCCCAAGAGGTAAATTTCTTCATTTCCATTTCAATTTAGTAATAATTTTTTGAAATTTGCAAAATTTTGTTTGAAATTTGGAATTAAGTGAAAATTTTGGATAAGAGGGGTGCAATTTTTGGGATTTTTGTGCAATTTCTGAAATTAATTTGTGGGTTAAATTATCTTAGTCTAAGAATTGAAATGGCTCCAAAGAGAAAGGCTGGTAAGGGTAGTCGTTCTAAGGGGAAAGGAAAAGTGGTAGATGATCGTAATTATGACGCCTCTCGGTTTGTAAGTTAAGAGGCGCAAGAGTGGTACGAAGGTGCCGCCAAAAGAAATAAGGGATTCGTAAATGAAAGAGGAATGGACTTTGGCCAAGTGGGTGTAATGGAAATATCAGATATAATTGAGAGATTAGGATGGAAGAAATTTGCATACGCCCTAGAGGCGGGTGTGAGTTCGTTGGTCCGGGAATTCTATGCGAATGTCCCGGAAGCTAGAGATGGTTTAGTTTGGGTGAGGGGCATTAAGATCCCCTTTAATAGGCCTGTGATTAACTCGTACTATGGGTTGAGGGACATACAAAACAGCGTGTATGAAACCTACTTAATGTAGGTTGATTACGACGAGGTCATTAATACCCTAACCGATGGTTACGGTGAGTTGGAGTATAAGGGGGATATGGTAAACATTTTTCAAGCCAAGCACCTTAGGACCCATTCCTGCATTTGGCAATACTTTGTCTGTTCTAAGTTAATGCCGACCCGACATTATAGTACTGTTGATCGGGAGCATGCTATTCTGCAATTTTCCATAGAGATCGAGCGCTCCGTAGATGTGGGAATGGTAATACAACAAAAGGTTATGTACTCAGTTAAGCATCACAACATCAGCTATTTCTTTCCCCAACTCATCACTGCCCTATGTGTCAAGCATGGAGTCCGATACGACACGGGCGAGGTCTTATTGCAGCCAGGTGAAACATTGACTTTCACCTACATGCAACACCTTACAAGCCGCACAAAAGCTGGCCAAGGAAGTAGGATGGGTGATGGAACCTCTTCCAATAATGCTTCTACAAGAGATAGGTTGATAAATCTAGAAGCGATGGTTAATAAAATGCATGAATACCAGACCCAACAACAAGCTTGGTTCAGCGAACAAATGAAATATCAACATGAAGACCAAGCTCTACTCCACCAAATGATGAGCTTCCAAATGACACAGAGCTGAGTAGACCTCACCCAATTCAGGCCACCTCTGCAGTATCCGGGACATGATTTCATTTTCAGACAACCGGCGGACCAACTCGAAGATGACAACGAGCAACCTGAAGACATGGAGGACTGAGCCTCCCATTGTATTTTCTTTGGTTTATTTTCATTTTATTTTGGGATTAATTTTCTTTTTTCTTTTCTTTTACTTTTTATTTTTATTTTATGTTTCTTTGGATTGTTTAAGATTTCTAACTTTGTTTAATGTCTTTGTTTTTCATTTGATTTAGTTATAATTTAAATTTGGATTTGAGTTGTGATGCATATAATTAGAGATTTCATACATGTTCTTGCATACTTAATGCTACATCATGAGAAAAGCAAGGAACAATGAACTACAGCATACGTGTAATGTAAACAATCTCATATGAAAGGAGGGAACTTCTCTCACTTCTTTACTTAATTTTTTTTGTTTTTCTTTTTGACATTGAGGACAATGTAGAAATTAGGTTGGGGGTGGGAAAAATATTCCATGAGCATGAAGTTAGACCAAATTTTAATTTTTAACTTTTGTCACTTGAATTTTGTTAGGATAGTGTCGTGTCCACTTGAGTCAATCCGGAAGTCCATGATATTAATGTGATTGTAATGGCGGTGATATATGAAAGAAATTAAATTTTTACCTAAGTAAAGAAGCACATAAATGTTAGATCATCTAGTTTGAGGATTTTGTGGTATATGTGGTAGTTTGCATGATTAGTATGACTGTTTATGGTTTGTGTAATGTGTGCATGTTCATGATATATTTTAAGTCTCAACAAACTCTAGAACTCCTTTGAAAAACCATTAAAGCGAAATGATAGAATCAAATGCCACTTAGAAAGTGATTTAGGCCATCTTTGGACTGTTTGAACTTTTCAAGCCTCCCCGTATTATTTTATCCATAGTGACACCCGTAAACTCAACATTGATATACGTTGTACTACCCTTAGTGATGAGAGTACTCAATGTAATATTTGATTTTCATGAGAAATTATGTTGTATTTATCTTGCTTAAAAAAAAAATATGACTGAAATAATAAGCAAGAAAAGTAAAGAAAGAAAATGAAGCAAAAAGATCCAAGGGACATATGGAATTTATAGGAGAATGAAAAAGAACACTTGGGTAGAAAAAGTTGAAAATAAGTTTGTGAAATAAAAAGTACTCTTATCCTATTGAGAATATCATTTCCGTACTTTCATAATCACACACCTAACACAACTTACAAGCTTCATGAAGTCCTATTGATTCTAGGTAGTTTGATTTTTATATTAGTGGAGATGGATTTGAAAAGTGAGCCTATGGATTTTGTAAGTGAAATTTTTATTCATATTTGAGATCTAAAATGTAATATATGAATATCATGCATGACACGATCAGATAGTGTAACTAACGGGCCTGTGGTTTGATTGGTTGTTCAAAAGCCGATTACTAAGATGGGTTTGATATTTGGACTGTTTTTGAGCTTAAGTGATTTTTAACTATTTCGTATGCCAATCGTTGTTGACAATTTTTGAGACATATGCATGGATTGATTCAAGTATTTTTTAGAGTCTTTATTAGTTTTGTTAGTTATGATGTTTAAGGGTATCATCACTGGAAATCATCACGAGACCACAACTCGTCCACAAGGGCCACCTAGGGGTTTAAAGGCTTGTTGCGTATGCTAAATGCAGCCGTGACAACCTACCGAAGTGATTTAGGTTAGTTTATTTTATTTGTTTTATTTTAATGTTTAGATCGCTTCTCTTGCTAGAGACTAGCAAGAAGCTGGTTGGGGGTTGTAATAAGTACTCGAAAAGCACTAATATTTCATGATTTATTGTGCTTAATTGTTTAAAAATAGATTTGTTATTATTGTTTATTTGACTATTTTTCATAAATCTATCAATTTGGAATCACGGGTATGTTGATAAGTGCTCAAAAAGCACTAATATTTCGTAGTTTATTCCTCTTAATTATTTAGAAATAGATTTATTATTTGTTGTTTATTCGATTAATTTCATAAATCTATCAATTTGGAATCACGGGTATGTTTTTAGTGCATTTCAGGTGTTTTTAGCGTCAAATGAGTTGAATAATGTAAACACGCAAAGACGGAACACTTATGGCGCTCGGATCACGAGTTATGGGCAAAACAAGTCAAATATGTAAGCCTTACATAACGAGCTATCACATATGTAAGGGGGTAAATATAAAGAAAGGAAAGGCAACACGCGCCGCGGCGAGGAATATGCATGCCGTGGCGAGGAGCTCTCGAGTTTTGACCATATTTTCTAGAATTTGTGTTGCATCGTGGCGAAGAAAATGTATGCTACGGTGCGCCTATTCCTATTGCAATCAGGAATTGTGTAAACCCTTACATTTATAAATACTCCCTCTAGACTCCAACTTTGATACAACTTGGCGAACAAACAAGACATTTAATTAGTTTTAGGAGCTTTGCCACATTCAACGAAGCAAGAGAAACCATTCTAAGGATCCAAGGAAGCCGTCGACGATCAAAGATCAAGCTTTTGGAGAAGAATGCCATCCCATCCATTAGCAGTATTAAGATCTAGGTTTTCCTTGTTATTATAGAATTCTATTTTCTTCTTCTTTCGTTGAAGTGTATGATCATATTATATTTGTCTATGAATTTTAATATGAACATGAGTGTCTAATTTTATTATGGATGTTTAGTTTGTGTTGCCATGTTTGCTAGAATTGTGTATGGTGAATGTTTTATTGATTTAATATAAACAAATTACCTTTTGATTAAGAGCATGTTTAGATATTTAATTATGAATTATCATGGGCCAATTTGAGATTCATAGTTAGGTTGAAAAATTTGATAATCTAGTTTTAGGAACGTCACCTTTATTCCGAAACACTTAATCGAAGCTTCAAATTAGTGACTTAGTCATAGCATTAGTTTGATTGGCATTTATTTCCTTGCGCATAATTTGATTGCTATTTGATATACCCGATCGTAGGATGTTAATTAATTAATCAACAAAGAGATTTACCCCGACCGTAGGCAATCTCGTAATTAAAAGGAAAGCCGGTAAAATTGTTTATTAGAACGTTAATGTTATTTCACCATTACTTTTCGATGCAAGCATGGTCAACCAAACTAAATGTCCATACATCCTCCATTGATTATCAAATCTATTTGAATTGATTGTTAATTTGTGATATTGTTTTCGTTAATTGTTCCTACCATTGATCTCGTTACAAAACAAAACACTTTTTACAGTTTTACTAGATTTAGGACTCTAGTTACTTAGAGTTTTAGTTTCACTAGAACTCTATTTAATTAGTGTTTTAGTTTCGTTAGAACTCTATTTAGATTAAGAAATAGTGCTTAAATTTCAATTTCACTGCTGCCTTGATCTTTGTTTGCTTTTTATTTGTGCATGCAGGGTAGGAGATCACTTAACAAGGAACTCTTTCCCTTCATTGACAACATTCATAGGGTCAAACACCGATAAAAGAAACTGGATAATCAAATTCAAGAGGAAGAAGTCCAACAACAATTGCAAGCAGCAATGAGTGACAACATAACTAGACAGATGATGAATAAAGAGTTTGCAAGACTTATCATTGGGACTGCCAAATCGTGCATTCGACTTACAGAGGTAGCTAGGAATTATGAGTTGAAAAATATTCATTATTCCATGCTTCCCTCCTTTTACGGTATTCCTAATGAAGATCCTTTAAATTTTATTCGTGAATTATATGCAACTGTGCAAACCTTTCCACTGCAGGGACTTAGTGAAGATCAACTACGCATGAGGTGTTTTCCATACACTCTCAAAGGTAGAGCTAAGTCTTGGCTTATGACATTGGCATTCGATTCTTTGGCCACTTGGGATGATGTTTACAACAAATTTATGGGTAAGTTTTATTCCCATCAAAAGACGTCTGACCTAAGAACAAAAATTGCTACTTTTTCGCAGATGGATGGAGAACCCTTCCATGAGGCTTGGGACAGATTCAAATTTCTTTTGATACAGTGTCCACATCACCACTTCCTGTTGCAGCTACAGAATCAGTTTTTCTACGACGGTTTGACACTACAATGTCAATTCACAGTTGACAACGTTGCAGGAGGAGCTATGGGTGAGAAAACAGCGGATGAAACTTACAAACTATTCGAGATGTTGGGAGCTAATTCCCAACAAAAGAGAGCTAGAGGAAGAAGAGCTGGAGTCCACGAATTAGGCTCCAACAATGAAATGGCCATACAACTTGCTGAATTGACGAAACAAGTGCAACTTCTCACTACCTCCAACATGAATCAAATGCCAAAACACGAGGTATGTGGAGTTTGTGGTTCATATGGACATGGAGCTAATGTTTGTTCTTTTACAGGTGATCCTTATACAGGTACTACTGAAGAGGCAAATTTAATGCAAGGGTACCAACCTAGACCTAGGAACGACCCTTATTCAAATACCTACAACCCTGGATGGAGGAATCACCCTAACTTTGCTTGGAAACAAAACAATAGCCAACCATTTTTCCAAAACCAAACACAAGGCCAAAATGTAAACTGACAATTTTCACAAAATAAACCAACCGTAGAGGAAACCCTAAATAATTTCATACACTCCTGTAGTGAAAGGATGGACTCTATGGAAGCTTCAATGAAAAGAGTGGAAATGCAAGTGGGGCAGTTAGTGGAACAAATGCACAAACAAGAGACAGAAAAGCTGCCCAGTCAACCTGAACAAGCCAAAGCTATTACGTTTCTTCGGAGTGGTAAGTTCATTACTAAAAATTTACCTGAACTTTCTAATGATTTATCTTATAGTGCAGGTAACATGGAAGATGACAACAATGTTTCTAAGGAATTGGAGGAAAGCGGTGACAAGCATGAAGAGCCTTCAAAGGTGACAATTGGAGAGTCATCTAATCCACCTAAGCTACACAAGTCATCAGAGCCATACCGACCACCTGTGCCATTTTCACACCGTTTAAAGGACAGTAAGCAAGATAAGCAATTTTCTGATTTATTTAACATGCTTTCTAAAGTTAATATAAATTTGCCATTGTTAGATGTAATTAGAAACTTACCTTCTTATGCTAAATTTTTCAAAGAACTAAACACTAAGAAAAGAAGGTATGAGCTTAATGAAAGAGTAATCATGTATGAAATTGCTAGTGTGGTGCTTCAACGCAACTTACCCCTAAGTTAAAAGATCCAGGTAGCTTTATTATTGATATTACTATGGGGGATCGGAAAGTAGCTAAGGCTATCCTTGATTTAGGTGCTAGTAGCAATTTGATGCCTTACTCAATTTTCTTGCAGCTAGGTTTGGGAGAGCTAAAACCAACAACCATGTCCCTTTAACTTGCGGATAGATCTGTTAAATATTTGAAGGGCATGGTTGAGGACTTACTTGTACAGGTAGATAAGCTAATCATACCAGTTGATTTTGTGGTTTTAGACATGTAGGATAATCCATCTTTGGACAAGGAGCACACAATTCTTTTGGGTAGACCATTTATGGCCACTACCCAAACCATCATTGATGTCCAAAGTGGAAAGTTGACAATGACAGTCTTGGGAGAGATTGTGCATTTTAAGGTTTTTGATTCATCTCCTTACCCTTCTATATCTACTATTGATGAATGCTCATTTGTAGAATGTTTAGATCCTATTATTCATGATACTTTTGTGCATGCTAGATTAGATGATAAATTAGAGGTAGTACTTACAGTTGGAGAGGTAGATGACATCTTAGACTATGAGGCTAGGGAGTACAGTGATTTATTAGACAATGCCATATCATTAGATGATACTAGTACACCCTTAGATTTATTAGATGTCCCACATGATGATGAGATTGCTCCACCTGAATTGGAACCTAAGGAACTACCTAAGCATCTTAAATATGTCTTTTTGGGAGAGAATCAGACCTACCCTGTTATTATTTCATCTACACTCACCCAAAACTAAGAAGAAAAATTGATTGGAGAGCTTAGGAAGTATAAAAAGGCAATAGGATGGAGTATTGGGGACATTAGAGGCATTAGTCCAGCAATGTGTATGCATAAGATCAATTTGGAGGACAATGTCAAACCAGTTAAAGAAGCACAAAGGAGACTAAACCCAATTATGCAAGAGGTAGTTAAGAAAGAAGTTTTGAAACTCCTAGCAGTAGGGGTAATTTATCCTATTGCTGATAGTAAATGGGTTAGTCCCGTTCATGTGGTACCTAAGAAATCTGGAATAACCGTGGTTAAAAATGAGAAAGATGAATTAGTGCTCACTATGATAATTACGGGTTAGAGGATGTGTATTGATTTTCGAAAGCTGAATTTGTACACCAAAAAGGATCACTTCCCCCTCCCCTTCATTGATCAAATGTTAGAAAGACTAGTTGGACATGATTTCTATTGCTTTTTAGATGGTTTTTCAGGTTATTATCAGGTACCCATCGCTTCGGAGGATCAAGAGAAAACTACATTCACATGCCCATTCAGAACTTTTGCTTTTAGGAGAATGCCATTTGGACTATTGAATGCACCAGCCACCTTTTAGAGATGTATGATGTCGATCTTTTCAAACATGGTGGAGAAATTCATCGAGGTATTTATGGATGACTTTTCAATTTTTGGTAATTCCTTTGATGATTGCTTGCATAAATTGACTTTAGTATTAGAACGATGCATTGAATGCAATTTGATGCTTAGTTGGGAGAAAAGTCATTTTATGGTCCAACAGGGGATAGTGTTAGGACATGTCATATCTAGCAAAGGAATTGAAGTAGATAAGGCTAAGGTAGATTTAATTGCAAAATTGCCTCCACCTACATCTATTAAGGGTATACGGAGTTTCCTAAGACATGCAAGTTTCTATAGACGGTTTATTAAGGATTTTTCCAAAATTAGTCGTCCATTATGTAATCTATTGTCCAAAGATACTTTATTTGATTTTGATGATGAATGCCTTGTTGCTTTTAATGCTTTAAAAGATAGACTTACTTTTGCACCTATTATTGTAGCTCCTAATTGGTCTTTACTGTTCGAAATCATGTGTGATGCATCTGATCATGCTATAGGAGCTGTTTTGGGGCAAAAAGTGGATAAAAGATTACATGTTATATATTATGCTAGCAAAACACTCAATGATGCCCAAATTAACTACACCACCACTGAAAAAGAGCTATTGGCTGTTGTGTTTTCACTTGATAAATTTAGGTTTTACTTGGTAGGAACTAAAGTTATTGTTCATTCGGATTATGCTGCTTTGAGATATTTATTGACTAAACCGAATGCTAAGCTTGGACTCATTAGGTTGATCCTACTTTAACAAGAATTTGACCTAGAGATCAAAGAAAAAAAATGAACTGAAAATGTAGTAGCTGATCATCTGTCTAGGTTAATTACTGAATATGAACATGTTGAAGGTGAAAGTAAGGATACCATCATTGAAACCTTCCCTGATGAACAATTGTTTACAATAGGTCTGAATCCATGGTATGTTGACATTGTTAATTATCTAGCTAGTGGTATTTTGAGACCTAACATTACTTTTCAGGAAAAGAAAAGGTTTTCAGTGTTTGCAGGCAATACTTTTGGGATGACCCGTATTCGTTCAAGTTATGTCAAGATCAAGTCATCGGGAGGTGTGTGCCCGAAGAGGAACATAAGAGCATCTTAACCTTTTGCCATGAGCTATATTACGGGGGCCATTTTGGTGGTAAGAAAACGGCCTTAAACGTATTACAATCTGGTTTTTATTGGCCTACTTTATTTAAAGATGCTAACATGTTTTGTGTGAGATGTGATAGATGTCAAAGGACAGGTAGCATAGGTAAGCGAAACGAAATGCCTTTGACATCTAATCTTGTAGTAGAATTATTTGACGTGTGGGGAATTGACTTCATGGGTCCGTTTTCCCCATCTTTTGGCTACACTTACATATTAGTCGCAGTTGACTATGTTTCAAAGTGGGTAGAAGCGATACCTACTAGGACTAATGACACTAACGTTGTTGTTAAATTTTTGAAGGAAAACATTTTTAGTAAGTTTGGAACACCAACAGCGATCATTAGTGATAGAGGCAGCCACTTTTGCAATAGACTCT
This sequence comes from Elaeagnus macrophylla, assembly GCA_029378325.1. Lineage (NCBI taxonomy): Eukaryota > Viridiplantae > Streptophyta > Magnoliopsida > Rosales > Elaeagnaceae > Elaeagnus > Elaeagnus macrophylla. The sequence continues at coordinate 37,731,969 of CM055643.1, read as the reverse complement.
TTGATGGGCTTTTGAAAAAGTACAACATTTCTCATAGAGTGGCTACCCCATACCATCCCCAAACTTCGGGGGAAGTGGAAGTGAGCAACCGACAAATCAAAGGGATATTGGAATGCACAGTGTGCCCCTCAAGGAGGGATTGGTCAGTTAAGTTGAATGATGCCTTGTGGGCATATCGTACAGCGTACAAAACTCCAATTGGTATGAGTCCCTACCGGTTAATTTTTGGTAAAGCATGTCACTTACCCATTGAGCTAGAGCATAGGGCTTATTGAGCTATTAAGAAACTCAACATGGACATGCAAAAAGCTGGATAAAAACGACTACACCAACTAAGCAAACTTGAGGAAATTCGGGGACGAAGCTTACAAAAATGCCAAAATTTACAAGGAGCGTACTAAGCGCTATCACGTTAAAGGGCTCCTCTGTAAGTATTTCATTCCCGGAATGAAAGTTCTATTATATAATTCACGTTTGCATTTGTTTCCAGGAAAACTTCATTCTAGGTGGAGCGGATCGTACACAATTGTAAACGTACTTCCACACGGAGTAATCGAGTTGTTAAATCCGAAAACGCAAGAACCATTTAAGGTAAATGGGCATCGTGTCAAGCCATACTTGAAAGGAGACAATTTGAAAAGCATTGAAATAATACGTCTCCTCGATGAATAAACACGAGAGCAGCCACGTCTTGCTAAGACGTTAAACTAAGCCCTTAATGGGAGGCACCCATTCTATATTGTATTTCTTTCGTTATTTTTATTTCTTTTATTATTTTTAAAAGTTTTTCAAGGCAATGAGGACATTCCCAAGTTTTGGTTGGGGGTGGATACGTTGCACGTTTTCAAATTTTCCAAAAAAATCAAAATTTTTCAAAAAGCATGTGTGTGCCACGGCGGGGTAAATTTGTGCTGCGGCGTGGTACTTCTTGTTTCAAAACAAATCCATACTGCCGCGGGGAATATTTATGCCATGGCGAGGGACTTTCTGTCTCGAACGAAAAATTTTCAAAAACATGTGCGCACCGCGGCGGGAAAAAGTTGTGCTGTGGTAAGAAACGTTCTTTTTCAGGCACAATTTCAAAAATTTTAACCGCACCGGCAGGGAAAAATGAATGCCACGGCGTGCCTATTAAAAATTGCCAGAAAAGGGACTCGGGCAGTTTCAAACATATTTCAAAATCATTTCAAAACTTTTTCCCTTACTTTCTCACATTTTCTCTCCACTCCCCTCTCCAATTTCTTCCAAAATACTCACCAAAATTTAAACTTTACTCCACCAATTCTTCAATCCAACATTGCTAACACCTTTTCATCATTCAATTTCATCAGATTTGCTCCAAAGATCAAGATTCTCTCCAATTCAAGAATTAGGGTTTCAAGCAAAAATTTGGGGATTTTTCTTCAAGATTTCAATTGCATCCCAAAGAGGTAAAATTCGTCACATTTTTGCTTCAATTCAGTAATAATTTTTTGAAAATTGTGAAATTTTGTCTGAAATTTGGAATTAAGTGAGAATTTTGGATAAGAAGATAGCAAAATTTTTGGGTTTTTCTGAAAATTCTGAAATTAAAGTTGTTGGTTGAATTTATTTAGTTTAAGAATTAAAATGGCCCCAAAAAGAAAGGTTGGTGAAAGTAGTCATTCTAAGGGGAAAGGAAAAGTGGTTGAGGATAGGAATTTTAAAGCCTTTCGGTTTGTTAGCCGAGAAGCGCAAGAGCGGTACGAAGGTGCCGCCAAAAGAAATAAAGGATTCGTAAATGAGAGAGGAATGGAATTTGACCAAGTGGGTGTAATGAAAATTTCTAATATAATTGAGAGATTAGGATGGAAGAAATTTGCATACGCCCCGGAGGCAGGTGTGAGTTCGCTGGTTCAGGAATTCTACGCGAATGTCCCGGAAGCGAGAGATGGAATGGTTTGGGTGAGGGGCGTTGAGGTCCCCTTTAATAGGATTGTAATCAACTCATACTATGGGTTAAGGGACATTCAAAACAGTGCGTATGAAACCTACTTAACGCAGGTTGATTACGATGAAGTTATTAATACCCTAACCGATGGTTACGATGAGTGGGAATACAAGGGGGATGTGGTAAATATTTTTCAAGCCAAGCACCTAAGGACCCATTCCCGAATTTGGCAATACTTTGTCTGCTCTAGGTTAATGTCGACCCTGCATTACAGTACAGTCGATCGGGAACGGGCTATATTGCAATTTGCCATAGAGACTAAGTGCTCCATAGACGTGGGAATGGTCATACAACAGAGAGTTGTGTACTCAGCTGAGCATCACAACATTAGTTATTTCTTTCCCCAACTTATAACCACCCTATGTGTCAAGCATGGAGTGCAATACAACACGGGCGAGGTCTTATTGCAGCCGGGTGAAACATTAACCTTCGCCTACATGCAACACCTTACAAGTGGAACAAAGGCTGGGCAAGGAAGTAGGAAAGGTGATTCTTCCAAGAACACTTCTACAAGAGACACATTGGTAAACCTAGAAGCGAAGGTTAATAAGATGCATCAATACAAAACTCAACAACAAGCGTGGCTCAGTGATCACATGAAATATCAACATCAATACCAAGGTCTTCTCCACCAAATGATTAGCTGCCAATTGACACACAGTGGAATAGACCTCACCCAATTCGAGCCACCTTTGCAATATCCGGGCCATGACTTCACTTTTAGACAACCGGCGGATCCACCCGAGGAGGACAACGAGCAACCCGAAGACATGGAGGACTGAGCCTCCTATTTGTAATTTTTCTTTAGTTTATTTTATTTTTATTTTCATTTTATTTTGGACTAATTTTCTTTTTATTTTATTTTATTTGGTTTGTTTAAGACTTATTAACTTTGTTTAATGTTTTCTGTTTTTCATTTGATTTAGTTATAACTTAAATTTGGATTTGAATTGTGATGCATATACTTTGAGGTTTCATACATGTTTCTTGAACACTAAATGCTTCATCATGAGAAAAGCGAGGAATAATGAACCGGAGCGTTCCTGTAATGTACACAATCTCATACGAAAGGGGGGTAACTTCTCTCACTTCTTTTCTTAATTTCTTTTGTTTTTCTTTTTAACATTGGGGACAATGTAGGAATTAGGTTGAGGGTGGAAAAAATATTCCATGAGCATGAAATTGACCAAATTTAATTTTTTAACTTATGTCACTTGAATTTTGTTAGGATAGTGTCGTGTCTACTTGAGTCAATCCAGAAGTCTATGATATTAACATGATTGTAATGACGGTGATATATGAAAGAAATGAAAATTTTACCTAAGTAAAGAGGCACATAAATGTTAGATTCATCTAGTTTGAGGATTTTGTGGTTTATGTGGTAGTTTGCATGGTTTGTATGACTATTTTGGTTTGTGTAATGTATGCATGTTTATGATATATTTTAAGTCTCAACAAGCACTAGAACTCATTTGAAAACCCATTGAAGCGAAATAATATAATCAAATGCCACTTAGAAAGTGATTTAGGCTATCTTTGGACCGTTTGGACTTTTCAAGCCTCCCCATATTATTTTATCCATAGTACACCCTTGAACTCAACATTGACATACATTGTACTACCTTTAGTGATAAGAGTACTCAATGTAATATTTGATTTTCATGAGCAATTATGTTGTATTTATCTTGCTTCATCACAATAAAAAAAATGATGATGGTTGAAATAATAAGCAAGAAAAGTAAAGAAAGAAAATCAAGCAAAAAGATCCAAGGGACATATGGAATTTATAGGAGGATGAAAAAGAACACTTGGTGGAGAAAGTTGAAAATAAGTTTGTGAAATAAAAAGTACTCTTATCCTAGTGAAAATATCATTTTCGTACTTTCATAATCACACACCTAACCACAACTTTACAAGCTTAATGAAGTCCTATTGATTCTAGGTAGTTTGATTTCTATATTAGTGGAGATGGATTTGAAAAGTGAGCATATGGAGGTTGTAAGTGCAATTTTCATTCAAATTTTATTTGCACATTTATGAGATATTAAAATGTAATCTATGAATATCATGCATGACACGATCAGAAAGTGTAACTAACGGGCTTGTGGTGTGATTGGTTGTTCAAAATTTGATTACTAAGATGGGTTTGATATTTGGACTGTTTTTGAGCTTAAGTGATTTTTAACTATTTTGTATGCCATTCGTTGTTAACAATTTTTGAGACCTATGCATGGATTTATTCAAGTATGTTTAGAGTCTTTATTTAGTTTTGTTAGTTACGATGTTTGTGGGTATCATCACTACAAACCCTCACGAGACTATAACTCGTCCACTAGGGCCACCTAGGGGTTTAAAGGCTTGTTGCATACGCTAAATGCAACCGTGACAATCTACGGAAGTGATTTAGGTTAGTTTAGTTTATTCGTTTATTTTAATTTTTAGATCGCTCCTCTTGCTAGAGACTAGCAAAGAGCTGGTTGAGGGTCGTGATAAGTGCTCGGAAAGTACTAATATTTTATGATTTATTGTGCTTAATTGGTTAGAAATAGATTTATTATTTGTTGTTTATTTGATTAATTTCATAAATCTATCAATTCGAAATCACGGGTATGTTTTTAGTGCATTTCAGGTGTTTTTAGCATCAAATGAGTTAAATAATGCAAACACGCAAAGACGGAACACTTACGGCGATCGGATCACGAGTTACGGGCAAAACAAGTCAAATATGTAAGCCTTACATAACGAGCCATCACATATATAAGGGGGTAAATATAAAGAAAGGAAAGGCAACACGTACCGTGGCGAGGAAAATGCATGCCATGGCGAGGAGCTCTCGGGTTTTGACCATATTTTCCAAAATTTGTGTTGTGCCGCGGCGTGCCTATTCCTATTGCAATCAGGAATTCTGTAAACCCTTACATCTATAAATACCCCCTCTAGACTCCAACTTAGATGCAACTTTTACACTCTACAATTTGGCGAACAAACAAGACATTTAATCAGTTTTAAGAGCTTTGCCACATTCAACGAAGCAAGAGAAATCATTCTAAGGATCCAAGGAAGCCATCACTTTTCGATGCAAGCATGGTCAACCAAACTAAACGTCCATACATCCTCTATTGATTATCAAATCTATTTGAATTGATTGTTAATTTGCGATATTGTTTTCATTAATTGTTCGTACCATTGATCTCGTTACAAAACGAAACACTTTTTACAGTTTAACTAGATTTAGGACTCTAGTTACTTAGAGTTTTAGTCTCACTAGAACTCTATTTAATTATTGTTTTACTTTCGTTAGAACTCTATTTAGATTAAAAAAAAGGTTATTTAAAACCACTGCAATTCCTTAAGAGACTAACTTTGGAGGTTTGCTTATAACTTTTCTACGAGTGATTCGTACACTTGCGAGTACTAAATTTATCACATAATATGTTTTAGTGTATTTCAGGTGTTTTTAGCGTCAAACAAATTGAATAATGCAAACATGCAAAGAGGGAGCACTTACGGCGCTCGGATCACGAGTTACGGGAAAAACGAGTCAAAATATGTAAGCCTTACATAACGAGCCAGCACATATGTAAGGGAGTAAATATGAAGAAAGGAAAGACAAGGCGCGCTACGGCGAGAAAATTGTATGCTGCGGCGGGGAGCTCTCGGGTTTCAACCAATATTTCCAATTTTTGTGTTGCGCCTTGGTGGAAAAAATGTATGCCGCGGCACGCCTATTCTTATAGCAATCAGGATTTGGGTAAACCCTTACATCTATAAATACTCCCTCTAGAATCCTCTTTACATACAACTTTTATAGACTACAATTTTGCGAGCAAACAAGAGATTCAACCAATTTTGGGAGCTTTTTCACACTCAACAAAGCAAGAGAATCCATTCTAAGGATCCAAGGAAACCATTGACGATCAAAGATAGAGCTTTTGGAGAAGAACGCCATTCCATCTAATAGCGGTATTTAGATCTAGGATTTCCTTGTTGTTATTGAATTCTATTTTTCTTCTTATTTCATTGAGTGTATGTTCACATTGAATTTGTCTATGAATTTCAATATGAACATGAGCGGCTAATTTCATTATGGATGTTTAGTTTGTGTTGCCATGTTTGCTAGAACTATTTTGGTGAATGTTTTATTTATTTGAAATAAACGAATTTACCTTTTGATTAAGAGCATGTTTAGATATTTAATTGTGAATTTTCATGGGCCAATTTGAGATTTATAATTAGGTTGAAAAATCTGAGAATCTAGTCTTAGGAACGTCACCTTAACTTTATTCCAAAATACTTAATCAAAGCTTCAAATTAGTGACTTAGTCATAGCATTAGTTTGATTATCATATATTTCCTTGTGCATAATTTGATTGCTATTTGATATACCCGATCGTAGGATGTTAATTAGTTAATCAACAAAGAGAATTACCCGATCGTAGGAATTTTTGTAATTAAAAGGAAAGCCGGTAAAAATTGTTTATTAGAACGTTCATGTTATTTCACCATTACTTTTCAATGCAAGCATGGCCAACCAAACTAAATGTCCATACATCCTTTATTGATATTTGAAATCTACTTGAATTAATTGTGAACTTGCGTTATTGTTTTCGTTAATTGTTCGTTGCCATTGATCTCACCACAAACCACACTTTGTTTACAGTTTTACTAGGTTTAGGACTCTAGTTACTTAGAGTTTTAGTTTTACTAGAACTCTATTTAATTAGTTTTTTTAGTTGCTTTAGGACTCTAGTTAGATTAAGGAAAAGGTTGTTTGGAACCAATACAATTCCTTGAGAGACTGACCTTGGAGGTTTGCTTGTCACTTTCTATGAGTGATTCGTACACTTGCGAGTTCTATAATTTGCACATCAATTACTCCAAGAATTTTTTGGATTTTATGATCTTGAACATGAGTAGCTAATTTGTTTAATCTAGGGTTTATGAACCCAACTTTTTGCATGTGATGATATTTTAATTACCCCATTGCGGTTGCTTTCTCAAATTATATTATTTAATATGGTTTATTTGCAATTAATTTTATAACTAACAATTATACATAGAGACAATTAGGTAGCTTTGAGAAAAGTATCTATTTGTTTGTTTTGATTGAATAGCATGCATAGTTTTTAAGCTGAGAGGTACGATTCTTGTACATGTGGTCAATAATTGAATTTGTAATGAATATTATGCAATCTAGTTAGCATGAAAATGTGATTAGGTTAATTACTATATATATGTAGTTTACTTGAGAGAAGAATTGATGAATAGCTTAGTGTCAATTGATCAATAATTAGTTTGTAATTACTATGGGAGATTTTAGTGATTCACATGTTAGAAAGTTAGGGATTAAGGATTCCTAGGTAAAAGTATTTTATTTGTTTATTTAATTAGTTTAGTTTATTTTATTTTAATTTATCATTCAATTTTCATAGTTTAAATAGTGATAGTGTGATCTTATTTTTGTACTCACTTACTAAATAATTCAGTCCTCAAGAGTATGACAACTTTTGTTCTTAATAATACTTATCACTTGTACATTGACCTGTGCATTTGTAGATTTAGTGTGTTAACAGGTAAACACGGAGTTTGTTTATTTTACATAGGTAACCAAATATTTCTTTCCTTGTATAGGTTGTGTAGTGTTTTGCCATGGAAAGCCTTAGGAGGAGATTGTAAGTCCTATAAATCACTTTGCTTGTGATCAGTATCACACATACTCACGTTGTTCTTAACACTAATGTATGTTTGTATGTTACACACATCACAGGATGGTTTAGAGAATATTTATTGCAGGTTAAAATGTGTTTTCACTTGCATGTATTTCTCTAAGTTGATGGGTATTTATTTATTTTTAATTGGTGAAGTTTTGCCTTGAAAAAACTTATCTTGAGTGGATCGCCAGGGTCTCGTGGAGGTCTTGCTGGTGGCTTGCCAAGTTGGTCATCGAAAGGTCAATGAGGGTGCATAGGGTGGAATTGTGACTCGTTGGACCTCGCTGACATGTCGTAGGGGTTGATTGAGGTGGTCAGTGAAGCCTTGCGGGGGTTCGCAGCGAGGTGTTAGCGAGGGTCTTGGAAGCTAAAAAATTGGCAATAAATACCTCTCCTCTCTCTTATTAATTACACATTACACATATCTTATCCCCTCTCTTACCTCTTTCACATATATTTATCATACTGCATATTTGGCGTTGTGTATTTTATAACGTGTGAAAAATATATTTTAGTATATTTGAAAAATATTTTATTTCCTGTATTACTAATACGTTGAGAGTGTTTCCGTTTTAGTAATCTGGAGGTGATTCGTTCACTTAGAGTTTAAATATTTTCAAAGTATGATTATGTAGTTTTAACACATTGAGTGTTTATCTGTGTTAAACTACATGGTAGTAGTGGAGTTTATTAAACTCTTTTATAAACAGGATTTTCCTAATAATAATACATCGAGTGTATTTTTGTATTGTTATTACGAGGAGGAATTTTCGTATCAACATACGTCGATTGTGTTTTCGTATTGTTGATACGAGGTATTTTATCCTAAAATCATATTTTGAGTAAATTGCATATATTGTTATACACCCATACAGATTGTAGGTATTTACATCACACTACGTTGTGGTGTGGCTCTAGAGGAGAGTAGGATCCAGTTTGGATCAAAGTTGCTATGAAGACAGCTAGTGATAGTAGCCTAGGCAGTTAGGACAGGTGGTCCCTAACTGATAGAGGTATTTGGAGTCTTACATTATCAAGTCTGTACTAACTGTTTATTACTTTTAGTAAATTTGTCCTTTAAGTGGTTGCTTTAAGGAACTTGTAGATATTACCACTTATGATTGGAGCCTAAGTGGGTTTACCATGTTATGTCCCTGTGTTTACTTGATCTGTTGCATGAGTTAGTACAATCTAAGTATCCAAGGTATACGTGAAAACATATATAGTATATACTAAGATTAGAAAGCATTTACTACTTTTACCTTACTGTCTGTTATCTATTTTATTTGTTTATTCTGCAAATTAGTTGTTAATTGTTATTTGCTTTTTGCTGCTTGTTCGAGAGGGACGAGTTCTTAGGTATCCTTATCACCTATACTTGAATGTTCATCAAGTTGGGACTTCTTTCATTTGGTATCAAAGCTGGTACACCCTTGTTGAGCTTAATAGCTCCAGTGTTGATCCATTTCTCATATTTTCATACACATTCACTTTTTACCAAGATAGACTCTAGTGAAGGAGGGAATGTAGGTAGATCTCCATTTCTAACTAGGCATAATTATGCTTATTAGAAGTCTTTAATTTATCTTTCTTCTGGTCGATGGGAGAGCGTGCCTAGCATCTGGTAAAAAATGGCTAGACTCCTCTTATAAAAACTCTTGAAGATGGAATAGTTGTTCCCAAACCTATGATTGAATGGACAAAGGAAGAAAGTCATGAGTGTGGTTGGAACAAGAAAGGACTATATGCACTTACCCAAGTTGTCACCCTGAAGAATATCAACAAATTTTTTCTTGCTTTACTTCCAAGGAAGCTTGGGATATTTTGTAAATAATGCATGAGGGTACCTCTGCGGTTAAGAAATCCAAGCTTATGAGACTGAAAAGAGATTATGAACTTCTTCAGATGTAGAAAGATGAAACTTTTGATAACTTTACAGCCGCCTCTCCCACATCATCAATACTTCTTAGAATTTAGGCCGTCCTATTGATGAAAAACTTCATGTTGAGAAGATTTTGTGTAGCTTCCCTTAGCATTTATGAGAAAATGTTATTGCTATAGAGACAACATTCAAAGGAGAACCCTTTAAGTCAATGAGATCATTGGTGATATCCAAGCTTTTGAAATTCACCACCTCCTTCCCAAAAGAACTTCTTCTATTGATAAAGGGAAGAGTCTTACTCTAAAGACCACCAAGACTTAGAAAGGAAAAATTAAAGCCACTATTGATAGTGATGACTCATACAACATGGATGAAGAAGAATTTGCTTTGTTGGCCAAGTAGTTTAAGAATTTCTTTAGGAGCAAGAGGAACGCTCCTAGTAAGTCAAAAAGGGAAAGCTCCAGTAGAAGAGATTCTAGAGCCAAAGTTGAAGACTCTGATGAAGAAGAAGAAAGACATCAATCTAGGGTTCAGACTAGATAGGTCAGGTGTTACGAGTGCAAAAAATTCTGACAAATTGTTGCTCAATGCAGGTTAAACGGACGACAGTCTAGCAAGAAACCATGGTTATAGAGGTTACTATTTTGGATAGTAACCATAGTTCAGAAGAGCATGAAAGTAACTTTATAGACTTTATGGTGACTAATGATGATCCTCCCACTACGATCTCTCAATCTTCCATATTCCTCGATGAGGATGAGTATGATGAGCTCCTGGACACTTAAAATGAATTTCTCAGGGAGTGTATCTAGACCGAGAAAACTTGGAAGAAGGCTTTGGACAGCCTTGAGGCTAAAGAAAAGGAGTTGAGTATTCTTAAAGCTAAGTTTGATCAGAAGCAGTCCACTCACTTACTTGACAAGGATGATCTTGCTAAGAAATGTGAGATTAAGACATGGTTGTTCAAGCTGAGTCAAACAAGTTAAGGATGAGATTCCTTAAACAATCTTTAAAGAACCTTCAAAGTATTGCAGATCAGCAGATTGTTAGTTCGGATGTGTTTGAAGTGGAAGTTGAAAGAATCTCACTTCTAGGAAAGAAGGTCGAGATCTTGGAAAGTGAAATGGCTTATCTTGCTCATGCCTTATCTAAAAAGGATGAAGAGTTGTTAGCTCTTCAGGATAAAGCTAAAAATCTGGGCAATTCTGCCAGATTTCTTGAGGTATCCATCAAGGAAAAGAATGACTTACTCATTACTTTGAGTTCAAAGCAGTCTAACCTTGAGAAGGAGTTAGAACATTCTAGGACCACAGTTAAGAAACTTCTGATGGGTACTTAAACGCTTGATGATATCCTTGTTGGCATCAAGGCACCCGATGACTGATGAGGGCTTGGTTTCACTAATGATGGTTGTGCAGCTTCTTCTCCTTCTACTGCTGCTTCTCTCTTTGTTAAATTTGCAACTTCTACTGGTACTACTCCTACTACTGTTCCTCTCTTCGTCAAACCTGTTGTAGAAAATCGTCTTCACAAGACGGTTACTACCAAAGGTAAAGGTAAAGGTTTTGTGAAAGGTAAGTCGCAAGTGTTATTTCAGCCAGTCTCTTCTAGCAAGGTAAACATCTCATTGCCTGCTTCTTCACATAATGCCGGTGAAGGTCTATTGCCACTACATACACCCTTCATGCTCTCCTATCACCACTGTGGTGAGTGTGGGCATATTAGACCTCACTGTGAGAAATTGAGCTCTCATCCCCGTATGAGACTCAATGTAGGCACTTTACTACTCCCTTTCCTCCTCGTGTTACTCCTCTGAGAAAAATACCTAGTTCTTCTAATTCTTTGACTTTTTATTGTCATTCTTGTGGTACTGGTGGCCACCTTGTCAACCATTGTCCAAGATATGCTCAGAGTACTACTAGGAGATCTCCCCCTCACTCTTCTCATTCTGATTTCTCAGGTTGTACCTATTGTGGTTTGTCTGAGCATTTTGTTTCTGGGTGTATTATGCACCAACAAAATAGTGAAGAAAGGAAAAAACTTCCTAAAAGCCCTCCAAGTCGCATGTATGATCACTCGATCAGTCATTCAAGAATTTCTAAAACCAAGAACTCTCGAGTGGTTCATACTCCCATGCTCATATGGACCAGAGATTACATTCTGCCCCTGTTGCCTCTCATCACTTATTTTTTAGACTGAGGGATACAGTTTGATCACACTATTTTCATGTGTGAGTTACTTTGTTTTTTGTTGTTTCTTCTTTTCTCTCTATGTTTACCATTTTCAGTATGTGTTTATTTCTATGTTGTGGGTTTATCTCTTAAATGTTTTTACTTTCCTTGTTCTCCTCTTCTTTAATTTAATATACTTAAAATAATTTTGCTATAATTTTTTTCTAAATTTTTAAAAGGATTTTCTCCCTCTTTATCCCTTTAAGGTAGCTCGCTTGGTACCCTTACTGAGGTCTCGCCGATCATTCGCTTGGGGTTCGCTGAGGTCTCACCGAGATTGTATTTTACACACTCATGGGTACCTCACCGACCCCTCCACGTAGGAGTAGTGAGGGGTCAACAAGGTGTATGAATTCCCTATATACCCCTTTCCTCATTTGTTTCAAGCCATAAATTTTTCTAAACACTTTCTACCCTCAAATACTTTTGCCTACTACCTTCTAAACTACTTTTATATACCTTTAAACACTTTTACTCCACTTTTTCTCTCAAAATGCCTTGTCAAATCAAAAGATCTCTAGTTACACATGATGAAACTGGTCCTTCTTCTCCTCCCATTGGTTCTGCTTCCCAAACAAAGAAGTCTCCTTCTTGCCTTCGTGAGCGTGTTGTGAAGATTAAGGAGTTTCCTATTGTCCAAGAAAGGGTTGTTTACTTTTCTTGGTTTTCTCTTTGTTTTCTTGCTACCCTACTTTTGTCTTAGAGTTTTATTTTGTGATACGTGCTCATTGCACTCGTCACTTCTCTATTTCTTTCACTTTAAGGGGACATGAAGTCACATTTTTTAGAGATAATATCTTAGACCTCTTATCTCTTCCAAATATGGAAAATCCCTCTTTTCCCATTCTTCCTTTTGAATATGAAAATCTTACTGCTTCTAATTTTTCTGATGATCTCGAACGTTTTAGAACTCGAAATTAGTTTGACATGGTTGCCACTTACTGGACCTGACAATACTTTCACTGGAGGTATTATATCTCTTAACAGTTCTTCTCCTTGTCGCCTTTTTCTACAAGTTGTGTATGCTTGCATTTTCCCTATACTTATATCTTCTATGTGCCTAATACCAGGGGACACTTTCTTTGTGCAATTCTTGATGGTTTGTAAATCTTGTTGGTATGATCTTTAGAACCATCATTTTTCATTCTTTCTCTCATTCTTATTATACTTTTCATTATCCTTTGTTAATTACTTGTTGGGAACAATCTATCTTTGGCGTTGCAATTAACGTCTCTTTATATGGTTGTACTCCCCTTTCTATCAGACACCTTTAGGTTTCATGCCCGTCGTAGAGAAACTCTGAGCTCTCTTCTTCTTCTTCTTCTTTTTAAAGTGACTCTCATTCTACCCCTTCTGCTTCACTTCCTATTCCTCCTTCTCAATCTTTAGAGTTTGTTTCACTTATCGCAAAGGTGGATGCTTTGACTTAGTGGTTGGATAAGGTACTTGAAGAACTTACTGAAGATCGTGAGGAAAGCAGACTCTACAGACAGATGCTATTGAACATTAATGATAGGGTTAGTAGAATTAAGTATCGTTAGCAGATCTGACATGCTTCTTCACAGTCCTCTAGTTCTCAACCGTCTGTTCAGCTCTTTAGTAGAGTGAATCGTTACCAGATTCACTTTGTTGGTGTGAGAATTGGTGCGTTGCTCAAAGATTCAGATATTCAGTTGCCTCAATCTTCTCATTCCTTTACCTAGATGTTTGGTCATCTTGCTACCTTTGGTGTTGAGTTTTCCGACCTCGTGCAACCTTATTCCAATCCTCCTGACCGTAGAGAGTTCGACATCAATTCTCAACATAACCTTGATAGAGACGAAAGGAGAGGAGAATCTTAGTTTTCTTTTTTCCTTTGTGTTTTATTACTTTTTCTAAACTCTTGTAATAAAATCTTAAAATTTAAATAAAATTTGTTTTTCTTTGTTCGTGCTTACTTCTATTTCTTTTACTTATGCTTTATTCTCCTCTTTGCAATTGTTGCATGAGTGTATAGGATTATTGCATATTGTATGCCTTCTCTCCCTGATATAGGGGTTTTCCTGTAACTTTCTGTGTCAAAAAAGTGGAGGAGTTTGTTTGTTGCATAACATGTTTACTTCTATTTTCTACTATGTGTGGGATGTGAGTGTAGGTTTGTATCACATCATTTTATTTGACTTGCATGCTTTTAGGAGAGTCTTGCATAAAGTTAAGGGAAGTTTATTTGACTACTTATGTTGTTAGCCTATCAGTGTGTACCTGTGTAGCGGTAACATGATAGTATTTGGTTAGACTACACATAGTTCTGCATGAAACATTCAAGGGTATGTGTTTGTTTTGTGTGTACAGGTTATAGGTGTAGTTTTTGGACTTTGTACCTCACTTGGAGCTGGTGTTAGCATCAAGATGGATGTGTTGATTCATGAAGATGGATAGAACACTACAAGACGGACGCACTTCGAGTGTAGGTGAGTTGGGGGTGTCTTGTCTGTGTCAGAGTTTGTTCATGAGAATGAACTTTGTTTGATCATCTCACATGAATATATTGTGTTTGATGCTTTCCTTGAATAGGTTGTGCAATGTTTTATCACAGAAAGTCAAAGGGGGAGATTGTAAGTCCTGTAAGTCCCTTTGTATCTTTATTGGCATTTTCGTGTGAAAAACATGGAGTCTGTTTATTTTACTTAGTGTTTGGTCTACCTCTATGTACGGTGCTTTGCTTGTGATCAGTATTGCACACACTCACGTAGTTCTTAACACTAATGTGTTTGTATGTTACACACATCAAGGGTGGTTGGGAGTATATTTATTGCATGTTAAAATATGTTTTTACTTGCATGTATTTCCCTAAGTTGGTGGGTATTTATGGCTTTTTAATTAGTGAAGTTTTGCCTTGTAAAAACTTATTTTGATGGCTCGTTGGGGTCTTTCGGAGGTCTTGTTGGTGGCTCGTCAAGGTGGTCGGTGAAGGGTCATCGAGGGTGCATAGGGTGGAACTATGAATCGTTGGACCTTGCTGACATCTCATAGAGGCTTTGATGAGATGGTCAACAAAGCCTCAAAGGGGTGTGCGACGAGGTGTCGGTGAGGCTCTTGGAAGTTGAAAAATTAGGTATAAATACCCCCATTCTCTCTCTTATTAATTACATCTTTTATACATCTCTTATCCTCTTTCTTACCTCTTTCATAAATATTTCTCACACTGCATATTTAGTGTTGTGTATTTTTATAATGTGTAAAAAATATATTTTGGTGTATTTAATTTATATTTTACTTTTGTATTACTAATGCGTTGAGCGTGTTTTCGCATTAGTAATTCAAAGATGATTCGTTCGTTTGGAGTTTAAATATTTTCAAAAATTAATTTCGTAGTTTTAAGAGATCGAGTATTTTTTTAGTGTTAAACTACGTGATGGTGGTGGAGTTTATCAAACTCTTTTATAAACGAAGTTTTCGTAATAACAACACATAGAGTGTACTTCTATATTGTTATTAAGTGGTAGAGTTTCCATATCAACATAAGTCGAGTGTATTTCTATATTGTTGATACGAGATATTTTATCCTAAAATCATATTTTAGATAAATTGCATATATTGTTGTACACGCCTACTGATTGTAGGTATTTGTATCACACTACTTGGTGGTGTTTCTCTGGAGATGAGCTGGATCCAGTTAGGATTGAAGTAGTTATGGAGACAGGTAGTGATAGTAGCCTAGGCAGTTAGGATAGGTGGTTCCTGACTGATAGAGGTATTTAGAGTCTTACCTTATCGAGTCTATATTAACTGTTTATTACTTTTAATGAATTTGGCTGTTGAGTGGTTGCCTTAAGGAACTCGTGGATGTTACCATTTAGAATTGGAGCCTAAGTGGCTTTACCATGTTATATCGTTGCGGTTGCTTGATTTGTAGCATGAGTTTGTATAAGCTAAGTATCAATGGTATATGTGACAACATATATACAATATACTAAGATTGGAAAGCATTTACTGCTTTTACCTTATTATCTGTTAATTGCCTTATTTTTTTATGCTAATTACTTGTCAATTGTTATTTTCTTTTGCTGCTTGTATGAGAGGGACAAGTTCTTAGGTGTCCTTATCACATGGACTTGGTTGTTCATCGAGTTGGGACTTCACCCGTTTGGTATCAGAGTTGGTTCACCCTTGTTGGGCTTAACTACTCCGGTGTTGATTTGTTTCTCTTACTTTTCACACACACTCACTTTTCTCTTATTTGGTACAGGATGGACTAAGGGTAATGAAGGGTGGAAGAACATGGAGTAGCAGGCCAAATAACAATGGTCCTATAGATCAGCAAGATCTGTAGTCTCACTGTTCAGAATAGCAAACAGATAAGGAGTGACAAAAGAGTTATTAGAACGAGGGTCCACATAAGTGGTCACAATGTCATTGAGAGGACAACTAGGAGAATGTTGAGTGATTGCAAGAGCAGTCCCACTTTAACCATGGTTGGGACTAGCTAACAAGTTGGCCATCTTAATGGCATTACAAGACTTAAGAATATCAAATTTAGCAAAAAAATCTCTAGAAACAAGGTTATCAAATTCAAAAGAAAAAATTGGGAAAGAAGAGTTCTCAATGTCATCAAGAGATAGTAAGTTATATTGTCTTGAGGAAAGTCGCATCTTGTTCTCTCAAGAAGAAAGTAGTAGAAAAAGCATGAGTGTGATGAGGACCTATTGCAAAATAAAACTCTCAAACAAAAGGAGGGTAAAATGAATAAGTAAGAGTGCAGAAAGAGAGCCAATTATAGTAAACAAACCTTTATTGGATTAGAGGAAATTCATTTATTAAAACACTAACACAGGATAAAAGCAAGGCCTCTTATAAAAGTACCTTCATCAGCACTGGGTTGTTCTCTAGAAATAGAAAGAGGTTGATCATGAGAAGCACATGATCTTTTAGTTCTTTTGAAGGCCATTTTAGAAAAGTAGGCAAATGATGTTTTAGGGAAGGTTTAAAAAGGATACATACAGTGTATAAGGCTAGGAAATTATTTATCAATTTCTATGTAGATAACATGGTAAACCTACTTAGGCTTCAATCCTAAGTTGTAACATCCACATGTTATTTATGAAAACCACTTGGCAACACAAAATTCACTAAGAATAAAAATAGTATACAACTTAATAAAAGTATAAATGCAAATATATCTACCAATCGGGACCACTGTCCTAATTCTCCAAGCTGCCCTCAACTGCTGTCTCCATAACAACTTATTCTCAACAAATCAGGCTCTCTTCTTGAGCCCTACCACCCTGTAGTGTAGATCAACACCACCGGTTATTATAAGTGAAACCTAAAGGTAATGACACTCTCAATACATGTACCTAATAATGCAATCTAAGTATTGGTTACAAATTTTAATTTTAAATTTCACAACTCAAAAACAATTTTTGCAAAATAAAACTTGATTCACTAATACTGAAAAATACTCGAAGCATTAATGATCTAAGATTTTGAAAACAATTTTATCTAAGAAAATACAAGTTTGAAATTTGTTAGAGTTTTTCCACATCTTCTATAATTATTTAAAAAGTGGCATATGAGGGGATATTCATAGAAAACCATTTAGCTACTTGCATCCTGGTTGAGCCCTCCATGACCTCCTCAACAAGCGGCACTTCAAAACTCCTCGCCCAGAAAACATCACTTAAACCTTTGCGACCACCTTTGTCAGGACCTGCCCCAAGTTCTCTAACATTTAAGGAGGTCCTAATATAATTTAGAATCTACTAAAAAATTTGGCCACACCACACTTGTTTTTCTATCATAAGTCATACTATAATAGCATAAATATAACATCTACTTGTCTACAATATTCAAACTCGCAATTTATATAACCAATCATAAAAGAAAAATGATACAGATTCATAAGTGGCATCATCCCTTATAGTTCACTGTCACAAAAGGATCACAAAACAAATTCTAATATATTTCCGTTACCAAGAAACTATACTAAACTCTTAGAACTACCGAAGAATAAAAATTCATACAGTGCAATATCAACATTCTGATTTAAGTCTCCTTGAAAGATGGTACTCAAATCTTTAATCAAATACTATTGATGCTTAAGGGAAATTTTTTTAAAGAAAATAGGGTGAGTAAAAATACACGATGAGTGGACAAGTTTTTGGAAGATAATAATTATTAAATCTATCTATTTAACTTTAATGATTTAACCGTAAAATTAAAGCAAGTCATAGAATGAAAATATTTATAGGCTATGTGAATGATTAAGTAAAATATAAATAACTATAAATACATTTATGTTAATAAATTATCTATTAACAACTTACATATAATAGAGTGTAAGAAATAGGAAAAAATCTCACTAAACTCACACCTGAGGGAATAGCTGGTCATACATGTATAGAGTTCTTTACACACGTAGATGAAAAATATGTTTAATTATGTGTGTTGCTCATATGCACGCAGATAATGGCCCATTAATTAATTATTTATTTCTTATCTTACTGCTGAATTAAGAGATAGTGCTTGTTTAATGGTTTCAAAATAATACATAATACTATGTGACATACTTGAAATCACGCAAGTATACGTGGTCATTGTACAAGTGATAAAAAATTTAAGAACAAAGGTTGTTGAACCCACAAGGATTATCACAATTTCTACCTTTAATTATTTGTTCGTTAGCAAAATTAATAAAAGGAGGTTTTTAAATAATTGCAAGTAAAAGACAGAAAATAATTAAATATGAATTAAATATGACGGCAAGAAGTATGTGATCATGGGTCTATCCTCACCACTAGCCTACAATTTAACCAAATATGACATGAATAAATATTTAATTTCTTGAATCTTGAATTACTATCGCAACTCAAAATCATTCTTGAATTCTCAACTTTAGCTTTAGAAGTTAAGTACCCTTAAGACTTCCCATTTTTTCTTACTGTGTAGTTGGTTAAAGGTCCATCTATTAACCAACCCTAAATTATGAATAACCTAGAGATACGCTTACTAGATTTAATTCACTCTTTATATTAAGAGCTAAAAAGATAATAACTAAACTAAGCAAGATTATAACAATCATTTAACTTTTAATGTAGATATCAATCCTACTCATGACAGCAGCCATAAGATACTACTTCGAAAAATAATATTAGCTATTATGTACTAATACATTAAACTAGAAGTACGCATATTCATGAAGCATACTAGTTGATCACTCAAATTATACATGCATAGTCATGGCATTTAAACATATAATTAAACACATCAAAAATCAAAAATTAAAATTAAAAATTCATCATGACATTAATTTAATTAAACCATACTCTAGGGTTTGAAATTGCCCACAATCACATATATTTAGTTACCCATAAAAATAACAAAATTCAATAGATGTAATAAATAATTCATTTTAATAAAGAAATTAGTAGAGAAAGAATCTAATTTTGTAGAGTTATTGGAGCTAAAGGAACCAATAAAATTAATCTTCAATTTTTTTTTTAGTCTTCCTTCAAGAACCCTCAATAATATTACAAGAAATAATTTATTTTATGATTGATTTTATGTATTTTTTACTGGTGAAACAACTACGTTGCACTTCCTAACAGCTGTTGATCTTTTTTCCTCTTTTTTTTTCCCCTCTTTTTTGCCGCCTTACTTCATGTTAATATATATATATATATATATACACACATACACACACGTACATATATATATATATATATATATATGCATACATACATATATATACATACATACATATATATACATATATGTATGTATATGTATGTATATATATATATATATATATATGTATGTATATACATATACATATATGTAGACATATATATATAAATATATACATATGTATGTGTATACACACACACACACACACACACACATATATATGCATGTGTGTGTGTGTATATATATATATATATATGTATATATATATACATATACATATATGTATATATATATACATATACATATATGTATATATATATATACATACATATATGTATATACACCTATGTATATATATACATATATATATATATATATGTATGTATGTATATACATATACATATATGTAGACATATATATATAAATATAAACATATGTGTGTGTATATATACACACACACACATACATATATATATGTATGTATGTATGTATGTATGCATGTGTGTGTATATATATATATATATAGATATATGTATATGTATATACATATATATACATACACATATGTGTATATATATATGTACATACATATACATATATATATGTATGCATGTGTGTGTATATATATATAGATATATGTATATGTATATACATATATATACATACACATATGTGTATATATATATGTACATACATATACATATATATATATACACACACACACACACGCACACACACATGTATATACACACATGTGTGTGTCTATATATATATATATATATATATATATAGATAGATAGATAGATAGATATATGTATATGTATATACATATATATATACACACATGTATGTATATGTATATACATATATATACATATATATATATGTATATACACATATGTATGTATATGTATATACATACATACATATATATATATATATATATATATATATGTATATACACACATGTATGTATATGTATATGTATATGTATATATATATATATGTATATATACGTATGTATGTATATATATACGCCTTGTTTAAATGAAATATGGGTACTTAAGTTTATTCGCATCTGTATATATATATATTTATGTATGTATATATATGTATGTGTATATATATATATCTATATATATACATGTATGTATATGTATATATACGTATGTATATATATATATCTATACATAGGCCTTGTCTAAATGAAATATGGATACTTAAGTTTATTTACATCTGTCTGAGTATATCCACCTGTCAAATAAAATTAATAAAATATCCATAAAAATTTTAGAAAAATTTTAAGTAATTATATTTTCCCATAATTAGTAAAATAACAATTAAAATATACAAGAATAATAAAATAAGTGTAAATATGGAAGAATTGATTACTAAAAATATGTATCATATGTCAAACTCTATCACACCTACTCTTTGCTAGCTATTGAACAAAGGCAAACCATTATTCTAATTTATGTTCTCTGACATTTTATCTCAAGAGCGTAACAATATTATGATTTCAATTTATAATAAATATTGGATATTATCTCTAATAATCCCTTAGCTCTAGCTACTATACGATAATCATGCTCAAAGTGTGTGTGTAATTTTGCATCAGTTAGCAATAGTTAAATTATGTAATTTAAACATGTTATAATATTATTCCTCCCTATAAAACATTACTACTCTTTCTAGAGTTGAATTGAATATCATAAGCTTTTCTTTAAAATTACATCTCTACTCACTAAAAAATTTCCTAAAATCAAAAGGTCTTTCATTTATTTGTAAAAACAAAAATTCAAGAATTCATGAAGTAAGAGAAAGAGACTTACAAATAATACTATCTTAAGACCAAGCATGTCAACAAAATTAGGTCAAATTTCATTCTTTTGGACCCAACATCATTATTAGCATTTTTTTTAAATATTATCCAATACACAGCTTCTTTGAATATTTATTTATAACTTCTCCCCTTGTTTTGAATATATATATATATATATATATATATATATTTGTTTTTGGGGGCACACATTAATATGGGGATAATTTGTACGAGTTAGATATTTAATCAATTATTGCACAATTGACACTCTTGAACCTTATTCTAGCATTTTTATGAAGTCCATTGTCTTTTTGTGTAACTGCACTTATTCTTGAACTATAGGGCATGGCTAAAGTGTTTGGTTCAAAGGGTAAGGAATGAGTACAAACAATTAGCTCATGTAGGCTCAAATTGGTTCATTAAAGGGTTGTCCTTGTGAAGACAACAACATTATGGGTAGGATAATTTAGCCAAGTGGGTAATCCTATTGCATTAATCATTTTTCAAGAAATACAATTAGCATTTGCTTTGATAAACTTAAAGAAAAGTTCTAGCATTCTCATCATGTTCATTAAAATCAAAGTAAAGCTTCAAAGAATTCATAACATTTTTCACAAGTTCAAGCACATACAGTAGCCTTCACTTAGGAATAAGGTCAAGACTCTATCAACATATATCATCATTTGAAACCTAATATTGTTTAGCTAATTTCATAACAGATGCCAGAAAACAGAGAAAAAAAATATGTGATTGTTTCCAAGCCTGTCTACTAATCATCCTAAATGTCCTAAATAAAATAAAATAAATAAATACTAAAAATGGAAAAAAAAAAATCATGCTAGCTAGAGCATACTAATCTAATAAAGAAAAATAAAATAGAGATATGAAATGTTAACACACCCCCACACTTAATTCTTACATTGTCCTCAATGTAAGCACATGCAAAATATAATGTAAAAATATAAGTAAAAAGTGAGTAGAAAACAAATCTAGTGGGTTGCCTCCCACAAAGCACTTGATTTAACGTCCTCAGTCAAACGTAGCTAGTATCATCCAAAGTTGTCCCCACCATCATTTGGATATTTCATGGCTTCAAAGATATTGAAGCGAATTACCTCCCTATCAAATTCCTAGGTGAGCCTCCACTATGGACATCAATTTTCATTTGAGCAGTTTTTATAAATGGTCTTCCCAATAATGGTGGTGTAGACATGGTGTAAGAGTCATCACTCATGTCCAGAAGATAGAAATCCACTAGAAAGATCATTTCATCTACCTGCATTAAGACATCTTCAATAACACCTTTAGGGTAAATGTTAGTCCTGTCAGCAAGTTGTATAATAACACCAATTTCTTTTAAAGGACTTAGATTTAAAGAAGCATAAATATGATATGGCATGACATTTATAGATGCTCCTAAATCTAACATGGCCTTTTCAAGCCTAGTGTTATTATTTTTATAGGGATGGTGAAACTACTTGGGTCCCGAAATTAGGGTAGGAGCTTTCTTCGTAGCACAGTAGACACATTGTCTCCCACACTTACCACTTCATTACCTTTTAATTTGCGCTTGGGTGTTCACAGTTTCTTGAGAAACTTTGCATACTTGGGCACTTGCTTGATAGTATCTAGAAGTGGAATGTTCACTTGCACTTTTCTAAAGGTTTCCAAAGCCTCTCTTTCATGTTCTTCCTTCCTTGTATTCCTAAACCTGTTAGGAAAAGGAAACATGGATATATCAATGTAAACATGAGGTTTAGATTTTTCCTTTTGGTGCCACCTTAGCCTCTTTTGGGGTGGTCTTTTCTTCATTGCATTCGGTGTCCTTGGGCCCTTGTTCAGGCTCCTCTAATTGCTTCCCACTTTTTAGACTTATGGCATTGACAGTCTCCTTTGGATTTATTACAGTCTATGAAGGGAGCGTGTCAAATGCCATTGCTTATTGTCTTTCTACAGATGTGGCCAGTTGACCCATTTGATTTTCCAGGTTCCTTATAGTTGCATGAGTATCCTTCTAGAACTTAATAGTGTTATTTGCTAGAGTATTAATTAAGTCTTCAAGAGACTTACTTTGGGGTTGTTGGGATAACTGTGGTCTAGTTTGGTATTGTTTTTGTGGTGGCCTAGGATTAGGGAATCTGGGTGGATTATAAGTAGCACCTGTTTGTTTAGTACATGCATAGCTAAAATTTGGGTGATCCCTACATCTAGGGTTATAAGAATTTCTATACGGATCATACTTGGGCCTCTATATTGGAAAACCACATACAACATTGACATGTTCCTCTTAAAGGGTGGGACATATGTCAGTAGGGTGTCCCACTAGAAAGCATATGCCATATGGCTTAACCTATCTAATGGCTAGCTGTTAAACTAAAGCAGTTAGATTATTCAATTTCTATTCCAGATTAGAGTTAGTGCTTACCTAATTTACCTTAATAAATGGGTTAGTTCTGGTGCCAAATTGTTGAGAATTGGCAGCCATGGTTGCAATTAAAGTCTGTGCTTCAACTAGTGTCTTGTTTACCAGAGCCCTGCCACTTGTAGCATCAATCATATTTCTTTTTGTAGGTGCTAGCCCTTCATAAAAGTATTGGAGCAAAAGTTGCTCACTTGGTGTTGTGGGAAACTAGCACGTAACTTTTTGAACCTTTTCCAGCATGCATAGAGTGTTTCTCCATCGAATTGCACAATGCCACATATTTGTTTCCTTATTGTTGTGGATCTTGAAGCTGAAAAATACATTTCTAAAAATTGTCTTTTCATCTCATTCCATATGGTGATAGATCCAGAAGGCAGATAATAGAGCCATTTCTTAGAATTGTCTGCTAAAGTGTAAAGAAAGGCTCTACGCTTGACTTGTTCTTCTATAATGTTTGCTGGTTTCATGCTCGAGCAGACTACATGAAATTTCTTCAAGTGTTGGTTTGGGTCTTCTCCATCTAAACCCTTGAAAGTAGGCAACAAATGAATTAGTCAAATTTAAGCTCAAAACCTACCTCTAGGTTGGGGTAGACAACGCACAAGGGTTGTTGCTCTAAGCCAGGTGCAGCTAATTCCTTCATAGTTAGGTTGACTATTGCCATCTCTTGTTGTTCGGGTTTTGAATAACTTGAAGAAGTGGGCTCAACTGTATTTTCTGGCAGTGTACCAGTCCTTTAGATCTCAAGTTGTAGGAGTGATCCATTCAATATATCCTGAGATTTAGAAAAAAATAAAAATAAATAAAAACTAAAAATAAAAAATACGAAGAATTTTAAAATTAAAACTAATAATTAATGGCAAAATTGTAAAGCCAATTTTCAACAACAGCGCCAAAAACTTGACAAGCTTGAAATCATGCAAGTATACATGGTTGGTGTACAAGTGATAAATAATTTAAGAACAAAGTTTATCGAACCTACAAGGATTATCACAATTTCTACATTTAGTTATCAGTTCGTTAGCAAAATTAATAAAAAGAGGTTTTTGAATAATTGTAAATAAAAGACAGAAAATAATTAATTATGAATTAAAATACGATGGCAAAAAGTATGTGATCATGGGTCTATCCTCACCACTAGCCTAAAATTTAACCAAATATGTCAGGAATAAATATTTAATTTATTGAATCTTGAATTACTATTGGAACTCAAAATCATTCTTGAATTCTTAACTTTAGTTTTAGAAGTCTAAGTACCTTTAAGACTTTCCATCTTTTCTTATTGTGTAGTTGGTTAAAGATATGCCTATTAACCAACTCTAAATTATGAACAACCTAGAGATATGCTTACTGAATTTAATTCACTCTTTGCATTAAGATCTAAAAAGATGATAACTAAACTAGGCAAGATTATAACAATTGTTTAACCTTTATTTTTAGGTATTAATCCTACTCATGACAGCAGCTACATAATAGTACTTCGAATAATAGTATTAACTATTAAGTAAGAATACATTAAACTAGAGGTAGGCATATTCATGAAACAAACTAGTTGCTTACTCTAATTCTACATGCATAGTCATGACATTTAAACATAAAATTGAACACATCAATAATCAAGAATTGAAATTAAAAATTCATCATGACATTAATTTAATTAAATCATAGTTTGGGGCTAGGAATTGCCCATAATCACATAAAATATTTAGGTAGCCATAAAAACAACAAAATTCAACAGATGTAATAAATAATTCATCGTAATAAAGAAAAGAGTAAAGAAAGAATCTAATTTTGTAGAGTTATTGGAGCCAAAGGAACCAATAAAATCAATCTTCAATTTCTTCTTTAGTCTTCCTTCAAAAATCTTCAATAATATCACAAAGATTAATTTAGTTTTTGATCAATTTTGTGTATTTTTTGGACTGTTGGTTGAATTGCTGCATTGCGCTTCTTGATTGCTGTTGATCTTCTTTTCTCCTTTTTTTTCTTCTCTCTTTTTTTTTTTTTTTTTAAAAAAAGGGGCTCTAAAGTGCCATTCTTTTTATTAATAAAGAAAAAATACACACTCATACAATAGGGTGAGATTCGAACTTGGGTTTCTGGTAGGAGGATCGGAAGTCTTATCACCTGAATCACAAGAGATTCCTAAAATTATGGATAATGAAACTTGAATGATTATGATTAACGGATTATGATTGATAAATATTAATTTTGTATTAGCTTATTTTTTTTAACTTTTATACGAAATCTTTTTGCACAATTCGAACTTCCTCTGCAGAAAACACAAATTGTTATGGATTAAATGGATACTAGACAATTAAAGAAGAAAGTTGTAGAAAAGGATTTTTTTTTTATTTTTTATTTCTTTCTTTACCATACCTTGAACCCATGACCAACAACTCAATAATAAAGTTTTTGCCACCTTACTTCATCTTAATATATATATATATAACATTATAACCTAAAGATCCTTGGCTCAAATGAAATACGGATACCTAAGTGTATCCACATCTGTTTGTGTATATCCAGTTGTCAAATAAAGTTAATAAAATATCCATAAAAATTTTAAAAAATTTCAAGTAATTATATTTTCTCATAATTAATAAAATAAACAATTAAAGCATATAAGAATAATAAAATAAGTGTAAATATAGAGGAATGAATTACTAAAAGTATGTATAAAATATCACATGTTACTACGCATAATATTATGAAATAATGATGTTAAAAGCTGGAAATGTATAGTTTCTATATTCTAATCAAAATCTATATTCCTGTTGTAAAATTGAGTAAAAACTTATATACTAATACTTATGGCAAGAATTAATAAATGCTTATTACACTTGATAAACATTAATTTTGAAAGCCAAAAACTATTAAACATATGAAATATTATGAGAATAAAATTTAGTGTTGTAAATTACTAGTAATAAATACTTATAAAATGGAATAAAGAGTGTCTACTCACAATATTGTATCATTGATGTTGTTCCAATTGTTCCGTAGGATCTTCTGCATCCTCCCTTCCTATATAATCACACTTGTGTCAAAAATAAGAATTATGTCATAACTAGTTGGTTCATTTTAAATTAAACAATATTCTAAAATATGCTAAAATACGGGCCATTAACATATAACTTATTTCTCTTCTTTATAGTTCAAAGTACTCAAAATGCTAACGATCAACTTAGATATTCCTAATATCCTTATCCATTAAAATAGCATACCCAATTATCCTATGTAAAATCCTTCCTTTAGAATACTAAATTGTTTAAAACATGTTTAGTCACAGAATATATGCTTAGTTAAGTCTTTATAACTTCATCTAAAGAACTCGGAATGACAAACTGTAAAATGTTTCAAATATTGGACATGTCAAGCTTTCAAACAAGACATAATTTATTCAGTTTCAATCTTTAAAACCATTTTAAGACACAAAAATATCAAGGGTTCAAAACAGGATTTCTAGCATGATGTTGATAAAACCATCCTTAGTTAAATATATATAAGAGTAAATAAATTTTTTTACCACCGAACTTTTGGAGTTGTTAAAAAAATATCATCGAACTTTGATTTGTTACTTTTATATTATTAAATTTTACAAATCATACAAAAATACCATCAAACTTTTTTTGTTATTTTCATACCATTAAACTTTACAAAATGTTACAAAAATACTTTCGAAGTATGTGTAACTTGACATTAACTCCCCGTTAACTTATTGATGTTAATCAAATTTTTGTAACATTTTGTAAAGTTTAATAATATGAAAGTAACAAAAAAAGTTTGATGGTATTTTTGTAATATTTGTAAAGTTTATTGGTATAAAAGTCACAAATCAAAATTCAATGATACTTTTTTAACAACCCCAAAAGTTTGGTGGTAGAAAAATCTATTTTACTTTATATATAATTTTGCGTAGAACACTCCGAATAACAAACCATAAATCCATATTCAACTAGACTATCATAATATTTAAAAACAACATATAACTCATCCAATTCCTATCAGTAAAACTATTTTAAATAACAAAAACTGATTACACTCCCAATAGATTTTTCCGACACTAATATCATTAGACATACCCTTTGTTAAATTAGCATAATTTTATTTAGAGATATTGAAATGATAAATCGTAAATTGTATCTTGATATAGAAGTCCATATATTTCCAAAGAGACATAACACAAAGTATAATTCGTGCTGGATATTTCTCAGTTTTCATCCCATGTTTCTAAATATAGTTTTTAGATATCTAAAATCTTAGTCTTAAGCTTTAAAGTTTCGTCCAAGAAGAATATCCTTTCCACCACAAAGTTTATCAATAACACCTAAGATTTATCTTAGATTTCATGTTAAGAATCAATCATAAAAATAAAAGTTTAAGCTAAGAATGAGAGGAAATTGATACTTAGAAGAGTAAATGGAAAATGTTTTAGTCTTTTTCCTTATATAAGCTTTTTTTTTTTTTTTTTTTTCAATTCCAAGCCAATTAGGCTCATTAGTGTTACTAAAACCCATTAAGCCCATTAGTAATAGTAAGGCCCATTAAGCCAATTAGTGATACTAAGGCTCAATAAGTGAGTTTTTTATACCTATATAGCAAATATATGATAAAAAGTGCTAATTTTACCTAAATAGCAAATTTAGGTAATGAAACGGTGAGTTTCAATTAAATAGTATATATGATTTTTACCAAAATGCCCTTTTATTAATTCCTTTGATTTATAAGTATGTAAAGCTTACAATATTTTCTAAAAATTTTGTAAGGCTTACAAAAGTCATGATAATTCAATTTTTTATAGTTATTTTTAATTTAATTATTTTTATATTTATATTTATGACTTTGATACTAATTACTGATTACTCTTAACTGGAACTGATTACATTGATTACAGAAGTCATGTGAATGTACAGGTTACATACAAAATAAATTTGTACAAAAGTCATGTGAATGTACAGGTTACATACAAATTTTGTATGTAACCTGTACATTCACATGACTTCCATAAGCTGTTCAAAACACAATAACATACAAACAATACAATGCAAATGCATAAAACAGCAAAGAAACAGTAGCAAATTAACCTAGAGAAGTCATGTGAATATACAGGTTACATACACATTTATTTTGTATGTAACCTGTACATTCACATAACTTCGATGAGCTGTTCAAAACATCAATAACATACAAATAGTACAATGTAAATGCATAAAATAGCAAAGAAATAGAAGCAGATTAACCTACAGAAGTCATGTGAATGTATAGGTTACATACACATTTATTTTGTATGTAACCTGTACATTCATATGATTTCCATAAGCTGTTCAAAACAACAAGAACATATAAACAGTACAATACAAATGCTCATATTTATTTTGTATTTGTTTTTCTATGATTTATGTCATTTTACAATATATTTTTATTGTATGTACGGGTTACATTCAAGTTTAGTTTGTATGTAAACATTACATTTAAATCTGTGAACTTTGAAGGATTTTGGGGTGAAAAATGTCATTTGTGCTTCACCAAAACACAGTCATTTTGCTATTTTAAGCAAAAAGTCAGTTTCCTTCATTTATGTGCTATCTCAGGTAATTAATTCTCATTAAGCTCATTAATGATACTAAGGCCCATTAAGCCCATTAATGATACTAAGGCTTATTAGACTAAACACCCACATTAGCATTCTTAAATCTAAAAGTAAAACTTATTAGTCTCTAAGAAATTTTTAAAGGTATTACCATATTTAATTATAATTGTAAGGCAAATGCCTAATCAATAAAGATATTTAAAACAATTTATGTTATTAATTTTTCCCGAAAGAAAGTAGGGTCTCACAACTCTACTCCCCTTAATAAAAATTTCATCATCAAAATTTACGAATTTGATTTGAATAGTTGTGAATACTTGGTGTGCATTTGATCTTCAAGTTTCCAAGTTGATTCTTCAATTGCATGATTTCTCTAAAGAACTTTCTCCAAATGAATTGTCTTATTTCAAAGGACTTGTTCCTTTCTATCAAAAATTTGTACTGGTTTTTCTTCATATGTCTTATCTTACTTCAAGAAATGGTTGATCCAAAACATGGGAAGGATCAGACACATACCTTTGAAGCATTGCAACATGAAATACGTTATGGATTTGTGAAATTTAAGAGTGTAAATCCAAGGGTAAACAACTAGACCAATGCGCTTTATAACTTTGTACGGACCGATATATGAAGGACTCAACTTGCCTCTTTTTCCAAATCGAATGACACCCTTCCATGGAGATAATTTTAAGAATACGCAATCTCCAACTTCAAATTCAACAACCTTTCTTTTAGAATCAGAATAACTCCTTTTTTCTATCTTGAGCAACTTTCAATCTTTCTCTAATTATTCGAATTTTATCGGACATCATGTCAGCATATTTGTGATGTAGAAGTCTTCATTCACCTAATTCATCCCAACATATAGGTGTTCTACACTTACTACCATATAATGCTTCATAAGGAGCCATCCAAATACTTAAATGATAGCTATTGTTGTAAGCAAATTCCATCAGCGATAAAAGATCATCCCAATTGCCTTTAAATTGCAAAACATAGGCACATAACATATCTTCAAGGGATCGAATTGTTTTTTCTAATTAGACATCTGTTTGTGGATGAAATACAGTACTACATTTCAACCTCATTCCCTTAACTTTCTAAAGACTTGGCCAAGACAAGGAAGTAAAGCGCAGATCTCTATCTAACACAATGGAGATTGGAACACCATGTAATCTAACAATCTCTTCCACATACAATTTGGCTAACCTATCTATAGAGAATGTTGATTTCACTAGTAGAAAATGGACTGATTTAGTCAACCTATCAACAACAACCCAAATTACATAATGACCCTTTTGAGTAAGAGGGAGTCCCATTAAGAAATCCATTATTATATGTTCCCACTTCCATTCAGAAATAGGTAGTGGTTGTAAAGGCCCAGAAGGTTTCTGATGTTCTGTCTTGACTTGTTAACAAATCAAACACTTGGATACAAATTATGCTATTTCTCGCTTCATGCCTTTGCACTAATAATGGTCCTTCAAGGTTCAATACATTTGAGTACTGCCTAGATGCATGGAATAACCAGAGCAATGAGCCTCTTCTAGAATTTTCCTCTTCAAGTTTTGATCATCGAGAACACACAATCTGTTGTTAAAAACTAAAGCTCCATCGTCTCGAATAGTAAAATCCACTCGTGAACCGTTTTACAGCTTCTTTTTCAATTGGACTAGCATAAAATCTTGAAATTGAGCTTCACGAACTCAATCAATTAAACTAGGTCTTAACCAAAACCTAGCAAGCAAAGTTCCCGATTCATCAAATGATAACTATGCATTTGATTTCTTCAACTCGAAAAGTAAAGGAAGATATCTTGTCTTTAAATAAGCTAAAGAACTTGTTGCGTTTCTACTAATTGCATCTATAACCATGTTGGCCTTTCATGGATAGTAATCGATAACACATTCATAATCCTTGATTAGTTCCATCCATCTCCTTTGTCGTAGGTTCAACTCTTTTTTTGTAAGTACATATTTCAAACTTTTGTGATTAGTAAAAAATTTGACATTGCTCTCCATATAAGTAATGTCTCCATATCTTTAATGCAAAGACTATTTTGTGAGTTCTAGATCATGAATAGGATAATTGAGTTCATGTGGTTTGAGTTGTCTTGAAGCATAAGAAATGACCTTACCATGTTGCATGAGGACACTTCTTAGTCCTTGACAAGAAGCATCACTAAATACTACGAATCCACCATTACCTGAAGGAAGAGTAAGTACTGGAGTAGAGGTTAAATGATTCTTCAACTCTAGGAAACTCTTTTCACACACATCATTACACACAAATTTATATTTTTTCTTGTCAAGCGTGTTAATGGTAGTGCAATCCTTGAAAAACCCTCAATAAACCGGTGATAATGTCCAACTAATTCCAAAACAATTCTTATTTTAGTCACATTTGAAGGTCTTTCCCAATTAAGTATAGCCTTTATCTTTTGGTGGTCAACCGAGATTCCTTCTGATATTACATGCCCCAGAAATGAAACTTGATCCAACCAAAGTCGACACTTGCTAAACTTGGCATATAGTCTCTTCTCTCTCAGTGTTTGTAACACAAGTTTGAGATTGTCTCCATGCTCTTTCTTACTTTGAGAATAGACCAAAATATCAACAATGAAAATGATAACAAACCTATCCAAGAAAGGACAAAAAACTTGATTCATGAGATCCATAAATGCTGCTAGAGCATTAGTTAAAGCAAATGGCATGACCAGGAATTTGTAGTGATCATAATGAGTTCTAAATATAGTTTTGGAATGTTTGATTCCTTTATTTTTAGTTGATGATAACTAGATCACAGATCAATTTTTGAAAACATTGTTGCACATTATAATTGATCAAATAAATCATCAATATAAGGGAGGGGAAATTTGTTGCATATGGTGACCTTATTTAGATGTATATAGTCAATACATAACCTAAAGGTATCATCTTGCTTTTTCACAAACAAAACTGGAGCTCCCCATAGTGACATGGTAGGTCTAATAAAATCCTTATCCACTAACTCTTGTTACTGGATTTTTAACTCCTTCAATTATGATGGAGCCATTCTATAAGGAGCTTGAGACATTGGACTCGTGAGAGGAATTAAATCAATAGAAAAATCAATTTCTCTTTTAGGGGGTAAACAAGGAGTCCAGGAAACTCTTTAGGGGAAAACATCAAAAAAATCTTGGACAATGGGATTATCTTGTAATTGAACTTCCTTGACTCCATTATCAATGACATGAGCGATGAACACTATTTTGACCTATATTTTGTTATATTTTTAATCATTTATTTTATTATTATCTTATTTTGGAGGGTATTTTTGTATTTTGTAGGCTATTGGGCATTTGGAAGAATATTGGACTAAAATGAACAAAGGGAGTGAAAATGGAGTAAAATGGGCAAAGGCATGTAAGCCTTACATTGAAAAATAGTCATTATGTAAGGGGCACATACAAGTCATGTACAACAAGGCACGTCATAGCGAAGAAATTTGTGTGCCGTGGTAGGACACACTCAGGTTTTTATATTGGGGATGCAAATTCAACGTGCACTGTGGAGAGAAAATTTGTGTGTCACGGTGGGGAGCTCTTGGGTTTTACTATGGGGTCTATTTTCAGCCTTGTGCCATGGCGGGTAATTTTGTATGTTGGGAAATTCTAGACATGTCAAGAATTCATTTTACCATTATAAATGCCCTATTATACTTTAACAAATAAATGTTTGAGCAGCCAAGAACCACCTCCAATCCTTAGCTTTGTAGTAGCTTGGATTTCCACCCAAAATTCACCCAAAGTCAAGAGAAGACCCTCATTGTTGCAGCGAGTCTAAGGAATTGAGAAGGACAACCAACCAACTTTAAGGATTTGGAGCTAGGAGATCAATTGGGGTATTTTTATTGTTATATTTCTTTCTTCACTTAAATTTTGAGTATGCCTCTCATAACTAAATTGATTGATACCAATTTGGTTATGTTTGGCTAATTTATATGTATGAGATATTAGTATTGCTTCCAATGATTGGAAGAACCATTTTGTAATTTAATTAAATATGAGTTGTGGATTCATTTCTTGTTCATGTTCTTAATATCTTTGATTATGAATTAATGATGGGCCAAATCTTGATTGTAGTTAAAGAAAATATGTTAGAAATAGGCATTAGAAATGCCATCTTTGTTTGGTTGTGCATTATAAACAAGTGCCTAATTTGATTGCATTGACTTGTGTTAAATTAGGTGGTTATAATATTTCCTTGAGCTAATTCCAATTAATTAGTTAATGGTCTGGATCAAAGAAGTTAATTAATTGATTGTAGTAAAAATTGCCATTAATTTAGAATTTTCTAGATTTAGTGAAAAAATCAATAAATTTGACTTTTAATTGAATTATTAAATTTGTTCTTTTCATGAAGGGATAGCAAACTAAGATTCTCGTATGTATCCATCATCCTTATCTTGGCTGCGATCTCTTTTACTTTCAATTATTTAGTTGTTGAATTAATTTAGAATTTATAATCTTTTCTGTCATTCGACAATTGGTAGAATGCTTAGAATTATTTGTTCAACTAAATAAGAAAATAAGTAACGTTTTAAAACAACTACTAATTTCTTGAGAGATCGACCTTCTGTAACATGTCAATTGATATAGGTGACTCGTGCACTTACGAGCAAAAAATTTGTGTGTTAATTTTTTAGAACCGTTGTCAAGCAATTAGCTTTTTAAATTATTTATTTTCGTTTTTGTTTAGTTTGTTTTCGTATTTCTTTATTTTTGTGATTTTCTTTTTATTTTGTAATGTTGTTAATATTTATGTTTTGTTTTGTTATTTTTAGTTTCTTAACTATTTTTATTTCTTTGATTTTTTTTTTTAGTTTTTTATTTTATTTTTATTTCTTGTGTTATTTATTTTCATTTTTTGAGATATATTTTCTAGTGCTTTGATTTCTTTATTGTTTTTGTTAGTATATGAAAGGTACCGTTCATATAATACATCAACATATTCAAAAGAGCACCTAATTAGGCTGGATACTGATATCCAAGTGCCATTACACGAACATTTTGAAGAGCCACGTAACATGACATACATAGAGGTATGTGGCATTTGTGATTTATATGTACATAATGCTAATGTTTGCGCATTTGCAGGTGATTACCTGTATATGGACATAATGCTAATGTCTACTAATTAGGAATTTGATCTTAATGAGAGATGTCACTCTGAAACCTAGAATGATCCATATACCTATATTCCTGAGTTGGAAAATCACCATAATTTTTCATGGGAAACAAACACTAACCCACCTTATGCCCCATACCTAATGCAAGGCTTAAATTTTAATCCGTACTACTCACCCAATCAACCTAGGAAACAAACCTTGAAAGAGAACTTGAACACTTTTATTCAAGTTAGTATAAAAATCAAGAGAGAAATAATCAAAGGTTGGATTCCTTAGAGGCATCTATTACAAGGGTGGAAATACAAGTTGGGAAATTAACAAAACAATTGCAAATACAAGAAGAGTTGCCTAATCAAACTGTGCAAGTGAAAGATAACATAATCCTTCAAAGTGGTAAAAATTTGAACAATGCTTATTTTACTAGAATTTTTAATGATTTATCACTTAATGTAGAAAATACAGATTGAGAGCATGGAAATCTCAAAGAAGGTCAAGTCAAGAAGAACAAGGATGAATAATCTTCATCTCCTATGCAACATAAGGACTTGAGACCTATGCATCCCCAAATCCTTTTTCATACCAATTCAAGAAAAAAATGTGTGTTGTACTTCAACGGAGCTTATTACCAAGATGGAAGGATGTGCTTAATGACATGCTAGCTTGAAAATTTAAAATCACAAGCTTCAAGATCTTTGATGATGGTGGATAGAAATGGATTAGCAACGTCTTGCTAAGACGTTAAAGAAGGCGCTTGGTGGGAGGTAGCACAATATTTTAGGTAGTATTTCTCTTTTAGTTTAATTAGTTGTCTATTTTCCCCTTTTAAATGCTTTTTTGGACATTTACGTAGTTGAAAACATTGAGGACAATGCTTAGTTTAGGTTTAGGGGGTGCAAATAGGTCCAATAAAAACTTTTTGATACAAAATTATCATACTTCTTGTTAATTTAAAGTAAGTAATTGAATCTTTATGCATATTTTATTTGATTTCTTGAACATGTTTAAGGTTTGTTGTAAAAGTTATTTTTTTTTTTTCATAGTTTATGCTTTATGCTTCAAGCTTTTGATATTGAATTTGAGATTAACCCAAATCTAGTATTTAGGAATTAAATAGTGAAGACTATCTTGTGAGATAATTATTGACCCAAGAGCGTTTCAATTTAAGAGATAATCGCCTTTCTACTCTTTTAAACACTTTTCTTATTATTTCAAATTGTTAATTGATCTCTATAAGTTTTTGCAATGAATTGTAGGATTTTTAACCTTTGATGAAACATCATATACTTATTTGTATTGCTTAGATTAATGATTTAAGTAAAATTTATAGTATATGCCTATTTCACTCATGCTTGACTTAAAAAAAAAAGAGAGAGATATATGGGGATCCCTAAAATCAACACAAAAAAAGAGCAAAAAAACTTATCATTCACAAAATACACATGTATATGAGTCCACTCCCTAAATAATAATAAAAAAATATGACCCTAAAGTTCTACAAGTGGCGAGATGGTTATTGTAAAAAAAAAAAAAAAAGTTGAATCCCCTCGAAGTCAATGTAATTTCATTCATTTTAAACAACATACTTAAAATATTTGCTTGATAATTTTAATTGATGCATGAAAATAGTAATGTGATTTCTTCATAAATCCTACTATTTGATTCTTTTCATGAGATCAATTTTATGCACTTTTTGAGACTTTCTTGTTTAATTATATGTGAATATATTAGCTCATTTCTTTACATAACTTCTATTTGCATATACTTTATTGAGAGTTTGAACCCATAGAATCTGTGTGATATTAAGAGCGAATCTTGTGTTGTGATGCAAAATTGATTTGCATGATGAACTTTGATGTGTTGAGATAATTGAATGAGCTTGTGCATGAGCCTCGATTATAAATTGAAAATAAACTAAAGCATGAGAAATTTTGGAGATTTAAGTTTGTAGTTTTGTTTGTAGTATTGTTATTTATCTTTTTAGTTTTTGATTTTGTAGGATGTTTGTGGGCATCATCTTTAGAAACCCTCGCTTGACGATAACTCGTCCACTACAACAATTAGGGGTTTAAAGGCTTATTGCATATGCTAAATGCAACCGTGACAATTCCACCAAAGTGATTTAGGTTAGTATAGTTTAATTTTAGTTTTGCTAGAGGACTAGCAAAATGTAAGTTTGTGGGTATCTAATGAACACTATTTTGACCTATATTTTGTTATATTTTTAAACATTTATTTTGTTATTATCTTGTTTTGGAGGGTATTTATGTATTTTCTAGACTATTGGACATTTGGAAAAATATTGTACTAAAATGAACAAAAGGAGTGAAAATGGAGTAAAAAGGGCTAAGACATAAAGCTTTACATTGAAAAATAGACATTGTGTAAGGGGCACGTACGAGGCATGTACAACAAGGTGCATCGTAGCGAAGAAATTTGTGTGCCACTGTAGAACACTCTGGGGTTTTTATGTTAGGGATACAAATTCAACGTGCGTTGTACCAAGGAAATTTGTGTGTCGTGGTGGGGAGCTCTTAGGTTTTACTATGGGTCTGTTTTCAACCTTGCACCATGGTGGGTGATTTTGTATGCCGGTGCTCACATACAAAAAAATTGACCAGAAATCCTAGATGCTCCCAAAATTCGTTTCACCCTTATAAATATCCTATTATACTCTTACAAGCACAAGTTTGAGCAGCTAATAACCACTTTCAACCCTTAGCTACTATAGCAGCTGAGGTTTCCACCTAAAATCAAAAAAAGACCCTCCATTATTGAAGCTACTACAAGGAATTGAGAAAAAAGACCAACCCACTTCAAGGATTTGGAGCTATGAGATCAATTGGGGTATTTTTATTGTTATATTTATTTCTTTTCTTAGATTTTGAGTATGCCTCTCATAACTAAATTGATTGACACCAATTTGGTTATGTTTGGCTAATTTATATGTATGAGATATTAGTATTGTTTCCAATGATTGGAAGAACAATTTAGTAATTTAATTAAATATGAGTTTTGGATTTATTTCTTATTAATGTTCTTAATATCTTTGATTATGAATTAATGATGAGCCAAATCTTGATTGTAGTTAAAGAAAATATGCTATAACTAAGCATTAGAAATGCCATATTTGCTTGGTTGCGCATTATGAATAAGTGCCTAATTTGATTGCATTGACTTGTGTTAAATTAGATGATTATAATATTCCCTTGAGATAGTTCCAATTAATTAGTTAACAGTCCGAATCAAAGAAGTTAATTAATTAATTGTAGTGAAAATTTCCATTAATTTGGAATTTTTTAGGTTTAATAAAAAAAAAATCTGACTCTTAATTGAATTACTTAAGTTGTTTTTTCCATGAAGGGATAGCGAACTAAGATTCTCATGTGTATCCATCATTCTCACCTTGGCTGTGATCTCTATTACTTTCAATTATTTTAGTTGAATTAATTTAGAATTTACAATCTTTTCTACAACCCAAAAATTGTTAGAATGTTTAGGATTGTTTGTTTAACTAAATAAGAAAATAAGTAATGTTTTAAAACACCTACCAATTCCTTGAGAGATCGACCTTTAGGTAAATTGTCACTTGCTATAGGTGACTCGTGCACTTGCGAGTAATTAAAATTTGTGTATCAATGAGCAAGGAAAGCTGGACATCCTTTCTTAAGAAGTTTATTTGCGGTGATTGCAGAAATCACACAAGAAGGAAGAACTTGACAATCTCCAACAAAAGTAATGCAAGGTTTTCCAGGAAGGTTGAACACTACCTTTTTTGGAAACAATTGACAAATGCATGGTGAGTAGCTAGCCAATCCATTCTCAATATGGCATCAAACTCAAGAATTTTTTAAGGGATTAGATTATCTAATAACTCTTGATCCCCTAATTTGACAATGCTGTCTTTATACACTTTTCTAACTATTATGGACTCCTTAAATGGTGTAGCTACTACTAGAGGATGCTCTAATTTATCCAATTCAACATTAGTGTGCATACTAAAAGTAAATGACACAAAAGAATTTATAGCTCTATGATCAATCAAAACATAGGCATCACAGCCAAAGATAGGCATCGTAACCACAATCACCTCTAGAGTAGCTTGAGCATCCTGATGGGTTAGACCAAACTATCTCCTTGCTTCCTTGGTGGTTGCTTGATTTGGCATTGATCCATGCGACTGATTGCTATTAGATGTAAGAATCAGACAATCCTTAATATGACCCATTTTCCCACAATTTCTATGGTATAGGTACAAAAAAGTTGCAAATAGGTTCCAATACCACCCATTATGAAAATTGCACTACGGATGCAAAAATACTCAATTGTGGGGTGCATGCGAGAGAAAATTGTAAGAAGAGTTTCGGTACCAATTGTCATAAAAATTGTACTACAAATGCATAAACACACAAATTTTGGGTGTATGTATGCAAAATAGTTGTAAAATTTTCTCTGGTACTATCTGTCATGAAAAATTGCTCTACAACTAAAAATTACCTAATTTTTGGTGTATATGAAAAAAAGTTCTAGAAAGAGATCATGTACCACCTTACATGAAATTTGCCATACGAACATGAAAATACTCAATTTTCGAAAATATGCCAATAAAGTTGTGAAACATGCACTAGTAACACCAGTTGTGAAAATTGCAATATGATTATAAAAATACTCAATTTTTGGATATATGGGCCAAAAATATACTAAAAGTGCATTGGTAATGCCTATCATATTTCAAGTATATGTGCAAAAAAATTGTAAAAATACTCCATTACTACCCGTCATTAAAATTGTACTATGTATTTAAAAATACACAATTTTTGGGTGCATGTGAAAAAAGGTTATAGAAAGACTTCCGAAAATACCTCTTATGAAAATTGCACTACGAATACGAACATACTAAATATTTTGCTCTAGTAGAGTAAAAGTTGTAAAAACAACTCTGGTACCATTGGTCACGAAAATTATAGAACGAATGTAAAAATAGTTAATGTTTGGATTCATTAGAGAAAAAGTTGCAAAAAGTACACCGTTGCACCCATCAAATTTTTTTTACTACAGAAGCAAAAATACTCTATTTCTTAGTATATATGCAAAAAAGTTTCAAAAGGTGTATTGGTAACACAAGTCATAAATATTACGAATGCAAAAATACACAATTTTTCAGTATATGAGAGAAAAATTTGTAAAAATTATTCTGGTGCCAACCGTCTTGAAAATTGCAACACATTTGTGAAAATACTCAATGTCAAACACTATCACCAATCATAAAATTGTATTACAGATACAAAAAAACTCAATATTAGGATACATGTGCAAAAAAGTTGCAAAAGGTACACAAGTAACACAAGTCATGAATATTGCATTACAAATTTAAAAATACACAATTTGCATATGTGCGTATATGTGTGAAAAAAAGTTACAAAGAGTGTTTGCTACCACCAGTCCTAAAAATTGCACTACTAATGCAAAAATACTAAATTCTTGATTATATGTGCAAAAAAGTTACAAAAAAATGTATTGTTATCACCAGTGATGAAAATAGCAATACATGTTAAGAAATACTAATTGTTTTTGGTATATGTGAAAAAATATGCAAAAAGTACTCCAGTATCATATATCATGAAAATTGCAATATGGATGCAAAAATACTAAATTTTTGGGTTTATGTGCAAAAAACTTGTAAAAAGTACTCTCTAACCAATTGTCATGAAAATTACACAAGTATGAAAATATTCAATTCTAAGGTATATGTGCACAAAATTTGTAAATAGTGCTCAAATACCACCCATAATGAAAATTGTACTACGGATGCAAAAATATTCAACTATGGGGTGTATGTGAGAGAAAATTCTAAAAAGAGCTTTGTTATCACTTGTTATGAAAATTGCATTATAGATGCAAAAGTACACAATCTTTTGGTGTATGTATGCAAAATAGTTGCAAAGTTGCTCGGGTACCACTTGTAATGAAAATTGCTCTACGAATAAAAAATACATAATCTTTTGGTGTATATGAGAAAAAGTTGTAAAAAGAGCTCATGTACCGCCATACATGAAAATTGCACTACAAATACCAAAATACACAATTTTTGAATATATGCTAATAAAAGTTGTGAAACATGCATCGATTTATGGCCCAAACATACTTAATTTTTAGGTATATGGGCCAAAAATGTGCTCAATTTTAGGTAAATGGGCCAAAAATGTGCTAAGTGCAACGATATTGCCTATCATATTTCAAGTATATGTGCAAATTTTTTTTAAAAAGTATTCAATTACTACTTGTTATTTTAAAATGGCACTACGAATTTAAAAATACTCAATTTTTGGGTGAATGTGAGAAAAGGTAACAAAAAGACATTCGAAAACACCTCTCATAAAAATTGCATTACGAATGCAAACATACTAAATATTTTGGTGTAGTTGAGAAAAAGTTGTAAAACAAACTTTAGTATCATCGGTCATGAAAATTGCACAACAGATGCAAAAATAGTTAATGTTTGGGTTCATTTGAGAAAAAGTTATAAATAGTGCACTGATGCCACTCATAAAGAAAATTTTACTACAGATGCAAAAATACTCTATTTTCGAGTATATGAGCAAAAAAGTTTCAAAAGGTGTACTGATAATAAAAGTCATGAATATTGCATTATGAATTTGAAAATATAAAATTTTTCAATATATGTGAGAAAAATTTGTAACAAGTACTCCAGTGCCAATTATCTTGAAAATTGCAACACATATGTGAAATTACTTCTCAATTTCAACACTACCACCAGTCATTAAAATTGCATTACAGATGCAAAAATACTTAATTTTGGGATATATGTGTGAAAAACTTGTGAAAGGTACACAAGTAACAAAGTCATTAAAATTGTACTACTCTTTTTTTTTTTGTATACATGCGAAAAATTTGTAAAAAGTATCCCAGAGCTACTCGTCATGAAAATTGCACTACAGATGCAAAAGTACTCAATTTTCTAGTATATATGCAAAAATTTGCAAAAAGTAAATTAATACCACGCATCATAAAAATTGCACTATAGATGCAAAAATGAAATATTTTTTGATGTATATATGAAAAAGTTGCAAAAGGTGCACTGCTACCACTAGTCATGAAAATTGCACTAATGATGATGAAAATACTAAATTTTTGGTATATATATAAAAAAGTTGCAAAAAGCGCTCTGCTACTACGAGTCATGCTAATTGCACTACTAATGTAAAAATATGGAATATTTGGTTATAAATGCAAAAAATTTCAAAAATTTATATGTGAATATTTTGGTATTTTTTATTCAAAACTCCAATCATACTGCTTCATTTTGTATTTTCATTTATGGAGCTTTGGAGGGATGCTATGGATAGAGATTTTGGACCTCAAGTTTGCAATTTAAGGAAAGCGACATTCTCACAGTTATTTGGGTTATCTAGACAACAAGGAATAATTGTCGCTATGATGGGATTGTGTTGCAAATTTCTTGCAAGTATTCGTAAAGTGCAAAAGTAGTAAAGTGTGTGTAAATACGAGTCAAACCTCAAAAACTTAAGGTAATTTTGTATATTAAGACTAGCTATCGAGTTTTTACACTTTCTAACACTATTTAAATGATCGAATTTTTGAAAGTAGATTTTAAATGCCAAATTAAACTAAATGAAATTAAGTAAAAGTAGTTTCAACACAATTAAGAGAGGTTTGGGAATTCAACTTCTCTCGTTCTACTCCTATTGCTTTTTATGTCTCATTAACAATAAAATATAATGAATGGATTATTAATCAAACTCTACTCAAGTAATTATCACCCGTATGTCTATGATCATGTTATTCTAATCCATATAAAACTAACCCACATGTCTGTGACCATCTAAGCATACATGGATCATGAAGTACCTAGAGTTTAAAAGTGATTACACACATAATAATGAAAATTTCTTCCTTATTACACATATGCCAATTTAAGAGATATTCACAATTTCATACTAGTCTGTCAATTGCGCACAAAATTAACAAAATACCTAAATAAGTGATCAACTTATAAAGAAGCATTAAGCACATTAAATTAGATAATTCAAAAACTAAATTTATATTAAATAAACATCAAAAAATCATATTCATAGAATGGGTTCCATTAAATCCCTAGATAAAAGTTTCTAATTCATAATATTC
Organism: Elaeagnus macrophylla; assembly: GCA_029378325.1. Taxonomy (NCBI): domain Eukaryota; kingdom Viridiplantae; phylum Streptophyta; class Magnoliopsida; order Rosales; family Elaeagnaceae; genus Elaeagnus; species Elaeagnus macrophylla. The sequence goes on along the minus strand of CM055643.1, from coordinate 37,689,342 downwards.
ATCTTGGAATTAGCAAAAACAAGATGAAAACTTATAAGAAACAAGGAAATTATACTTAGAATAGATGAATAATGAATCCTAGTGTGAAATCCCTCCAAACATCCTTTCAAGTTGCCTTATCTTGCTCAAAATGGAGAAAACCCTTTTTAAAAATGCTCTACCACTAGCTTCTTCTCTACCTCAAAATGCTTAACTTAGGTTTAAGTTATTAAAAAATTCCCTAATATGGACCTTTGGATCATATCTTAAAAGTTCCAAGGGTTGAGGTTGAAATTTGGAGTAAAAATGGATCCAATAGGGAGTTATTCGAGCATCGGAAAAACATCACGTGCTGCGGCCCCAAAATTTTAGTGTCATGGCACTAGGTGCTTGGATATTTGTGATGTTTGTGTGTTGTAGCTTGGATAGTGCACCACCGCGGCCTAATCCTTCCTGATCATTTTTCCATAATGTCGTGCCACGGCCTAGTTAAGTTTCTGCCATGGCCCTGACCTTCTTGTTGATTTTTTATTTATAGGTGCACCACTGCCAAATTGACACATACGGCGCCGTTCTCACTATTTTTTATCACATTTATAAACCTCTGGGCGCGGCGGCCCAATATTTCCACCACTGCGGCTTAACCTATATTTCTCTTATTTTAGTTCGTTTTCACTCTGTTTGCTATCATTTTACTACATTGAGAAACTTAAACACAAATTAAGTATTTTCGTCATGTATAACATAAAACAAGACAAATAGTTAGCTTAGAAAGAGATAATAACTCTATTTTTATAGAGTTAGTACATCCCCAAACTTAACTCTTTGCTTGTCCCAAGCAAAGCAAACACACAAACTAACTAACCTAAAATTTTAACATCTAAAAATGGTAAATGAGAATTCATAACTATAAGTTACATTAGTTTCAAAATGCTCAATGAATTCAAGGACCCTCAAAGATTAACTAATACACTCAACCTAAATATCCATATGGTTATTAATCTATAATTCATTCATTTAAGTTCATGATCAATTTTTCAATGACATGCTCCGTGTGTGTATTTGTTAGGCCAAACTAGTTATCATCATATGCCATCAAAATAAGCTCATGTCAACCATGCAAATAAAATAATAGTCTACAATAGTATCAAACTTCATAAGTCCACATTTAGTCTCTCTCTCCACTAATGTAAATGCAAATTTAGATTGAAATCAATAGGTCTTTCAAAGCTTGTATTGATAGGATAAGATATGGGTAAGTGTGATAGAAAAAATTTGGGCTTAAATACACCCTTAGATAATGAAATACAAACGAAAAGCTAATGAGCTCACAACCACAAGTGGTGCACCCCCAAATTTAAGTTCTTTTTGCACTTCATTGTTTCCAAACTTTTTTTTTTACTTATATTATATATATATTTTTTAGATAGTCCATTAATCCCAAGAAGGTAAGCCGCACATTCCCAACACACATTAGCTCAACAAAAGATAACACAAAACAAATTCAACTAACGGTGTCATGGGTAAGTGGGATTTATCATTTGGGCTAGGCTAATCACATCGGTAAAATGAAATGAAAAGTTAACATAAAAGCTTAAAATGGGGTAACTAAAAATATCAGTAATCATGGTAGCTTGAGCAGCTCAAACGGTCCAAATAATGCTTGAATCATTTCTCATAAATCATCAAAGCATGAAATCCATAAAAATTTCTCAAAATAAGCATACAATTTCACAAAGTTATGGCATGTGCCTATAGAATGGAGCATTTCAAATAAAAAAATATTAGACATACAGATGCTCAATGAATACACATGTCATAATTACCATATTTCAATTCAAGTCTTATGGATGCCAACCACAATTCATCATTGAGTTCCTATTAAATTCATTCATATACGATTCACCAACACAATCATAGCTATAAATAGTCATTTTTACCACAAAACTATATTCGAAACAAAAGTTTCTCACCCTCAAACTTAATATGCATATTGTCCCCAACATATAATAAAGGAAATAAAAGCAAACAAAGGATGAAAAAAATCCCACAAACTTGAAGCTTTAACATTTTGATTTGTGTCTTTTTGAAGCTCCAATACTTCTGTTTATTACCTACAAAAAAACTCATTAATTTATCAAAAATTGGATTTCCTCCCAACAAGTGCCTCTTTTTATAGTCATTGGCCCAACTTTCATTTTTTCTACCCTACTCCTGATGATCCAAGGTACCCAACTTGACAATGGATATGAGTTTCTCCACCTTTCCTCCATAAACATGCTTGAGTCATTGTCCATTTACCAAAAAATCTCTTTTTCACGTCAATTTCTAATTCCACCGCTCCATGGGAAAATACTTTGGTGATGTTGAAAGGACCCAACCACTCGATTTAAGCTTACCCAAAAATAACTTTAAACGAGAATTAAATAGAAGAACTACTAGACCTAGTTCAAAGTGGCAATCCACAATCCTCTTATCATTCTATTTCTTGGGGTTCTCTTTATAAATCTTAGCATTCTCATAGGTGAAAAGATGAAGTTCATTAAGTTCATTCAATTGTAACATTCTTTTTTCACTGGCCACCGTGATATCCATATTCAAATCTTTCAAATCCCAAAAAGCCTTATGCTCCAATTCCACCGGAAGGTGCCTTGCCATAAACAAGTCGATATGGAGTCATCCCAATAGGTGTTTTAAATGTCATTCTATTATCACATAAAACATCCTCTAATCTTGAGGACCAATCTTTTCTAGATGCATTAACCGTCTTCTCTAGTATCCTCTTTATTCCCAGTTAGAAACCTCCACTTGCCCACTTGTTTGGGGATGATAGGGAGTTCCCACTTTATACTTGACATTATACTTTGCGAGTAAGGATTGAACAATCTTATTGCAAAATTGATTTCTCCCATCACTAATGATGGCTCTTGGAGTTCCAAACCTTATAAAAATCTTCTTCATAAATCTAGTGGCATCATTTTACATGCAATATAATTAGCATAGTCGACAAACCAAGGCATGCTCATTTGATCAATAGTAAACACTTGTTCATCAGGAAATGCACCATTAATGATTAAATGATCATCATTACTCTCTAATCTTGAAAAATGATCTACCACTAGACTCTTCCACCCCTTCTTGTCTCTTATTTCCAAGTCAAATTCTTCAAGAAGAATCCATCTAATTAATCGAGGTTTTGCATCCTTCTTTTCCAATAGGTATTCGAGTGCCGAATGATCTATGTACACAATAACTTTGGTACCAACAAGATAGGACTGAAACTTCTTAAACGTAAAGACTACCGCCAATAGCTCATTCTTCATTGTTGCATAGTTGGCTTGGACATTATTAAGGGTTTTACTTACATAATAAATAGTATGAAAACTATTTCCTTTCCTTTTTCCTAAAATTGCTCAAACCGCATAAGCTGATGCATCACACATCAACTCAAATGGTAAATTTCAAATCGAAGCTACAATAACGGGTGTTGTCACCAACCTTTGCTTTAAGATTTGGAAGGCTTCTAGACATGCCTCATCAAATTTGAATGGCCTATCTTTCTCCAAGATGTTACCCAAAGGTTTGGATATCTTGGAAAAATCTTCTATAAATTCTAGCATGGCCAAGGAAACTCCTTACCCTTCTCTCATTAGTTGGTAGAGACAACTTTTCAATCACCTCAATTTTGGCTCTATCAACCTCCAGTCCTTTGGATGAAACTCTATGACCCAAAATAATTCCTTCATTTACCATGAAGTGACATTTCTCCCAATTTAAAACCAAAATGGTTTCCTCACATCTTTGCAAAACAAGAGAAAGATGATACAAGCAAGCATCGAAAGTTTCACTAAACATAGAAAAATCATCTATAAAAATATCCAAAATTTACTCCACTATGTCCGAAAAAATAGCCATCATGCATCATTGAAAAGTAACTGTTGCATTACACAATTCAAAAGTAATAGCAATTTGGTTGTATCCCAAGTACCCATCCAAAAGACAATAAAACTCATGACTTGTCAACCTATCAAGCATTTGGTCTATGAAAGGTGAAAAAAAGTGATTCTTTTGAGTCCCCTTATTAACCTACTGATAATCCATAAAACTCTCCATCAGGTTATTGTTCTTGTTGGGATAAGATCATTAGCTTTGTTCAATACCACACTCATCCACCCTTTTTAGGAATACATTGAACCGAGCTCACCTACTTGCTATTGGATATGGGAAAAATGATGCCCATATCCAACCATTTAATAACCTCCATCTTTCATCACTAGATTTAACCTCCTTTGTGCATATCTACTAAAAATAGTCCCCTCCTCCGTCAAAATTTTATGCATACAATGGAAGGGCTAATTCCTTTGATATCGGCTAAAGACCACCCAATAGCTCCTTTTCTTCCTTTTAAGATCATCAATAACTTTTCCTCTTATTCTTTAGTGAGTGCCAAAGAAATGATTACTGGTAGTGTCTCACCATCTCCTAAAGAAGCATACTTAAGGTCACTAAGCAATAGCTTAAGCTCTGATTTGGAGGGTTATTCAATAGATGGCTTAAGTGAGAACCTTTCCTTCAACACATAATAATGGGTCATTAAGCACCTAGTGTTTAAAAGCGATTATACACATAGTAATGAAAATTTCTTTCTCGCTACACATAATCACACTCTCATGCTAATCATATAAAATCATTACTCATGAAGAATGTCAATAATGGACCACAGACATACAAATCGTACCTCTTGGCCTAGAAATTATGCATGTTATTTGATCAAGACAAACATATAAATACTTCTCTTAAAGCTACCTATATGCCTCTATAGATTAATTCATGATCAAACAATTAATTAACAAATAAGATCTGATCAAATAATATAACATAAATTGCAATCACATGAGGGAATAAACTAGATCAACACATGATAGAAAATTGGGTTCATAATACCACTATATTAATAAAAAATTAGCTAGACATGATGTTCATTAAATCCAAAATATTTGTAAAATAACACATTACAATTGAGGGAAAGAAAAGTGAAAGAAAAATTACAACCAATCTTTACTCTATGATAACTCTATGATAATAGAGTTATTATATCATTTTTATGCTTAAAATTAACTTGTCTAATCAAATAAATAATATTTTTGGGGTTAAAATAGTAAAATAAGACAATTTTTTGGTCAAATGGTAAAAAGGGATGAAAATATAATTTATGAAAAATTTTTAGAATTTTTAGGAATTTTTTATGAATTATTTTTTTTGCAGGTGGATACACATAGAAGTATCTGGGATGAGATTAGAAATACCAGACACACGTGAAAACCAGCTGGCGCCACAAAAGCACAGAAACCCAATTAGATTGTGTCGGATGTCAACACTTACATGTCATCGTGAAGCCACATTTTCAGAAATCGCCGAATGGTCCGCCTGTGCCATGTGTGACACCACATGAGCCAAACTAGCAAATTGCCCGTTGCTGTGTGGTGCCAACTCAGCCAAACCTTCCACATTCCAGCGCCTGCCACGTGTCACGCGCGTATTGCCTCCACTTTTTCTCCGTTCCATGTGTCATGCTCTTGTTGGTTCCGCCTGTTCTCTTTGCCACATCTCAGCCCTTGTCTTTTTTAGATGATCCATTGGCTAGAAATTAACTTGAGTATTTTAGACCTATTTCATCTCCTTTGCATGAATTTTCAACAACCTATTCACTACTTTTCACCCTTTTTCACCTCCATACATGTCCATAGTCATCCTCCATCCATTCTATCACTCCATTCACCATTTTTAACCACTAAAATACTATTTTTAATCTTTCCTTTTAGATTTCTCTACACTATTTTGAAAATATAAGATTGTTTCGAAAAAGGCACAATAGAACCACCATTGGAGCACAAAGGGAGCTTTTTGGAGATGAGAACTTAAGGAATCCTCATTGGGTCTACATTTTCTTACTCCTGTAGTTGTAAACTTTGTATTCCATTTGATTTTTACTCTTGATAATATTATATTAAAAATGTGTATTTTGTGCTAGAACTCTCTCGAGGGATTTAATGGAACACATTTTATGAACATGATTTATGCTATTAATTTAATATTTTGTGAGTGTTTGGTTTATCTAATTTAATGTGTTTAATGCTCCTATTTAAATTGACAATTCAATTACGTGACTTGTTAATTTTGTGTACAATTGAAAAATTGGTATGAAATTGTGAACATGCATTAAATTGCACAAGGTAATGAGGAATAAATTCTCATTACTATTTGTGTAATCACTTTTAAACTCTAGGGACTTAATGACTCATGTATGCTTAGATGGCCAAACACTTGTGGGCTAGGTTTATATGGATTAGGATTAACATAACCATAGACATGTGGGTGAAAATTACTTGAGTAGAGTTTGATTAATAATCCATGCATTTTACTTTACTATTAATGAGACATAGAAAATCTTGGGAGTAGAATGGAAAAAGTTGAATTCCTAGACTTTTCTTCATTGTGTAGTGAATCTTTTTTTTTTATTTCTTTAATTAGTTCAGTTTCATTATTTTAATTTGCTACTCATTTTTGATAGTTCAAATAAAAAGGGAAAGTATATATTTTGGTACTTAGTGCTAGTACACGCTTGAATAAGTTCCTCATGGGTATGACAACCCCATCTTAAAAATATTTATCACTTGTACAACACTCGTGCACTTGCGTATTTCGTGCCACTTTATTCTTCTTCAAAAGTGATGCTCTTTCCTTGTATTATTGATCAGCTCTTGACTCTCTCACCTCTCACCAAATTTGTTGGAGTATTGTGCTCTTGAAAACTAATCTATGCTCTAAGAAAATATTGCACTAATTCTACTCTCTATTGTTACATGGCGGCTTAGGACTCTAACATTGTATTTATAAGCACACACAAAATCTAGACATAATATGATTTGGTTACAAGTGGGATGTTGGAATTATGTTCTAGGAATTACATGGACTCTGCGCTAGCCACGAATCAACATTACCATTGCTGCAGCGCACAATGAAATCTGGAAAAAAAAAATGTAACCTAGGGTGCGCATGTTTGTTTGCCACTTTACTAACTGTTCACTCACTTGCCATGTCTCTTGGCACATGGGTGTGTCTTTTTCACTCAAGATACCTGAAATGCATCAAAGTATACCCATGATTCTGAAAACAACATTTGTGCAATAATTTAATAAAAATGAACATAATTAGGTCCAAAAACGTCATTTAAGTCTCGAATAATTATAGATTATTTACGTGTTTTAGACATGCATCATAGCCCTAACCAGCTTCTAGCTAGTCTCTATCCAAAAAAGCGATAAGAATAAGTCAGAGATCAAATAACAAAATAAAACCTAAACTAAAGATAGATCATTTTCATAAATAAGCATAGTGCATTTAGTCTATGCAACAAGCCTTTAAACCCTTAGGTGGCTCTAGTGGATGAGTTGTAGTCTTATAAGGACTTCCTGTGATAATACCTACAAATATCTGACTCGACTAAAATAAAAGTCAAACTCAACTAGATTTTTACTACCCAAGAAACAACTCACCCATATGTCTCAAAAAATTGCATTTAAGTACCAACATATAGATAGTTTAAGCATCACTTTTAGTTAAGCATGATTCAAACGTTCATATCACTATATGATCGACTCTTAAACATCCAAACAATCCACAAACATAATTCTTTTTAATAACTCTACGAAAATAAAGTTATTATTTTACTTTTTGGGTTAATATTTGTTTCTTTTATTTAAGAAAGGCTATTTTTAAGGTAAAATATGAAAATATGAACTTTCTATTAAAAGGGGATGAAAAAATATTTTTTTGAAATTTTCTTGAATTTTAAGGGATTTTTTATGATTTTTTTAACACAATGGATGCACATAAAAGTATCCAGGATGCACTTAGAATATTCTAGGAACCAACTAAGATAAGACACATGTCATATCACTCATTGCATGTCATCAACGGCCACTTGGCGAAAGGCCGTTCTTTCCGCGTTTGCCGAACGATATACAAGTGCCATGTGTATTCACTTGACTTTCCACAACACGTCGTTTGGTCACCATGCAAGCCGAACCAATGAACCAATGAACCAATGCATGCCAACTAGCACTAACTTATCCCCGCTTTGATCGATTTTCCTTCTACGCTACCACGTGTCGTGCTCGTTTGGTCTGTGTTTTTGCCCCATCACTTGTCAAAATCCAACTAGCCAGCGCTATTTTTAATTCCTTTTCATCATAGCCTTTGATCCAAAGCTAATTTGACAGTCCAAATTTTGTCTGAGCCAATTATTATCCCAAAATTACATTAGAAACGTACTAGAGTCATTTTTTACCAATTTTTTTTTTTAGATTTTGGAGCTCTCTTCATTGGCAAAGCTAGGAGGCAAGGGTTTAAGCAACTTGGACACAAAAGAGCAATTTGGAGCATTTTGGAGTAATTCTTCTCAAGGGTTTTATCAATCTTCTTTTCTATGTTTATATCTTTATGCTTTTCTTAGCTTTTGGCTCTTAAATTCCTAGTTTCTAAATTGTATATTATGGAGTAGTATTTTTATCTAGGGTTCTTATGAACCCAAATTTTTAGAATGTGTTGATATATTATTTTTCCCCATTGAGATTGCAATTTAAATTATATTAGTTAATCCAAATTTTATGATATTGATTGATTAGCTATCAATTGAATTTATAGACAATTAAATAAATTTGAGAGAAATATTTACTCGTTTGTCTTGATTAAATAACATGCATAATTTTTAAGTAGAGATGTATGATTATTATGTATGTGATCCATAATTGAGAACTTAATGAATAGTATGCAACTTAATTGCCATGAGAGTGCGATTAGGTTTGTTGTTATATGGTGTGTAGTTTACTTGAGAGAGGAATTTAAGCTAGGTTAGATTCAATTGATCATTTAATTAATTTGGAAATTATTTAAGGGGACTTTAGTCATTCACATCTTAGAAAATTGGAGAATTAAGATTCCTAGATCTTTCTTTAATTTGTGCTTTTATTTCTTTAATTAGTTTAATTGCTCTATTTTAATTTATAATTTAATCTTTGAAGTTCAAATAGTGATAGAATAACCTAATTTTGGTACTCATTTACTCAATAATCCAATCCTTTTGGGTACGACAACTCTTGTTCTTAAAAATACTTATCACTTATACACTACCTGTGCCTTTGTAAATTTAGTGTGTCAAGTTTTTGGCACCGTTGCTAGGGATTGGTAATTATTGTGTAAGATGATATCAATACCAGGCATAACTAGCACTAATTTGGACATTTTTACTTTTAATTTCTTTTTAGTTGTTTTTTGTTTTATAGATAAATTGATTAGGTTAAGATTTGAACAACTGGTCCATTCTAAGCCAAATCTAAAAGATCAATGCAAGGGAAAAAGAGAGAAATGGTTCATGAAACTCAACCAATTATTGTCAATAAAGATCAACCACCACCCTACCAACCAAATCATGGGCCCGAGCAACTGAAGAGATTGAGAGATTTTGGGGTTCCCATGGTCAACAAAGTTAATGTTCCTATTAGGAGGCCAATTATTCAAGTCAAGTTGTTTGAGATAAATCCCGCTATCATATAATTTATTAAAGTGTCCATTCAATTTGGTGGCATCCATGATGAAGATCCCTATATTCATTTGGTTAACTTTGTTGAAATTTGTGACACCTTCAAGTAAGATGGATTATCCGAGGATGCAAAAATGTTAAAATTATTCCCATTCTCTTTATGGGAGAAGGCAAAATGTTGGCCATACTCTCTACCAGCAGAGTCAATTACAAATTGAGAGGACCTTGCCCAAAGGTTCTTATCCCAATATTATCCATCCTATAAGACTACAAAGTTGGAGAATGACATCATGTCATTTACCCAACTTGATGGTGAATCATGGTACGAGGTGATGCACAAATACTTGATAGTCAAATTTTGTATTTTATAAAAAGCTCGCAAGTGCACGAATCACTTGTAATGAGTGATAAGTATACTCCCAAGATCGTCTCTCAAGGAATTGCGGTGGTTCTAAAACGTTATTTATTTTCTTATTCAGTCGAACAAACAATCCTAAACATTTTAACAATTGTTGGTTGAAGAACAGATTGTAAATTCAGAATTAAATCAAAAACTAAAATAAAATGGAAATAAAAGTAATAACAACCAAGGGGAGGATGATGGATGTAAATGGGAATCCTAGTTCGTTATCCATTCATGGCAAAAACAAATTAAGCATTCAATTAAAAGTTGGATTTAATGATTTTTCCGCTAAACCTAGAAAATCTCAAATCAATGGCAATTTTCACTACAATCAACTAATTAACTTCTTTGATCCGGACCATTAATTAACTAATTGGAATTAGCTCAAGGAAATAATTATAACCACCTAAACTAACACAAATCAATGCAATCAATTTAGGCTCTTATTCATAATGCACAATTAAGCAAAGATGGCGTTTCTAATGCCTAATCCAAAAATATTCTTTCTAACTACAAACTAAGGTTTGGTCCACCATTAATTCATAATAAAAAATATTAAGAACATGAACAAGAAATAAATCCAAATCATATATAATTAAATTACGAAATTGTTCTTCCAATCATTGGAAGCAAGACTAATATCCCAAATACATAAATTAGCCAACCATAACTAAATTGGTGTCAATCAATTTAGTCATAGAGGCAAACCACAAAATCAAAGAGAAGAAAAAGATATACAATAAAAATACCCTATGAATCCTCTAGCTCCAATTCCATGAACTTGGTTGATCCCCTTTCTCAAATCCTTAGAGTAGCTTCAACAATGGAGGGTCTCCTCTTGATTTTGGGTGGAAAACCCTTCTTGCAGTAGCAGCTAAGGTGGGGAAGAAATTGGCTATGAAAACTTGTGTTTGGGAGAGGTATAAGGTGGTATTTATAGGAGGAATGAAGTGGCACACGCGTTTTAGGGTTTCTGGGCAGTTTTGGCACGCTCGCCTCGGTGCAGGTTCTTTGCCAGCCTCGGCGCGCATTGCATTTTGGCTCCAGAGTGGAAAACGGAGACCTCCCCGCTAAGGCGAGCATTTTCTCATGCCTAGGTGCGCGTTGCTTTTGTCTTGTATGTAACCCTTACATAGTTTTTGAATTCCAATGTGCCTTACATTCTCTAGCTTTTGTTACTCCATTTTCTCTCTTTTTGTGTCATTCAATCCAATATTCTTCTAAGAGTCCAAAAACCTACAAAACACAAAAATACCTTCCAAAACACGAAAATAATAAAATAAAACATAAAATGAATGCTTAAAAACATAACAAAACATAGGTCAAAATTGTGTTCATCAAGAGAAATGAGAAAGATTGAAGGAATTGATGAGTCGATGCCCACATCATAGGATTCCAACATGGCTTCGACTCCAAATTTTTTACAATAGTTTGTTGGGTTCCAATCACACAATTATTGATGTCACTTCCAATGGGACATTAATGAGAAAAACGAAAGATGAGGCATTCAAGCTCTTGGAGAAAATGTTGTAAAATCATTATAATTTGTCAATTGGTTGTTCACCACCAAGAAGAGACTAATGAGGTAAATTCTAATATGACTTTATTTGATCAAATGTCTTCTATTATGTCTAGTCAAAATGCTTTCTTTGAGAAGTTAGTCAAGAGCATTGTATCAGTGAGAGAAAGTATGATGCAAAATCCCTTCATTGTTTGTGATGTGTATAAAGAAAACTACTCAAAGAATGCTAATTCTATCAAACACGAAGAGATGACTTATATGGGAAATGACAACCAAAACACTAATCAAAGTGTTGCATTTAGAACATTCTAGAGGACTTGATGAGTGCTTGAAAAATACTAATATTTCGTTATTTATTGTGCTTAATTGTGAAAAATAGATTTGTTATAACTTGTTTATTTGATTATTTACATAAATCTATCAATTAGGAATCACAGGTATATTTTAGTATATTTCAGGTGTTTTTAGCGTTAAAAGAGTTTAATAATGCAAACAAGCAAAAATGGAACACTTACGACGCTCAAATTACAATTTAGGAGTAACACGAGTCAAATTATGTAAGCCTTACATAACAAGCCAACCAGTATGTAAAGGGTACTATGAAGACACAAAATACAACTTGCACCGCGGCAGGGAAAAGTTGTGCCGCGGCGGGAAAATATGTGTGCCGCAACACGCCTATTATTTGGACAGCCCGAATTTTATGTAACCCTTACACATATAAATACCCCATTAAGTCTCCCTTTTACATACACTTCAATTTTGCCAATCATTAAGAGACTTAATCAGAATTTTGGAGCTTTTCCACACTCAAAGAAGCAAGATAATCAATTCTAAGGATTCAAGAAGCCATTAAAGATCGAAGATAAGGCTTTTAGAGAAGGAAACGTCATTCAATCCAATTGTGGTATTTAGATCAAAGTTTCTTGTTGTTATAGAATTTTTCCCTCTTCTTCTTACTTCTTTGAGATCTTTGTTGAATTATATTTGTCAATGAATATTAATTCGAACATGGTTGGCTAATTCTATTATGGGTGTTTAGTTTATGTTGCCATGTTTGCTAGATTTTTTATGGTGAATATTTTTATTGCTTTAAGATAAGTAAAATTACCTTTTGATTAAGAGTATGTTTAGATGTTTAATTGTGAATTTTCATAGGCCAATTTGAGATTCATGATTAGGTTGAAAAATATTAGAGTTTGATTTTAGGAATGTCACCTTGACTTTACTTTGAAAAACTTATTCAAAACTTCAAATTGATGACCTAGTCATGGCATTGGTTTGATTGGAATATTTTTTCTTGTGCATAATTTGATTGCTATTGAATATAATCGATTGTAGGATATTGATTAGTTAATCAACAAAGAGAATTACCTGATCGTAGGAATTTTTGTAAATAAAAGGAAAGCCGATAATATTTATTTATTAGAACATTCATGTTAATTCACCATAACATTTCGATGCAAGCATGGTCAACTAAACGAAACATCCATATATCCTCCATTGATACTTAAAACCTTTTTGAGTTAATTCAAGTTTGCATTATTGTTTTCGTTCTTTGTTCACCACCATGGATCTTGCTCTAAAATCCAACTTCGTTTACAGTTTTATTAGACTTAGGATTCTTGTTGCTCAAAATGGTGTATAATTTTATGCAAGTGCACGTGTTGCAAACAAGTAATATAATGATAAGAAATATCGTTCCTACGGAGATTGGAATACTAGAAAATATCGTAAAAATTAACTATTAAAATCAATATTTGGTATTTTTGTTTATTAAAATAAAATAAATAGTACAAGAGGACAAGAGTGAAAATACTGAAACAAAGTTTAACGAGAAGGATATCAAGAATCACAAGTAGATAAATCAGTTAGGATTGCAAATGTGACAAGTGATGTAGACAAACTGCGTTGCTGTAGTGTTGCTGTAGCAATGTTGTGGCAAAGTGCACCAGTAACTACAATTGCAAAAATTACAAAGGATTCTTCCGAATCTGCAATGTTTATATATTCTATGACTCAATGAAATATATTCCTATGCATAACTGAATCTAAGAACAACATTTCATTCACAAATTCTCTTAGGTTATGTGAGATAATTATATATTCCTATATTTATATTCATTTCTTCACACTATTCTATCTTCATCCAACTTAAATTAACCTTTCCAGATTCAATTTTAGTTTACTATCCTATCAATTGTTGATCAAGCAATCAATAAGAATAAATCAATCAATAAAGCATCGAATAACTAGCACCCTTTGTCAAGCAAAGCACAAGTTTTTAAAATTAAAGCACAAGGTCTACATACACTTGCACATCCACAATCCTAACTGAATGAAAATTTAGCCAATCATATTCATGAAATCAAATATCAATTCATTCATATTCAACGTCAGATCCATAGAGTTATAGAGATTTGAAAAACAACAAAAGAATAATAGAAGAAGAAATAAATTAATAAACCCCCTTTGATTAAATCTCAATAAATTGGATTCCAAATCTCTAATTCTCTCTTACTTTCTTCAATGAATATTCTTGCAAATCGAGCCTTCAATTGGTCTCTTTCTAGATCCCTTTTACTGCCCAGAGCTATCTTCTACATGCTCTATCTTCTCTTGCCTCTGCTGCCGTAAATCTGTTCTCTTAAATCAGCCCCTCTTTTGTGTATTAAACCCTAGGTTTAATTGGAGATAATTTTTCTTGTGTTAACTTTCAAAATTATCCCTAAAAATGTGAGTTAGTAAGTGCCCAATATTGTCCTTTTGCTGAGAGTCCAAATCAGCTCTTAATTTTTTTATTTTCAAATCAGATCTGTTTTCCAAGCTGTTTTCCTGGTACAATATTGCTGCAGCAATACTGTGGCAAAGCTGTAACAAAGCTGGATTATGCAATTTCTTTGTTGTTTTCTTTATCTCCTGCAAAAGGCAATGAAAATCGAATGAGTGCAAATCAAAATATAATTCTTTTTAACAGATTTCATGATTATTTTGGATTTATTATTAAAGAATTTACTTAAATCCACAAAGTCCACAAATATTGTATAAATGATTATAATGTGTAAACATTCTCAAATGAACAAGCAAGTATTTATGAAAAAGAGCTAAAAATACTCTAATAAATTAGAGTTATCAACTCCCCCAAACTTAGCATCTTGCTTGTCCTCAAGTAATAAATTCTATGATGATTGGCGAGTGGCAAGTGAAAACAAGGGTTTAAACTCACGTTAAAAACATAGTTGTCAACTAATAAATAAACCAAACTTGTTTCAAAATTAGAAAAAGGTAATCTCAAATTCATGATCCAAATTGATTTTTCTGAAATGTTAGTTTCAATATCTCAAACTCATTCCAAAACTACCCCATGTGTGTGTGCGAGATGTCTCATAGTTTGTCGTTTGATACTTCCCCCAAACTTAGGTGATTTATGTTCCTTAAGCTTAAATTCATGCCTCCATATGTTGGTCTTTTGAATCCCTCTCCACTAATGTAGATATTCACTAATCAAAGATCAAAAGGACTTAATAAAGCTTGAAATGTATGGCTTGGGTTAGGGTGAGGTAAAAGTCATAAATAAGCTTCATATTCCACAAGCACAATTACTATTCAAGAACCTTTTAGAGTCTTTGTTTATTTAAATTGACACCCCCAAACTTTTCTTCAATTTTCTTTCTTGTACTTCTTTTCTGCATAAATCTGTTTTGCTGTAGCAAAGCTGTTTCCAAATATTTTTTTTTATGCAGAGTCGATCTCAATATAATCAAGCAAGAGTGGTTCTCAACATAATAACAACCATTTTCAACAACATAATTTCCTTTCTCCCAAGAGGCATCATCCCTTCTAACAACAATTCATAGAAATAGTAATGCACTTATGAGGTAAAGATCAAAGGATATGCAAATAAAGAAAGGCCAAGTTATGATATGGGTGTTAAAAAAAAGGATTTTGATCATTCATTGCTCAAATTAGGTGTACAAAGGGAATATATTCTTAATCAAGGTTAGCATGAAAAGCACAATCGAATCCAAAGAAGGCCTAAATCATTTCATTGGCTAGTGAACTTTCTAAAATTTTGCCTTGAGAAACTTTCCAAACCAATTCTAGAGGCTTAAACTCTCCCATAAAGTACCCTTATTCAAAGTTTATATCAAACAAACAAACAAGTTGACAGTGCATATGAGTTGTGGTTGTATATCATAAAATAAGTTCTCAACATTTTTCAACTAACACTTAATCAAATCAATTCTTCTCATAAAGCAAGATATCTCTTCTAACAAATTGACAAGTTAGTTTCTTTTAGAGCCAAGATAACAACATAAAATTTGCAATTCATCATAAAAATACAGCAGATTGCGCATCATAAAATTAGAATTCAGCATATTAACTAGATAAATTTCATCAATTCCACAATTCAACACAGTAAACAAACAGTTTCCCTCCCCCAAACTCAAGATAAGTACTGTCCTCAGTGCTCATACTAAACAAAGCAGACAGCAAACAAAAAGGCAGAAATAGAAAAGTGACAAAGTAAAGAGACTGTCCTGTTGCTGTAGCATTGGTGTGCAATTGAATTGGTAGGCACTTCTCAGCGAAAGTTGAATGCGTGAATGAGAAAATTGGTGAATATGAAACAATATTGCAAACTGATGAAAAGAAGACCACCCAATTATTGGTTTGTGTTTCTCGGCAAAGAGTAGGTGGGTGGCGTGAAGGTTGCTTGGGATTGGGTAGTGGTGAAGTGATACGGCGTGGGTAGAGGGTTTTCGTGGGTGCTCAATGAGACTAGTGGTGGGCTGTTCGGCGCCGTGATGAGAGGAAATTTTTGAGATATTTGGGGTGTTGATGAAGGGTTGACGGTGCTGGGTTGTAGAGGTGGTGGCGTTGAATGGGAGGAAAATCGCAGTGAACGGTTGTGTTGAAAGGGTTGCTCAGCGAGGGGCTGGTGGTTCGGGTGGCTTGGCCAGGGATTGGCGGCTTGAGGGCGCTTGGGTAGGAGAAAGAGAGGGGGGACGAGAGTGTAGGGTAAATGTGAGTGGGCTTTTATGGGCTATTTCACCCAAACAACATTCCCTTTTTTTTTGTATATGATAATTACTTTTTCAGGGGCCTATTTCCATTTTCTCACTGCCTCTTAACTCCCCCATACTTAAATCTCCATTGAAGCCTAATACAAACAAAACTAAAACATTGAAAATAAGCCCAACGAATGTAGAACTTTGCTATAGCATTGCTGCAACAAAATTTTCCAGTTTTTTTTTACACTGTGAGAAAATATTTTTTTATTGGTTTTGCTTTGCTTTTCTCTTGCTCACACTCCTTAGGATGACCTGACAATGCAGAAATTAAACTTCTAAGCAATGTAATTCAAATAACTAAACTAAACTAAAATTCATAAATAAATAAATAAATAAAAAATGAAGGAAAATCAAGAAACATGGGTTGCCTCCCATGAGCGCTTGTGTTAAAAATGAGGCAGTCTGTGAGTGAAATGGAGGAATACTCCCGGTCAATACTTCCTGCCCAATAGTGTTTGATGCGTTGGCCATTAACTTGAAATTTCCTCTTGGACCAACATTCCAATATTTATGGTTTAGACCAACAGTTTTCTTTAAGATCCTCCTAATTTCTTGATAGGAATGACATTATTGTAAAATATTCACCATCTCATCTTCGGGAATACACCTAATCTTTTGGTCTGCATATTGCCTATCCCAACAGTAGAACTTCATATTATGGAAAAATTTCTTCTTTGGATGGGAATTTGAATCTGATGGCCCATCAACTGAAGACTTAGGAAGATTGAAATCCTGAGATGACAAATCTAGGAATCAAAATTTATTTTCCGTTTTGTATGTATTAGAACCTGCTTCCAACCAAGGTAATTTCTCCTCATATTCCTCTTCATAATCGGAATCATATTGCGATAAAATTTGTAGAGAATCATTGTAGCTACATTTCTCAAGTTCTTTAGATACCACAGAATCCACAACTGAGATGGATGAGCACTCTTCAACATTATTGGAAGATTCCATGGTTTTAAACACATTGAAAGTGACTTGTTCATCTTGAACTCTCATAGTTAATTCTCCTTTTTGAACATCAATCAAAGCTCGGCCTGTAGCTAAGAATGGTCTTCCCAAAATAATAGGCACTTCTCTGTCCTCTTCATAGTCAAGTATAATAAAATCCACTGGGAAGATGAATTTTTTCTTTTTCACTTTCACCAAGACATCTTCAATTTTTCCTTTAGGATGAGCAATGCATCAATCTACTAATTGTAAAGAGACTGTAGTAGGCCATGCTTCACCAATCCCCAACTTCTTAAAAATTGACGAAGGCATCAAATTGATACTCGCTCCAAAATCACATAGAACCTTACCAAAATATTTATTACCTATGGAGCATGGAATTGTGAAACTCCTAGGATCCTTGAGCTTAGGAGGAAGTTTGTTCTGTAACATAGCACTACTTTCACTTATTAAGGCAACTATCTCAAATTCGCCAAATGGTCTCTTTCTGGTCAAGATGTCTTTCATGAATTTGACATAATTTGGCATTTGTTCCAAGGCTATGGAATGTTGATATGAAGTTGCTTAAGAACATCCAAAAATTTCCTGAATTGAAGGTCTTGATGTTGTTTCTGAAATCTTTGAGGGAATGGTGGAGGTGGCTGTGCTGCTGAGAACTTTGCTGCAACAATGTTGTAGCATTCTCGGTACTAGGATTTTCTGCATTTTTCAAAACTGTCTCAGATTTGTCCAACTCTTTTTCCTCCTTATCTTGGGTTGAAATGCTCCCCTTTTGACTTATTTTCTGCCCACTTGGTCCCTCTAATTCTTTTCCACTCCTTAGAGTAATGGCTTTGCAAAATTCCTTTCTTTCTCTCATTGGAGTTTCAGTATCACTTGGAAGTGCACCTTGTGGACGGTTCCTAAGATCATTAGCTAGCTGTCCCACTTGATTTTCTAGATTCCTCATTGAAGTAACTTGACTTTGAAGGATTGCATCATTCTTAGCCATGTATTCTTTGAGTAAAGATTCCAACGAGCTAGATGGTTCATTTGGTTGATTTCTTTGTGGCTGTTGCTGAAATCCTGGTGGGAATGTAGGTTGGTTAGGCATGGTATGGTTAGCTTGACCACCACCTTGATTGTTCCAAGAGAAATTTGGGTGTTGCCTCCACCCTAGGTTATATGTGTTGGAGTACGGATTGTGGTTCTTGTTGACATTACTCACAAAACAAGCTGATTCAAGATTTGAAGGGTAGTTTTCAAACATATGAGACCCTAAACAGTAGACACATGAAATTCCTGAATCTTGGATTGAATTCACATTTGCTGTCACATGCTAATTCTTCAACAGATTAACTAAGGATGAAACCTAAGCAATAAGTGCCGTAACATCATTAACCTCATGCAAACTAGCCATTCTTTTTGTTGCTGCTACTCTGTCCATTGGCCATTGATAATTATTACTAGTCATCCTCTCAAGTAGATCATAGGCTTCATTGTAAGACTTGGCTAAAAGAGCTCCATTAGCAGATGCATCAACAATAATTCTCGTTTGAGCATTGAGACCATTGTAGAAAGTTTCCATTTGGATCCAATGAGTATACCATGGTGAGAACACTTCCTTAACAATTCTTTAAACCTTTCCCAAGATTCATATAGAGATTTTCCATCTAATTGTTGATAGGAGGTGATGTCATTCCTCAATTTAGCGTTCTTTGTTGGTGGGAAGTATTTCATCAAGAATTTCTCAGCTAAATCATTCCAAGTTGCAATAGAGTTAGGTGGTAAGGAGTTAAACCATGCTCTAGCACGATCTCTCAAGGAATAAGGAAATAATTTGAGTCTAAATACTTCCTCGGTTACCCCTGTCCATTTAAATGAATCATTGACTTCAATAAATAACCTAAGATGTAGATGAGGATCTTCTGTAGGTAACCCACTGAATTGCCCAACTGTTTGTAGCATTTGAAACATCACTGGTTTTAACTCAAAGTGAGTAGCCTGAATATTTGGTCTTGTGATGCTTGGATTCAACCCCTCTAGCATAGGCAATGCATATTCATTCAAAGCTCTGTCCCTATCATCCATTGGAGGTATTGGATTGATTGTGTTGTTTACATTTAGCCCATTGCCATTATTTATGTCCCCTGCTTGTGCCATTCCTTCAATTTGAGCAAAACCTTGTTGTTCTCGCCTTCTTAGTTTGAAAGTATGCTCAATCTCAGGATCTAAGGGTAAGAACTCCTCTTCTCGAAATCTGCTCATACAAAAGACACAAGGGAGATATTAAATAAACAAAAATTAAATAAAAACAAAAGTCAATTTCTACGAATAATTTCTAACGTTGCCAATCCCCGACAACGGCGCCAAAAACTTGTTGCTCAAAATGGTGTATAAGATTTTATGCAAGTGCACATATCGCAAACAAGTAATATAATGATAAGAAAGATTGTTTCCACGGAGATTGGAATACTAGAAAATATCGTAAAAATTAACTATTAAAATCAATATATGTTGTTTTTGTTTATTAAAATAAAATAAATTAAATTAAATAGTACGAGAGGACAAGAGTGAAAATACTGAAACAAAGTTTAACGAGAAGGATTTCAATAATTGCAAGTAGATAAATCAGTTTCGATTGCGAATGTGACAAGTGATGTAGACAAACTGCGTTGCTGCAGCATTGTTGTAGCAATGTTGTGGCAAAGGGCACCAGTAACTAGAATTGCAAAAATTACAAAGGATTCTTCCGAATCTGCAATGTTTATATATTCTATGACTCAATGAAACATATTCCTATGCATAACTGAATCTAAGAACAACATTTCATGCACAAATTCTCTTAGGTTATGTGAGATAATTATATATTCCTATATTAATTTCTTCACACTATTCTAGCTTCATCCAACTTAAATTAATCTTTCCAAATTCAATTTCAGTTTACTATCCTATCAATTGTTATCAATAAGAATAAATCAATCAATTAAGCATTGAATAACTAGCACCCTTTGTCAAGCAAAGCACAAGTTATTAAAATTAAAGCACAAGGTCTACATACACTTGCACATCCACAATCCTAACTGAATGAAAATTTAGCCAATCATATTCATGAAATCAAATATCAATTCATTCATATTCAACGTCAGATCCATAGAGTTATAGAGATTTGAAAAACAATAAAAGAATAATAGAAGAAGAAATAAATTAATAAACCCCCCTTTGATTAAATCTCAATAAATTGGATTCCAAATCTCTAATTCTCTCTTGCTTTCTTTAATGAATATTCTTGCAAATCGAGCCTTCAATTGGTCTCTTTCTATATCCCTCTTGCTGCACAGATCTGTCTTCTGCGTGCTCTATCTTTTCTTGCCTCTGCTGCCGCAAATCTGTTCTCTTAAATCAGCCCCTCTTTTGTGTATTAAACCCTAGGTTCAATTGGAGATAATTTTTCTTGTGTTAACTTCCAAAATTATCCCTAAAAAGGTGAGTTAGTAAGTGCCCAATATTGTCCTTTTACTGAGAGTCCAAATCAGCTCTTAATTTTTTTATTTCCAGATCAGATCTGTTTTCCACGCTGTTTTCCTAGTGCAATATTGTTGTAGCAATGATGTGGCAAAGTTGCAGCAAAGCTGGATTATGCAATTTCTTTGTTGTTTTCTTTATCTCCTATAAAGGGCAATGAAAATCTAATGAATGTACATCAAAATATAATTCTTTTTAACAGATTTCATGATTATTTTGGATTTATTATCAAAGAATGTACTTAAATCCACAAAGTCCACAAATATTGTATAAATGATTATAATGTGCAAACAGTCTCAAATGAACAAGCAAGTATTTATGAATAAGAGCAAAAAATACTCTAATAAATTAGAGTTATCAATTATAATTATTTAGAGTTTTAGTATTTCTAGAATTCTAATTAGTTAGTGTTTTAGTTGCTTTAGGACTCTAAAGAGATTAAGAAAAAGATTGTTTATAACCATTGCAATTCCTTGAGAGTTTGACCTCGGAGGTTTGCTTATCACTTGCTACAAGTGATTCGTATACTTGCGAGTACTATAATTTGCACATCAGGACCAACTAGGATAAGACACGTTGTAGCCAAGTAAGCACAGATCGCGCGCTGCATGTCGTCAAAGACCAAGTCAACAACCATGGGCAAAAGTGCATTCTTTTTGTGTTTCGTTGAACGGTATACAAGTGCCACATGTATTCACCTGATTTGCCACAGCAAGTCTTCTAGTCACCACGCAAGCTGAAGCAACGAATCAATGCGTGCCAACTGGCGATGACTTAGCCCCACTTTGCCCGATTTTCCTTCCACACTGCCACTTTTCATGAGTGTTTATTCCATGTTTCTACCTCACCACGTGTCCAAATCCAAATGACCAGCGCTATTTCTAATTCCTTTTCATCACAACCTTTAATTTAAAGCTAATCCAATGGTCTAGATTTTGTCTGAGCATATTATTACCCCAAAATAACACCAGAAATGCACCAGAGCCATTTTTTACCAATTTTATCAGATTTTGCAGCTCTCTTCATTAGGGAAGGTATGAGACAAGGGTTTAAGCAATTTGGAGCACAAAAGAGCAAGTTTTGAAGCATTTTGGAGTAATTCTTCTCAAGGGTTTCATTAATCTTCTCTTCTAAGTGTATTTCTTTATACTTTTCTTAGCTTTTGGCTTTTAAATTCATAGGTTCTAAAATGTATACTATGGAGTAGTATTTTTATCTTGGGTTCTTATGAACCCAATTTTCTAGTTTTTACCCATTAAGATTGCAATTTAATTATATTATTTAATACAATTTTCATGACATTGATTGATCAGCTATCAATTGAATTTAGAGGCAATTAAATAAATTTGAGAGAATTATTTACTAGTTTGTCTTGATTAAATAACATGCATAGTTTCTAAGCAGAGATGTATGATACTTATGTGTGTGATCCATAATTAAGAACTTAATGAGTAGTATGCAACTTAATTGGTATGAGAGTGTGATTAGGTTTGTTGATATATGGTGTGTAGTTTACTTGAGAGAGGAATGCATTCTAGGTTAGATTCAATTGATCATTTAATTAATTTGGAAATTATTTGGGAGAATTTTAGTGATTCACATGCTTAGAAAATTGGGAAGTTAAGATTCCTAAATCTTTCTTTAATTTGTGCTTTTATTTCTTTAAATAGTTTAATTTCTTTATTTTAATTTATAATTTAATTTTCAAAGTTCAAATAGTAATAGCGTCACCTAATTTTGGTA
Source organism: Elaeagnus macrophylla (assembly GCA_029378325.1). Lineage (NCBI taxonomy): Eukaryota > Viridiplantae > Streptophyta > Magnoliopsida > Rosales > Elaeagnaceae > Elaeagnus > Elaeagnus macrophylla. The sequence goes on along the minus strand of CM055643.1, from coordinate 37,666,561 downwards.
CTCATTTTCTCAATAATCCAATCATTGTGGGTACGAAAACTCTTGTTCTTAAAAATACTTATCACTTGTACACTGACCCGTACACTTACAGATTTAGCGTGTCACTTGTATTGGACATTCTCATGCATGATATTCACAAACATGGTCATTAGTTTTAGATTGCAATATGTATGAAAGTACAAGTAATCACAAACTTTATATGCCTATTTTCCAATTTACTCTTCACTAATCTAGGGTAGTCACTTTAATTAGGATCAAAAGGTCTTTAATAAGGTTATAATGTATGGCTAGGGTATGGGTTATGGAAGAATGAGAAGGAAGATTACAAAGCAAGAGATTTTTTTAAGTGTTAACACACAAGCATATTCCTTTTACACATCAAGTCACTTGGGGTATGATTCACTCATTTACTTCAATTACCTATTATTAAGGAGTTGGCCCACTTAAGCTAACCTTTACAACTTATATCACGGTAACTTTTGGCTTTACCATTATTATAATTATTTTCTTGGCCAAAATCCTCTTTTTCTTTTCACACTCAACAATATCTTTCTCTTTTTCATTTTTTTCAGATTTTTTTCTCAATTTCTTTTCTCACAATTTTTTATTATTATTAATTTCGGCCTTCCTTTCTTTCTCTCTTCTTTTCATTTGATTTTGCAGCTTTAGCTGGTCGTCCATAACTTGTTTTTGTGTTAATGGCACAAGAGTAATAGGGTGCTTTTTAAGAGTGAAAGAATACTTATTTGTGAATCCATCATGCATGACCCTCCAATCAAACTGCCATGGTCTCCCAAACAATATATGGCATGCATGCATAGGAACCACATTACAAAGCACATCATCCTCATATTTGCCAATGGACAACCCACCAACACTTGCCTTGTTACCTTGATTTTGCTACATTCATTCAGCCACTAAAGCCAATAAGGACGAGGATGTTTCAACATTGTTATGGCCAATTTCTCCACCAAATTGGTGCTGGCCATTTTTGTACAACTCCCTCCATCAATAATAATGCTGCAAACTTTGTTATTTACAAAGCACTAAGTATGGAACAAGGTCTCTCATGGGTATTTTCTTCCTTCTTAATCTGCACATGGAGAACTTGCCTTGCTACCGATAAATCTCCATACACAACATTTTTCTCATCATCAGCATCTATCAAAGATGGCATGTCATCATCTACTTCTTCCTCATCCTCTAATTCAAGTTCTCCTTTGGCATTTATGATGTGTTAAAAAGTGTACTCGCAAGTGTACGAATCACTCGTAGTAAAGTGATAAGCAACTTCCAAGGTCGGTCTCTCAAGGAATTGCAGTGGTCTTAAATAACTAACTTTTTAATCTAAATAGAGTTCTAATGAAAATAAAACACTAATTAAATAGAGTTCTAGTGAAACTAAAACTCTAAGTAACTAGAATCCTAACGCTAATAAAACTGTAAAAAGGTTGTTTGATTTGTAACGGGAACAAAGTACGAGCAATTAAACGAAAACAAAATCGCAATTAAACAATCAATTCAGATATATTTGAAGATCAATGGAGAATGTATGGACGTTTAGCTTGGTTGACCATGCTTGCATCGAAAAGGTATGGTGAGATAACATGAACGTCCTATATAAACTAAACTACCGGCTTTCCTTTTAATTACGAGACTCCTTTTGGCGGGGGTAGGTCTCTTTATTGATTAACTAATTAATTGCCTTTGGCGGGGGTAAATCAAATAGTAATCAAATTATGCGCAAGGAAAACATGCCAATCAAATTAATGCTATGATTAAGTCACTAACTTGAAGCTTCGATTAAGTGTTTCGGAATAAAGTTAAGGTGACGTTCCTATAACTAAATTCTCAGATTTTTCAATCTAACTACGAACATCAAATGGGCCCATGATTATTCATAATCAAATATCTAAACATGCTCTTAATCAAAAAGTAATTCGTTTATATTAAATCAATAGAATACACCATACACAATTCTAGCAAACATGGCAACACAAACTAAACATCCATAATAAAACTAGCCAGACATGTTCATATTAATATTCATAGACAAATAAAATATGAACATACACTCCAACAAAAGAAGAAGAAAAATAGAATTCTACAACACCAAAGAAAACCTAGATCTAAATACCGCTTATGGATTGGTTGACGTACTTCTCCGTAAGCTTTATCTTCGATTGTCGACGGCTTCTTTGGATCCTTAGAATGGTTTCTCTTGCTTTGTTTTTGTGTAGCAAAACTCCCAAAGTTGATTGAATCTCTTGTTTGGTTGCAAAATTGTAACGTGTAAGAGTTGTGTATCAATTCGAGTTCTGTTTGTAAAGGGGGTCTAAGGGGGTATTTATAGATGTAAGGGATTCCTGATTGCAATAGGAATAGGCGCGCCGCGGCATGCATTTTCCCCGCCGCGGCGCAACACAAAATTTGGAAAATATGCAAAAACCCAAGAGCTCCCCGCCGCGGCATACAATTCCCTCGCCGCGGCGCGCAATGCTTCTATGTTTTCAGGATCAAACCCGAGAGCCTCACGCCGCGGCATGCAATTCTCTCGCCGCGGCGCGCAATGCTTTCCTTCTTTTCACGTCCCCCCTTACATATGTGATGGCACTATATGTAAGGCTTACATATTCGTCTTGATTAGTCCGTAACTCGTGATCCGAGCGCCGTAGGTGTTCCGTCTTCGCGTGTTTTCATCATTTGAATCATTTGACGCTAAAAACACCTGAAATGCACTAAAATATACCCGTGACTCCGAATGGATAGATTTATGAAAATAATCGAAATAATAGTCATAATAAATCTATATATCAATCAATCAAGCATAATTAATCACGAAATATTAGTGCTTTTTGAGCACTCATCACAACCCCCAACCAGCTTCTTGCTAGTCTCTAGCAAGTGAAGCGACCTAAAATAAAATTAAAAACAAATGAAAATAAACTAACCTAACCTAAATCACTTCCGTAGATTGTCACGGTTGCATTTAGCGTATGCAACAAGCCTTTAAACCCCTAGGTGGCCCTAGTGGACGAGTTATAGTCTCGTGAGGGTTTCCAGTGATGATACCCGCAAACATCGTAACTGACACAAATAAAGACTCAAAACTAATAAAGACTCTAACAATACTTGAATCAATCCATGCATACGTCTCAAAAATTGTTAACAACGAATAATACATGAAATAGTTAAACATCACCTAAGCTCAAAAACAGTCCAAACATCAAACTCATCATAGTAATCGAATTTTGAACAACCAATCACACCACAAACCCGTTAGTTATACTATCTGACCGTGTCATGCATGATATTCATAGATTACATTTCAATGTCTCATAAATGTGCAAGTAAAATATGAAAGTGAATTTTTGCACTTATAAACTCCATATGCTCATTTTTCAAACTCATCTCCACTAATATAGAAACTAAACTACCTAGAATCAATAGGACTTCATTAAGCTTGTAAAGTTGTGGCTAGGTGTGTGATTATGAAAGTACAAAAATGATGTTTTCATATGATAAGAGTACCTTTTATTTCACAAACATATTTTCAACTTCTTTTTTTTTTTCTACCAAGTGTTCTTTTCCATCCTCCCTTCAATTCAAATGTCCTTTGGATCTTTTGCTTGATTTTCTTCTTTTTTTTTTTTTTTTTTTATTCTTGCTTACTGTTTCAATCATCATCATTTTTTTTTTTTTTTTTTTATGATGAAGCAAGATAAACACAACATAATTGCTCATGAAAATCAAATATTACATTAAGTACTCTTATCACTAAGGGTAGTTCAATGTATGTCAATGTTGAGTTCAAGGGTGTGCTATTGATAAAATATTGCGGGGAAGCATGAAAAGTTCAAACGGTCCAAAGATGCCTAAATCATTTTCTAAGTGGCATTTGTTTCTATTATTTCGCTTCAACGTGTTTTCAAATGAGTTCTAGAGATTGTTGAGACTTAAAACATATCATGAACATGCATACATTCCACAAATCAGAATAGTTAAACTAACCATGCATACATACCACATGTACCACAAAATTCTCAAATTAGATGAATCCAACATTTATGTGCTTCGTTGCTTAGGTAAAAATCTAACATCTCTCATATGTCATTGTCATTACAATCATGTTAATATCATAGATTTCCGGATTGAATCAAGTAGACACGACACTAACTAAAAACAATTCAAGTGACAAAGTTAAAAATTTAAAATTGGTCATATTTCATGCTCATGGAATATTCTTCCCACCCCCAACCTATTTTCTGCATTGTCCTCAATGTAAAAAGAAGAACAAAAGAAATTAAGAAAAAGTGTAAGAAGTTACCCCCCTTTCGTATGAAATTGTGTCGTTACTCGCTATGCTCCGGTTCACTGTTCCTCGCTTCTCTCATGAAGAATGTATGTATATGAACATATATTGAACCTCAAAGTGTATGCACACAATTCACATTCAAACCCAATTTTTAATTATAACTAAGGCAATTGAAAACACAAAAACATCAAACAAAGTTAAACAATTCAAACTAAAATAAAAATAAATGAAAAAACTGAAAAAGAAAACTAAATAATAAGAAAATAAAGAAAAGAAAAGAAGTTAATACTACCGAATACGGTGGGTTGTCTCCCACCAAGCGCTTTCTTTAACGTCTTAGCAAGACGTTGCTAATTTGTTTCTATCCACCATCATCAAAGATCTTGAAGTGTGTGATATCAATTTTCTGAGCTAATATGTCATTAAGCTTATCCTTCCATCTCGGTAGTTGTTTCCTATGAAGTACAGCACACACTCTTTTGTGGAAGTGGTATGGAAAATGATTTGGGGATTTGCAAGTCTTAGGTTCCTTGTGCGGCATGGGAGGTGAAGATAATTCCTCCTTGTTCTCCTTAGAAGTTTGTAGAATTTGATATTCCTTAGCTTGGCATTCTTTGAGAATTGCTTGCTCCCCATCTGTATTTTCTACACAAAGTGGTAAATCATCAAAAGTTTCAGGAAAATAAATATTTTCAAAATTTTTACCACTTTGAAGGATTGTGTCATCCTTCACTTGCTCAATCTGAGTGGGCAACTCTTCTTGTTTTTGAATTTGTTCCGCTAATTGCCCAACTTGCATTTCTATTCTTTTCATTGATGCCTCCACAGACTCCATCCTTTCACTAGTAGATTGTATGAAAGCATTCAAGGTTTCCTCTAAGGTTGGCTTCCTAGGTTGATTAGAAACTCTACTTCCTTGTATGAAAGAAATCAAGCTCTCTTCGAAGGTGGCCCTAGATGGATATTGATGAAAACTTGAGCTTTGCATTTGGTATTGTGCATAAGGTGGGTCATATGGTTGAAGATTTGAGCTTTGCATGTTGTATTGGGCATAAGGTGGGGTAGAGTTTGCTTGCCATGAAGAATTATGGTGATTTTTCCACTCAGGATTATAGGTACAAAAATAACGATCATTCCAAGGTGGGTGACATCCGTCATTACGATCAAAGTTTGAATTAGTGGATGCATAGTAATCACCTGCAAAAGTGCAAACATTAGCATAATGCCCATATAAACCACAAATGCTACATACCTCCATGTATGTCATATCATGCAGCTCTTCAAAAGGCCTTGTACTGGCTCATGGATTTCAGTATCCAGCCTGATTAGGTGCATTTTAAAATTTGTTGATGTTGTCTATGAACGGTACCTTTCAAAAACTAACAAAAACAACAGAGAAATCAAAGCACCACAGATTAAGCAAATAAAAGCACTATTTTTTGATTTTTTTGATTTTTTGATTTTTTTGTATTTTTAGAATAAAATAAATAAATAAATAAACAAATAAATAAATAAAAGATAACAACAAAAAAATAAATAAATAAATAAATAAACAAAAAAAAAATTAAGAAACTCTAAAAAGTTAAAAAGAAAATTATTCAAAACGCCAATTCTCCGGCAACGACGCCAAAAACTTGATGTGTTAAAAAGTGTACTCGCAAGTGTACGAATCACTCGTAGTAAAGTGATAAGCAACTTCCAAGGTCGGTCTCTCAAGGAATTGCAGTGGTCTTAAATAACTAACTTTTTAATCTAAATAGAGTTCTAATGAAAATAAAACACTAATTAAATAGAGTTCTAGTGAAACTAAAACTCTAAGTAACTAGAATCCTAACGCTAATAAAACTGTAAAAAGGTTGTTTGATTTGTAACGGGAACAAAGTACGAGCAATTAAACGAAAACAAAATCGCAATTAAACAATCAATTCAGATATATTTGAAGATCAATGGAGAATGTATGGACGTTTAGCTTGGTTGACCATGCTTGCATCGAAAAGGTATGGTGAGATAACATGAACGTCCTATATAAACTAAACTACCGGCTTTCCTTTTAATTACGAGACTCCTTTTGGCGGGGGTAGGTCTCTTTATTGATTAACTAATTAATTGCCTTTGGCGGGGGTAAATCAAATAGTAATCAAATTATGCGCAAGGAAAACATGCCAATCAAATTAATGCTATGATTAAGTCACTAACTTGAAGCTTCGATTAAGTGTTTCGGAATAAAGTTAAGGTGACGTTCCTATAACTAAATTCTCAGATTTTTCAATCTAACTACGAACATCAAATGGGCCCATGATTATTCATAATCAAATATCTAAACATGCTCTTAATCAAAAAGTAATTCGTTTATATTAAATCAATAGAATACACCATACACAATTCTAGCAAACATGGCAACACAAACTAAACATCCATAATAAAACTAGCCAGACATGTTCATATTAATATTCATAGACAAATAAAATATGAACATACACTCCAACAAAAGAAGAAGAAAAATAGAATTCTACAACACCAAAGAAAACCTAGATCTAAATACCGCTTATGGATTGGTTGACGTACTTCTCCGTAAGCTTTATCTTCGATTGTCGACGGCTTCTTTGGATCCTTAGAATGGTTTCTCTTGCTTTGTTTTTGTGTAGCAAAACTCCCAAAGTTGATTGAATCTCTTGTTTGGTTGCAAAATTGTAACGTGTAAGAGTTGTGTATCAATTCGAGTTCTGTTTGTAAAGGGGGTCTAAGGGGGTATTTATAGATGTAAGGGATTCCTGATTGCAATAGGAATAGGCGCGCCGTGGCATGCATTTTCCCCGCCGCGGCGCAACACAAAATTTGGAAAATATGCAAAAACCCAAGAGCTCCCCGCCGCGGCATACAATTCCCTCGCCGCGGCGCGCAATGCTTCTATGTTTTCAGGATCAAACCCGAGAGCCTCACGCCGCGGCATGCAATTCTCTCGCCGCGGCGCGCAATGCTTTCCTTCTTTTCACGTCCCCCCTTACATATGTGATGGCACTATATGTAAGGCTTACATATTCGTCTTGATTAGTCCGTAACTCGTGATCCGAGCGCCGTAGGTGTTCCGTCTTCGCGTGTTTTCATCATTTGAATCATTTGACGCTAAAAACACCTGAAATGCACTAAAATATACCCGTGACTCCGAATGGATAGATTTATGAAAATAATCGAAATAATAGTCATAATAAATCTATATATCAATCAATCAAGCATAATTAATCACGAAATATTAGTGCTTTTTGAGCACTCATCACAACCCCCAACCAGCTTCTTGCTAGTCTCTAGCAAGTGAAGCGACCTAAAATAAAATTAAAAACAAATGAAAATAAACTAACCTAACCTAAATCACTTCCGTAGATTGTCACGGTTGCATTTAGCGTATGCAACAAGCCTTTAAACCCCTAGGTGGCCCTAGTGGACGAGTTATAGTCTCGTGAGGGTTTCCAGTGATGATACCCGCAAACATCGTAACTGACACAAATAAAGACTCAAAACTAATAAAGACTCTAACAATACTTGAATCAATCCATGCATACGTCTCAAAAATTGTTAACAACGAATAATACATGAAATAGTTAAACATCACCTAAGCTCAAAAACAGTCCAAACATCAAACTCATCATAGTAATCGAATTTTGAACAACCAATCACACCACAAACCCGTTAGTTATACTATCTGACCGTGTCATGCATGATATTCATAGATTACATTTCAATGTCTCATAAATGTGCAAGTAAAATATGAAAGTGAATTTTTGCACTTATAAACTCCATATGCTCATTTTTCAAACTCATCTCCACTAATATAGAAACTAAACTACCTAGAATCAATAGGACTTCATTAAGCTTGTAAAGTTGTGGCTAGGTGTGTGATTATGAAAGTACAAAAATGATGTTTTCATATGATAAGAGTACCTTTTATTTCACAAACATATTTTCAACTTCTTTTTTTTTTTCTACCAAGTGTTCTTTTCCATCCTCCCTTCAATTCAAATGTCCTTTGGATCTTTTGCTTGATTTTCTTCTTTTTTTTTTTTTTTTTTATTCTTGCTTACTGTTTCAATCATCATCATTTTTTTTTTTTTTTTTTTTATGATGAAGCAAGATAAACACAACATAATTGCTCATGAAAATCAAATATTACATTAAGTACTCTTATCACTAAGGGTAGTTCAATGTATGTCAATGTTGAGTTCAAGGGTGTGCTATTGATAAAATATTGCGGGGAAGCATGAAAAGTTCAAACGGTCCAAAGATGGCCTAAATCATTTTCTAAGTGGCATTTGTTTCTATTATTTCGCTTCAACGTGTTTTCAAATGAGTTCTAGAGATTGTTGAGACTTAAAACATATCATGAACATGCATACATTCCACAAATCAGAATAGTTAAACTAACCATGCATACATACCACATGTACCACAAAATTCTCAAATTAGATGAATCCAACATTTATGTGCTTCGTTGCTTAGGTAAAAATCTAACATCTCTCATATGTCATTGTCATTACAATCATGTTAATATCATAGATTTCCGGATTGAATCAAGTAGACACGACACTAACTAAAAACAATTCAAGTGACAAAGTTAAAAATTTAAAATTGGTCATATTTCATGCTCATGGAATATTCTTCCCACCCCCAACCTATTTTCTGCATTGTCCTCAATGTAAAAAGAAGAACAAAAGAAATTAAGAAAAAGTGTAAGAAGTTACCCCCCTTTCGTATGAAATTGTGTCGTTACTCGCTATGCTCCGGTTCACTGTTCCTCGCTTCTCTCATGAAGAATGTATGTATATGAACATATATTGAACCTCAAAGTGTATGCACACAATTCACATTCAAACCCAATTTTTAATTATAACTAAGGCAATTGAAAACACAAAAACATCAAACAAAGTTAAACAATTCAAACTAAAATAAAAATAAATGAAAAAACTGAAAAAGAAAACTAAATAATAAGAAAATAAAGAAAAGAAAAGAAGTTAATACTACCGAATACGGTGGGTTGCCTCCCACCAAGCGCTTTCTTTAACGTCTTAGCAAGACGTTGCTAATTTGTTTCTATCCACCATCATCAAAGATCTTGAAGTGTGTGATATCAATTTTCTGAGCTAATATGTCATTAAGCTTATCCTTCCATCTCGGTAGTTGTTTCCTATGAAGTACAGCACACACTCTTTTGTGGAAGTGGTATGGAAAATGATTTGGGGATTTGCAAGTCTTAGGTTCCTTGTGCGGCATGGGAGGTGAAGATAATTCCTCCTTGTTCTCCTTAGAAGTTTGTAGAATTTGATATTCCTTAGCTTGGCATTCTTTGAGAATTGCTTGCTCCCCATCTGTATTTTCTACACAAAGTGGTAAATCATCAAAAGTTTCAGGAAAATAAATATTTTCAAAATTTTTACCACTTTGAAGGATTGTGTCATCCTTCACTTGCTCAATCTGAGTGGGCAACTCTTCTTGTTTTTGAATTTGTTCCGCTAATTGCCCAACTTGCATTTCTATTCTTTTCATTGATGCCTCCACAGACTCCATCCTTTCACTAGTAGATTGTATGAAAGCATTCAAGGTTTCCTCTAAGGTTGGCTTCCTAGGTTGATTAGAAACTCTACTTCCTTGTATGAAAGAAATCAAGCTCTCTTCGAAGGTGGCCCTAGATGGATATTGATGAAAACTTGAGCTTTGCATTTGGTATTGTGCATAAGGTGGGTCATATGGTTGAAGATTTGAGCTTTGCATGTTGTATTGGGCATAAGGTGGGGTAGAGTTTGCTTGCCATGAAGAATTATGGTGATTTTTCCACTCAGGATTATAGGTACAAAAATAACGATCATTCCAAGGTGGGTGACATCCGTCATTACGATCAAAGTTTGAATTAGTGGATGCATAGTAATCACCTGCAAAAGTGCAAACATTAGCATAATGCCCATATAAACCACAAATGCTACATACCTCCATGTATGTCATATCATGCAGCTCTTCAAAAGGCCTTGTACTGGCTCATGGATTTCAGTATCCAGCCTGATTAGGTGCATTTTAAAATTTGTTGATGTTGTCTATGAACGGTACCTTTCAAAAACTAACAAAAACAACAGAGAAATCAAAGCACCACAGATTAAGCAAATAAAAGCACTATTTTTTGATTTTTTTGATTTTTTGATTTTTTTGTATTTTTAGAATAAAATAAATAAATAAATAAACAAATAAATAAATAAAAGATAACAACAAAAAAATAAATAAATAAATAAATAAACAAAAAAAAAATTAAGAAACTCTAAAAAGTTAAAAAGAAAATTATTCAAAACGCCAATTCTCCGGCAACGACGCCAAAAACTTGATGTGTTAAAAAGTGTACTCGCAAGTGTACGAATCACTCGTAGTAAAGTGATAAGCAACTTCCAAGGTCGGTCTCTCAAGGAATTGCAGTGGTCTTAAATAACTAACTTTTTAATCTAAATAGAGTTCTAATGAAAATAAAACACTAATTAAATAGAGTTCTAGTGAAACTAAAACTCTAAGTAACTAGAATCCTAACGCTAATAAAACTGTAAAAAGGTTGTTTGATTTGTAACGGGAACAAAGTACGAGCAATTAAACGAAAACAAAATCGCAATTAAACAATCAATTCAGATATATTTGAAGATCAATGGAGAATGTATGGACGTTTAGCTTGGTTGACCATGCTTGCATTGAAAAGGTATGGTGAGATAACATGAACGTCCTATATAAACTAAACTACCGGCTTTCCTTTTAATTACGAGACTCCTTTTGGCGGGGGTAGGTCTCTTTATTGATTAACTAATTAATTGCCTTTGGCGGGGGTAAATCAAATAGTAATCAAATTATGCGCAAGGAAAACATGCCAATCAAATTAATGCTATGATTAAGTCACTAACTTGAAGCTTCGATTAAGTGTTTCGGAATAAAGTTAAGGTGACGTTCCTATAACTAAATTCTCAGATTTTTCAATCTAACTACGAACATCAAATGGGCCCATGATTATTCATAATCAAATATCTAAACATGCTCTTAATCAAAAAGTAATTCGTTTATATTAAATCAATAGAATACACCATACACAATTCTAGCAAACATGGCAACACAAACTAAACATCCATAATAAAACTAGCCAGACATGTTCATATTAATATTCATAGACAAATAAAATATGAACATACACTCCAACAAAAGAAGAAGAAAAATAGAATTCTACAACACCAAAGAAAACCTAGATCTAAATACCGCTTATGGATTGGTTGACGTACTTCTCCGTAAGCTTTATCTTCGATTGTCGACGGCTTCTTTGGATCCTTAGAATGGTTTCTCTTGCTTTGTTTTTGTGTAGCAAAACTCCCAAAGTTGATTGAATCTCTTGTTTGGTTGCAAAATTGTAACGTGTAAGAGTTGTGTATCAATTCGAGTTCTGTTTGTAAAGGGGGTCTAAGGGGGTATTTATAGATGTAAGGGATTCCTGATTGCAATAGGAATAGGCGCGCCGTGGCATGCATTTTCCCCGCCGCGGCGCAACACAAAATTTGGAAAATATGCAAAAACCCAAGAGCTCCCCGCCGCGGCATACAATTCCCTCGCCGCGGCGCGCAATGCTTCTATGTTTTCAGGATCAAACCCGAGAGCCTCACGCCGCGGCATGCAATTCTCTCGCCGCGGCGCGCAATGCTTTCCTTCTTTTCACGTCCCCCCTTACATATGTGATGGCACTATATGTAAGGCTTACATATTCGTCTTGATTAGTCCGTAACTCGTGATCCGAGCGCCGTAGGTGTTCCGTCTTCGCGTGTTTTCATCATTTGAATCATTTGACGCTAAAAACACCTGAAATGCACTAAAATATACCCGTGACTCCGAATGGATAGATTTATGAAAATAATCGAAATAATAGTCATAATAAATCTATATATCAATCAATCAAGCATAATTAATCACGAAATATTAGTGCTTTTTGAGCACTCATCAATTTATCACCATTGCCCTTTCGTTGACACACTTGCTGGCTATGTGACCTCACCCCTGAAATTTAAAACACTTAATATCACATGTTTTAGAATTAGAGGCCACGATGTTACCTAAAGGACTGGTAGTTGCTAGTTTGGCATTCTTAGAGAGTTCACACTTCGGCCTATTCTCTATGCGTTGTTGGTAGCCATTGGTTGTCCCCTCCTAGAAAATCCCTTTTGATTGAGTTGTTCCTCACTTTTATGGCTTGATGTACCATATCTAATAACTTAACTTAGTGTTGCAACTCAACTATATTCGAAATGTCTCTGTTTAAACCATGCAAAAATCTAGCCATGGTGGCTACTCGATCCTTTTCCACATTAGCCTAGTCCATAGTTACCTCCATCTCCTTGTGATACTCATCCACACTCTTGGAACCTTGAGTTAATCTCTAAAATTTTTGAAACAAAACCCTATAATAGTGGTTGGGTACAAAATGCCTCCTCATAAGAATTTTCATCTCGTCCCAAGTGTCTATGGGTGGCTCTCTATTCCTCCTTCTATTAGTTAATAATTGATCCCACCAAATAACAACATAATTGGTGAATTCAATTGCAGCCAACTTAACCTTCCTCATCTTTGAGTAGTTGTGACAATCAAACACCATCTCCTTTTTAGTTTCCCACTCCAAATAAGCTTCAGGGTCACTTTTACCTTGGATAGATGGGATTTTAATTTTTAGACTCCCCAAGTTGTTATCTACCTAATTCCTAGCTTCTCCAAAGCTATAACCATATCTCCTATGATTAACCCTTGACTGGCGCTCATCTTCTTCTTCATGACCTTCCCCATAATACTCTTCATCTTCTACCCTTATTCTCCTTTGATGAACTCTCTCCTTTCTATGGTTATCATGACTACTTTGGGGCTGCTCAACAAGTGATTGTTCTACCCGGTCAAGTCTTCATGCACTTCCATTTCCACTCTAAATACCCTCCTCATCTCACCATAATTGCCTTTATTTGGAACTACAGACCTACACCTTCCGAAGCACCTCCGAACATAAATGTTGAAAAAAATTGTTAGAAATAAATAGGACCTCACAATCACTCCCTCAAATGTTTCACTCACTCATGTTTTCACTCTAAACGAATTTTACCCTCTTATAGTCTCACACACTCTTTTGTGTCTTCTTTTAGTTCTTAATCGAACTCAATAAACCAAGTCAAAATTACCAGCAACAATTCAAAAATAAGAAAACAATTTGAATGCAAAAGAAAAAAAAATTCACACAATTTTCACACACACACACACATATTTGTAAGTGTGGGGTTTTTGGCAAAATAAGGCTTAGGAGGTGAGAAACATGATGGAGGAAAAAAAAAATTCCTTACTAGGTTTGTGTACCCAATTTTTTTTTTTTTAGTAACAAGAATCAAGAAAAGAAAGATGAATACAAAGGATAATCAAAACATGCCTTACAACCAAAAGCTCTAATACCAAATGATATGAACCTCACCAACAATTGTGATGAAACCCAATGACAAAGATGGATAAGAACCCAAAGATTGTGTATACAAGATTTGTTGAGCCTTAACCCGTTACCTAACAAGATAAGAACCAAAACTATGAAGGATTGAAAACGCCATACCAAGAATCTCTCACGAATCAAGGTTATAAGTTTTGTCGTTCAAACACCACAAGTTAAGTTCAAAAAGATATTTCAAGAACAAAGAAGAACAATAAGTGTCCCAATAATTTTGTTAATTTTTCAAGCCAATCTATCTTTCAAATTCTAAATCCAAACTTAATAATTGGAACAACCCTCCAGGATTAGGAAAAGAAACAATAACTACAACTCTTAAACAAATATTAACATTTTAGGTCTTTTAGAATTATCGAAATTCTCTTGGATTAGTCCATTAAGTGCTTCCTTGAAACGTTTGGCATTAAGCCTTGTAATTGGACCACTTGGAAGTGTCAAAGGACCTTATGCATATTCAGCTCCATTCCCACATGTATGGTCATGTTTAACTCCTTGATTTGCATCATTAATTGAATGGTTGAGCAGCCCTCATGTGGATCCATTATTGCAATTGCTAGTTGGCAACTATTTGCAAGCAGATTAATGGCATAAGGCGCAGACATTGCCTTAGATGTCTGCTCAGTTATTGCCAATGGATACTAGGATTTGCACACGTTCGATCAAGGATGGAGTCACAACAAGCGAGACCTATGATTCATTTCATGTGGTCGAGGAGCATAAGAGTTGGGGTTGGACGATCTAGGACCCTTTCATACCGCCCTCTTGATCCATATTATTTTGGCATGTTATCTAGTATAGGCTACCCACTAACTTCCAGTCAAAGAGGAAGAGCCTTTTCCTTCCCCTCACGATGCTCTCTTTGTAGGAGAGCTAAGGAGACTATTTCTCACCTTTTTTTGAGTTGTTATTTTGCAGGTACACTCTAGGATTTACTATACTAGTTTTTCGATAGACGACCTTGTATGGATTCTTTCATCCTAGATTTATGGATAGATGCAATGTCGTTGGACTTTGAATCAAAACTTGGCAATCTATGGAGAGTAAGAATAATCTCAGTCATCTAGGTGATATGGACGAATATGAATAATATTATGTTTGGGGATAAACATACTTCTATGAGATCTGCAATTGCCACAATTTGGTTGTTCATCTATGAAGCAATCCTATCACATCATGGGTCAATGAGAAACACAATGGAGGACCTTGCAGTTCTACAAAGATTACAAGTACAAGAAACTTCACGATGAGCTCCACAAATCATAGAGATAATTTGTAGACCACCGCCCTCAGGATGGATAAAAGTCAACACATATGGTACTGCTTTTGGTTCACTAGGTCTAGCATATTGTGTAGGGGGTTTTTGAACATCAAGGTCCTTTTTCAAAGATTGCTTATGTATCCCACTTCGAATTGCATATGTTTTTTAGGCAGAGCTTGCAAAGGCTATTCACGTAGTCATGTATGATGTTACCTTTGGGTGGCAAAGGCTTTGGAGTGAATTAGATTTTGCTTATGTTGTGACTCTATTTCGCACCAAGTCATTATCAATACCCTAGTGATAGCATTCAACTTGGGTTGATTGCTTGGAAAAGATTGCTCATTTATAGATTTTCATTGTTCACATATATATAGAGAAGGCAATGTTATCGCTGATTCTATAGCCTTTAGGGAACTTAGTTTTTGTAAGATGACAAGGTGGTGGACTGCCCCATCATTTGCTAATACATTTTTCTTTTCCGATGCTAATAGCATGCTGAATTATAGGTTTTGTTGAGGTTAAATTTTTGTACAATATTTTATTAATTTAATAATACTCATAGTTGTAGGGCTAAATGAAAAAGGGTGCTACAGGAGTGCCAACCTAGTTGGAATGTCCTAATGCACTTCTAAAGTTTGTCAATTATAACCTTTCATTTAAAAAATTAAAAAAAAAATAAAAATAATGATAATTGAATTTGAATGTACTTATTTACCCTTCATTCCTAATAAAAATAAGGCAATATATATATTTAATTATAAATAATACATTAAGTCTTTATTAGAGAATACTATGTAAGACATCCTTCCTTACTTTTGAACACATATTGAAAAGAATTTTTATTTGTACATGCTTTCAAAAGCACAAAGATTGGAGTTTTGCAACTCCGATGACAGATGGCGACCAGAGTACTGACAAATTAGATTACGCCTAAAAAAAAAATTAGACTTTATATACTGCTCTTTAATATGTGTTTAAATGAGTTTTATTTTTAATATGTATTCAATTTTGAGTATATATTAGCTAGAAGGTCAAAAATAAAACATAGAGTACAAATAAGTAAAAAACCAAAACTGTTATTTTTATTAACCTTTTTATTTCATCTATCCTTTATCTATTATCTACTAGCTCCTACAAAGTGGCAACCATATATATTATATGAATAGAAAAACGTAAAATGTTCCAAGACATATAAAACCTCATAGACTTCATGCGTAATCGTGTTACTGGTATCACTATCAAGTTTATTAATATTAAATAATTTAGGTAAGTTTAGTTTCTGACGGTTAGCTATTGATTATCGATTGGGCATAATCAATATCATTATGGTATTGATTAATAAGTTTTTATTGTAGCAAAAACTTTAACTATGGGTTATCCTATTTATAGACACATACTTCTTATTCAAGTTTCTAATCAAAACACCATATGTTAAATTAATTTTCTATAATATTAAATTAACATTTGTGATGTAGCAAGTATCAATAAGATACTAAAAAATAAATACGTTTCCTTTGTATTATAATTATATTTGTTCAATGAAAATAGTTATTTCCAAAGAAAATTTGACTTTGACCAAGAAAATTTTCCTCAAATATTACATGAATCTTTGAAATATTTGTGATATTGTGATGCAAATCCATAGAGGATGCTTGAAAACCAACGTGGGTGATCAAGCATCAAAGGTTGGACTAGAAGCATTGCATGGTATCAAGTGTGGAGAAAGAAGAGAAAGAAAACAGGGTTATAGAGCATCCAGGATCGATCCCCCTCTGGCTGGATCAATCCCACTCCAAGTACAATTCGATCCGGGACTTTCTGCTGGAAAATTGGTGCCCAGGCAAGAAGACGGATCGATCCCCCTTGGCCAGATCGATCCCGCTCCGAAGTGTGCTCCGATCCGAGACTTTCTGCTAGAAAACTGATGCCCAAACAAGAAAATGGATCAATCCCCCTCAGAGACGGATCGATCCCTCTTCGAGTGCGCTCCGATCCAAGACTTACGGACAGTTTCTATTTTTTGCGAAAAATAGGGTAAATGACTTTTAGGGCATGGGTTTTGTTCTAGGAAGCTAGGAATAATTTGGGCATTACTGTAATTGTGCAAATGTGCTATATAAATACATTTAAGAGCTCTTATGGTTTCTAAGAGAGGATTTGTGTGCTACACAAGAGAGGAAGAAATAGAAAAGAGAGGAAGAAGAAGAAGAAGAGGGATTTTTCACCATTGTTGTCAGAAAAAAATTTTGAGTGTCTCTTTGAGTGTTTTTCTTCCTTGTGAGTTTTCTCTTCAAGCATTTTCTCCATTGTACTTGTAATCTCTAAATTTGAAGCTAGTGGAACTCATCTCCATTGGAGGGGTGAAGAAGTGGAGTAGACTCACCACATTGGTTTGGTTGAACCACTATAATTTTGGTGTGTTCCTTCCTTTGCTATTATTTATATTTCCTTGCTTTTGATTAAATATCTAGGGCTTAAGATTGTTATTGGATTGATATTTTTATTGGGTGTTTGCTTGGAAATTTCTTTCTTGATTGGTTAATTTCAATAGTGCGATATGTAGGAAGTTGAATTCTCTCATAACAAGTGGTATCAAAGCCTTGTTTGGCTTGGGTTATTCTGTGGTTGTTGTGTGTGAATTTTTCAAGTTTGATATTGTGGAGTGAAATTGTGTCGAGAAATAATTTCTTGTTATTGAATATGAGTAGGATGGAAATTGAGAAGTGGGATGGCACCAGAGATTTTCATATTTGGAAAAGTAAGATAAGGAGTTTATTATTTCAACAAAAAGTAGCTCAAGCTTTAGAAGATCATCCGGAATATCTAGAAGATTTTACGGAGTTTCAAAAGAAGGAATTATTGATGACGGCTTATACCTCTATATTTTTGCATTTGCATGATAATGTCATAAGGGAGGTGCAAAGTACAAAAACTGCAAAGGCATTATGGAATAAGTTGGATGAGATTTACATGCAAACGGCGATGTCTCGGAGGTTCCACTTGAAAGAACGATTGTTTGGATTTCAAATGAATATGTCAATAGGTATGGAGCCTAACTTGGCGGAGTTCGAAAATCTCCAATGATTTGTCAAACATTGGGGAGGTCTTACCGATAAGAATCTAGGTCACTTATTGTTACACAACTTGCCGGATTCCTACCGAGAAGTGAATACGGGTCTTAAGTATAGAAGAGATGATATATCTTTGGATCTAATTATCTCTCATTTGAGAATGAGAGAACTAGAGTTGAAGACGGAGAAGCTTCATATTGGTGGGAGTGGAGGTAGTGGTGATGCCATGTTTTTTAGGGGAAGAGGTGGAGAAAGAAATTGAAGTAAAGGAAAGGAAAAATACCAGTTAAAGTCTCGTGGTCCAAAAGATAAAGTGAAATGCTACTTGTGTAACCAAAAGGGGCATTTCAAGAAGTATTGCCCGGAGAAGGGTAAATACACCAAGGGAGGTAATAGTAGTGGAGATGCATCGGTGGCAGCGGTTGATGAAATGGGTTATGATAGTGCCGAGGAACTTGCGGTTTCTTCAAGCAATAGTGATGGTACTTGGGTCTTAGACTCGAGGTGTACTTTTCATATGACACCATACAAGGAGTGGTTTGTTGATTACAAAGAGGTAAATGGTGGCATTGTTCACATGGGAAAAAATCATCCTTGTAATGTGACGGAAGTTGGATCGATGAGGCTTTGCCTCAATGATAGTTCAACATTTGTGATGAAGAATGTGAGGCATGTGCCGACATTATTGAAGAACTTGATTTCATTGGGTACTTTAGACAACATGGGTTATAGATACAAGGGTGAGCATGGTCAATTAAAGGTGTGTAGAGGTTCTTTGGTATACTTCAAAGGTATACAAAGAAATGGGCTCTATTACTTAGATGCTATGGTAGAGACCAATGTTGCCGCGGTTAGCCACCAAGAGGAGAGTGTCAACCTTTGGCACAAAAGGTTTAGACACTTAAGTGAAAGAGGATTGGAGGAACTATCCAAGAGGAAGATTCTTGGCGACAACAAGCTTGATAAGCTTTCATTCTATGATCATTGTGTTTTTGGCAAGATGAAAAAGGTGAAGTTGACACTGGCAAAGCTCAAAGGATGTGACATTCTTGATTTTGTGCATTCGGATTTGTGGGGGCCAAAGAGGACACTATCGATGGGTGGTACATTCTAACTATAATTGATGATTTCTCTAGAAGGCTATGGGTTTACTTGTTGAAGAGTAAAGATGAGACTTTTGCAAAATTTGTTGAGTGTAAGAAACTTGTAGAGACTCAAACCGGTAAAAAGGTCAAGTGTTTGAGAACTAACAATGGTTTAGAGTTTTGCAATGAACTTTGACAAGCTTTTGTAGGGAGAATGGTATTACAAGGCACAAGATCGTTCCAGGAAATCCTCAACAAAATAGTTTGGCGGAGAGGATGAATAGAACACTCTTGAAGAGAGTGAGATGTATGCTTTTCGATGCAAACATGCCCAAGAGATTTTGGGAAGAACAGCGAGATACCTTATTAATAGGTGTCCTTCAGTGCCGCTCAACTTCAAGACGCCGAAAGGGGCATGGTTTGGCAAACCTGTTAAATATGACCATTTACGTGTTTTTGGTTGTGTTGCATGTGTACATGTGAGGCAAGGGAAGTTGGAGCCAAGGGCATTGAAGTGTATGTTTTTGGGGTATCCTAGTGGTGTCAAGGGTTACAAGTTATGGTATGGTGATGCTAACAAATGCATCACTAGTAGAGATGTAACCTTCAAGGAGGATGAGATGTATATGGGAGGAGTTTCCGAAGAAACAAATGACTCACCACAAGAGTCTGGACGTGGATGTGTTAGTTTTGAGGTGGAGCCATTGATGTTTAATAATCAACCCATGAGTGGGCATAGGCAACCGAAAGAGCCTACTATACAAGAACCTCATAATGATGATGATCATAGTATAAAGATGGAAGAAGAAGAAGACACCACTGAGCTCAGGTCATCTAGGCTGGGAAATGATTACTTGTTGGCAAGAGATCAGAGTCGACGTGTGACTCGAGCTCCTATGAGAGGTTAAACTCTATTGCCTATGCATTGAGTATGGAGTCAGAGATCTCGAGACTTGAGCCAAGGTCCTATAAAGAAGCCATGAGTAAGAAGGATGCCAATAAATGGCGGAAGGCCATGGAAGAAGAGATGAGTTCTCTATACAAGAAGAAGACATAGACACTAGTTCCTCGACCAAAGGGTCGAAAAGTTGTGGGCAACAAATGGGTCTATAAAGTGAAGAAAGATGTGCCAAATGACGAGCTAGCCTGGTACAAGGCTAGAGGTGTTGCAAAAGGATTTGCCCAAAGAAAAGGTATTGACTTTACCAAAATTTTCTCACCTGTTGTTAAACATAGTTCCATTAGATTATTATTATCTCTTGTTATGCATAATGATAAGGAACTTGACCAATTGGATGTAAAAACTGCTTTTTTGCACGGTTAACTTGAGGAGGAATTTTTCATGGAGTAACCCAAGGGGTTTGTTGAAAAAAGAAAAGGTGACATGGTGTGTCTTTTGTATGGCTTGATGCAATCTCTAAGCTATTGGTACAAAAGATTTGACTACTTCGTTTTGAAGATCGGGTTCAAAATGAGCAAGCATGACAATTGTGTGTATTTGAGAGGTACAACTAGCTCTTCTACTGTTTATTTATTGCTATATGTGGATGACAGGTTGATAGCTAGTTGTGACCGGTCTCAAATCACCAAGTTAAAGAGTCAACTTAGCTCGAAATTTGGGATGAAGGATCTTGGAGCTGCCAAGAAAATATTAGGGATGGAGATTGTAAGAGATAGACAAAAAGGCAAGTTGTTTCCTTCCTAAGAAGGGTATTGTGAGAAAGTACTTCAATGGTATAATATGGTCAATGCTAAGCCGACTACTACGATAGCATTACATTTCAAGTTATCAGCCTTGGACTCTCCTTCAACAGATAAGAAGAAGAAAGAAATGGAAAAGGTGTCCTATGCAAGTGCAGTGGGTAGCTTGATGTATTTAATGATTTGTACAAGATCGGATATTGCATATGGTGCAAGTTTGGTAAGTCACTACATGGCTAATATAGGTAAAAATCATTGGAAGGCTATGAAATGGGTGATGAGGTATCTATGGGGTACAACCGGGGTTAGTCTTCCATATGATCAATCCAAGGAGTCGAGTGTTGGAGTAATGGGTGCTACAACTAAAAGATTGCAATACCCAAGTGTAGGTTGTCTCAAGTAATAAAACTCGGGAGTCCGAGTGTCGATCCTCAAGGAATTGGAAGGAACTGTATTAGATCAATAGAAATATGCAATGTTAATTATTTGACAATAAACAAAGTTTCAGTAAACGAAAGCACTAGAGCTTCTAGGATCCTCTTTGACAAACTTGTAATTAATGTTCTCCATTCACAATATAACTCAATTAAGAATCATCTAGGAAGTGATCTTAATTGGAAGATGGAGAGGTTATTGCATGACTATATTAAAAAGATAACCCATTCTTAACTATAATATGTAATAAAACCTATGAACTTGAAATGTTGAGATAGTCTAAGCATTCAATGTACCATGCACAATGTTAACAATGAATCAAAGTCTCAAACAAACCAAATACAATTTTAGTACATATGATTTAATTAATTGAAGGATTTCATTGAAGAACAAAAGAAGAAATGAAGAACAACATTACAAATTTATCAAAGTATCACCCTTAGCTCTAGCTAAGGTTCTAGCAAGACATATTGTAAATTACACACAATAAAACTAAAAATGAACAAGACAATATGAAACTCTCAAATTCTAGCTTCCCTCCTCTGGTTTGTTGTGTAAATGCCCTCCTTTTATAGGCAATAAAACGAGCATATGCTAGTGTGAATGTGAGTTGTCATTGTGGGCTCATGATTCAATTAAGCATCTCCATGTCGGCCATTTTATGCTCTTTACACTCCGAATTGGACAATATGGTCAACATGAACGTTGTAGAGCATTAAGTTAGCTTTACAACACAACTTGAATCAGATCATTCCAACATCTACAACTCAAGATATGAGTATTTTACTGAACTATGTGCAGTAGAGGCTGAAAAACGCATTTTTCATGCAAGTTGCTTGAATGGTCAATACACATCAAGTTGAATGCACCTAAATTCATTCATAATAAATATAAGTCTCTCATATCATATTAAATCAACATTTATTCATATAGATATGTTTAATTAAAATAATGTGATGAGACTTCTTAATTGGTGCATAAGATAGCTTAATTAACAAAATAATATGTATAAATGTCTATGAAAATATATGCAAGTAATGCAATTTTAGACATTTATCAATGGGTTATGTGGATTCGGACTTTGTCGATGATCGTGATAAGAGGCAGTCTATCACGGGATACTTGTTCAGATTTGGTGGAAACTTGGTGAGTTGGAAGGCCAATTTACAATCAATAGTAACATTGTCTTCTTCGGAGGCGGAGTTTGTTGTCGCAACAGAAGCAGTGAAGGAAGCTATGTGGTTAAAGGGTTTGGCTAGTGAACTTGGTTTTGAGCAAAAGAGAGTCATGGTATATTGTGACAATCAAGGAGCAATTTGCTTGACCAAGAATCCTCAATTTCATACGAGAGATGACTGAACAAGCTGAGGTGGAGTTGGTAAAAATTCACACGGATGATAACCCGACGGACATGGCAACAAAGTCGGTTCCCTTAGCAAAGTTTGTGAAGTGTCAAACTTTGGTCAAGATGACCACCCTATCTAAATGATGGTGAAAGGGTGGGCCTTCACCCAAGAGAGTTTGAGTTCCAAGGATTAGCATCAAGGTGGAGAATTGTGATATTGTGATGCAAATCCATGGGATGCTTGAAAACCAATGTGGGTGATCAAGCATCAAAGGTTGGACTAGGAGCATTGCTTGGTATCAAGTGTGGAGAAAGAAGAGAAAGAAAACAAGGCTACAGAGCATCCAGGATCGATCCCCCTCAAGACGGATCTATCCCCCTCTGGTCGGATCGATCTAGCTCCAAGCGCGATCCGATCTGAGACTTTCTGCTGGAAAACTGGTGCTTAGGCAAGAAGACGGATCGATCCCCCTTGGCTGGATCGATCGCGCTCCAATTCGGAACTTTCTGCTAGAAAACTGATGCCCAGACAAGAAGACGGATCAATCCCTCTCAAAGATAGATCGATTCAGGACTTACAGACATTTTCTATTTTTTGCGAAAAATAAGGTAAATGACTTTTAAGGGAGCTAGGAATAGTTTGGGCATTATTGTAATTGTGCAAATGTTCTATATAAACACATTTAAGAGCTCTTAGGGTTTCTAAGAAAGGATTTGTGTGCTACACAAGAGAGGAAGAAATAGAAAAAAGAGGAAGAAGAAGAATAGGAATTTTTCACCATTGTTGTGAAGAAAAAATTTTGAGTGTCTCTTTGAGTGTTTTTCTTCCTTGTGAGTTTTCTCTTCAAGAATTTTCTCTATTGTACTTGTAATCTCCAAATTTGAAGCTAGTGGAACTCATCTCCATTGGAGGGGTAAAGAAGTGGAGTACACTCACCACATTAGTTGGGTTAAACCACTATAATTTTAGTGTGTTCTTTCCTTTGCTATTATTTATATTTCCTTACTTTTGATTAAATATCTAGGGCTTAAAAATGATTGTTATTAGATTGATATTTTTACTGGATGTTTACTTAAAAATTTGTATCTTATTTGATTAATTTCAATAATACGATATCCAGAAAGTTGAATTCTCTCGTAACAATAGTACATTTTATTCTTGGCAATAGTTATTTCATTGTTAAATTTTCAATCATATATACGGCGAACTTTTCACTTTCCCTTTAATGATAATTATTTAGTTTTCTTTAATAAGCATATATGAAGCAGTGAAACACCATTTAATTTCATAAATCAAATTACCAATTTTCTTTTGGATTGGGTTATGGAGATTTTAGAATATACTATTCTAATAAATATTTATTAAAAAAGAATTTATTGTTAAATTTTTTTTCTATCAAATAATCACATAAATTCAAATACAGGTAACATATCGTTAAATATTATTTTGAAGAAAACGTAAAGTAACTAACGTTAATAGATTATATATTGAGTTGCTATTTTCATTGCAAAAGTTTAACACCAGCGAGATTTTATTTTCTTTAAGGAATTATTTACATAAATTATTTTATATATATCTTTATTAATTAAATTTTACTTTACTATTATAATTACATATCGTGATAATTTTCAATAGTATTTTAAGATTGATAAGTTTTTCTTTTAATTTTAAGAATACTAATGTGGTTGTTTAGACTATTGGCATTTTGATAAAATAATGACATGAAATAGAATCAAAACTGATGAAACGTAATATTCTTTTGACATAAATCACTAACCGATGTCGTGTTGCAATATTGTTTTACAAATTTACCCTCTTGGTTGAACTTTAGTTCTCAAATTATATCTCAGCCTCCCAACTTTAATTATCGATTAATTAATAATCTCTTACGAAGAGTCAGATGACAGCAAGAAGAGTCGCGTCAACTGCCGCCGATGAGTCCCAACACCATCTTCTCTCTCTTCTGAACTCTATTGCATTTCTAAAAATCTAAGATTACGCTTACCAGATACGCAAGGATCTAACAGCAATGAGCAAGAATTAGCGGCGATCCAACAAAGGTTTGGACAACGTCTCCTTTTCAAATTCCGAGTAATTTGCACAACAACATATATAATAGATAACAAATAATAAGATAAAGTAATAAATGCTTTATAATCTCAATATACACTATATATAGTGACACATTTACTAATAATATTCCTATTATACTAACTCATACAACAGAGCAAATAAACACAGTAAAGTAATATGGTAAACTCACTTAGGCTCCAATCTTAAATGATAACATCCACGAGCTACTTAATGTAACTACTCAGCAGCTAAATTAACTAAATGAAAAATAAACAATTAATACAAACTTAATAAGGTGAGAGGCCAAATACCACTATTAGTACGTGAGTGTGTGCGATATTGATCATAAGTAAAGCACGTACATAGAGGTAGACAAAATACTAAGTAAAATAAACAAACTTTATTTTTTGCACACGAAAATGCAACAAAGACATAAAGGGACTTACAATCTCCCCCAATGGCTTTCTTTGGCAAAACACTGCACAACCTATACTAGGCAGGCATTAAACACAATATATTCATGCAAGATGATCTAAGGAAGTTCATTCCCATGAACAAACTCTTGCACAGACATGACATTCCCAGCACACCTGCACTCCAAATGCGTCTATCTTGTAGTGCTCCATCGATCTTCATGAATCAACACTTTCATATTGATGCTAACACCAACTCCTAGTGAGCTACAAAGTCTGAAACTACATCTGTTACCTACACACATGAAATTCTGTGAACATGTCATGCAGATCTATGTGTAGTCTAACCAAAATACTATCATGTTGCCCCTACATAGGTACACACTAATAAGCATGAGAGAAGTCCCAACTCAGTGAACAATCGAGTCTAAGTGATAAGGACACCTAAGGACTCACCCCTCTCATACAAGCAGTAGAGAGCAAATAACAATTAACAAGTAAATTGCAGAATAAACAAATAAGATAAATAACAGGCAATAAGGTAAAAGCAATAAATGCTTTCCAATATTAGTGTAAACTATATATGTTATCACATGTACTGTGGATACTTAGATTGTACTAATTTATGCAGCAGATCAAGCAAACGCAACGATATAACGTGGTAAATTCACTTAAGGTTCAATCCTGAGTGGTACCACCCACGAGTGGCTTAAGGCAATGACTCATTAGCCAAATTCACTAAATAATAAATAGTTATTACAGACTCAATAAGGTAAGATTCTGAATGCCTTTATCAGTCAGGGACCATTTGTCTTAACTATCTAGTCTATTATTATCAGCTGTCTCCACAACTACATTGACCTAACTGGATCCAGCTCACCTCTAGAGCCACACCACCACACAGTGTAATGCAAATACCTCCAAATGCGTGTACAATAATATATGCAATTTATCCAAAATATGATTTTAAGATAAAATACCTAGTATCAATAGTATGAAAATACACTAGACGTATGTTAATATGGAAACTGCACTTCATAATAACAATATAGAAATATACTCGATGTATTGTTATTACAAAAAACTCCATTATAAAAGAGTTTATTTTACCACCACCTCGTATCTCAATACAAAAATAACACTCCATGTATTGAAAATATGGAATCTCCTTTTTGAAAATATTTAATTCATAAAATTCTCCAAGTGAATAATCATCTCTGAATTACTAATACGGAACAACACTCAATGTACTACTGACACAAGAAATGTAAAAATATTTTTCACCCAAATAAAATATTTCAGATAGGAGTTATAAAATTGACAGAGTTTTTCCACTTAAAATCCTTAAGAAAAATAAAGAAAATGAATGGGCATTTACAGAGAAATTTCAAAGCACAAAGACCCTTGTTGATTCCTTGCATCACCTTGACGAACCACCTCAGCAAGGTATCAGCGAGATACCAGCGAACCATCAACAAGGTTTACCAATCAAAAAAACGAACAAAACAACATCACCGACCCCTCGGCGGCTTAAAAGAAATGAATTTTAAAGATTAGAATGAAAGGAGAGAAAGAACCATAAATACCTAGAATTTAGAAAAATAAAAGGAAGGATAAAAACACACTCAAACATGCACACTACATGCTCCCAACCACTCCGTGATGTGTGTATCATACAAACATAAAAAATTGTTAAAATCTACGTGAGTGTGTGTAATACTAATCATAAGCAAAGCATTGTACATAGAGATAGACAAAATAAAAAGTAAAATAAATAGACTTCATATTTTACTCACGGAAATACCAACAAAAACACAAAGGGACTTATAGGACTTGCAATCTACCCCTTTGTCTTTTTGTAACAAAACACTGCACAACCTAAACAAAGTAAGCATCAAACACAATATATTCATGCAAGATAATCTAACGAAGTTCATTCCTATGAATAAACTCCAACATAGACAAGACACCCTCACCACACCTATAATCCAAGTGTGTCCATCTTCCATTCATCTTCATGAATCAACACATCCGTATTGATGCTATCATTAGCTCCAAGTGAACTACAAGGTCTAATAACTATATATGTATCCTGCACACACGAAACAAACACATACCCGAATGTATCATGCAAAACTATGTGTAGTCTAACCAAATAATATCATGTTACCCCTATACAGGTACACATAGATACGCTAAACACAAGTAGTCAAATAAACTCCCCTTAACTTCATGTAACATTCCCCCTGAATGCATGCAAGTCAGATAAGATGATGTGATGTAAACCTACATTCACATACCACAAAAAGTAGAAAACAGATATATACACTTTGTGCAACAAACAAACTTCTCTCTCTTTTTGACACAAAAAGTTAAAGGAGCACCACAATATGAGGGAGAAAAGGCATGTAGTATGAATTAATCATAAACACTCATGCAACACAAGCAGAGAAAAAATAAAGCATAAGTAAAAGAAACGTAAGTAAGAACACAACCAAGAAATCAAATTTTATTAAATTCAAAGTTTTTATTACATTTGAAAGAAAAGAAAAGAAAAGAAAATACAAAGAAATTAAGATTCTCCTCTCCCTTCATCTCTATTAGGGTTATGCTGAGAACCCTATGCTTGACTCCCTATAGTCAGCAGGGTGGGAAGAAGGTTGCAAGAGGTCAGGAAACTCAACACCAAAGTTAGCAAGCTGACCAAACATCAGGGCAAAGAAATCATAAGACTAAGGAAGCTGAATATCTGAATCTCTTAGAAGGGCTCCATTGCTTACCCCATTAGAGTGAATCTGGGAACGATCCACCCTACCCAAAGGGCTGAGTAGAAGGTCGAGAGCTCAAGGATCATGGAGAGCCATGGCAGGTCTACTGAGAACATTCAATCCTACTCATCCTGTCATTAAGGGCCATCAGCATCTGTGTGTAGAGTCTGCATTCCTTACACTCTTCAATAAAATCTTCAAGAACCTTGTCCAACTATTGATTCAAAGCATCCACATTTTCATTTAGTGAGACAAACTTCAAAGATTGAGAAGGAGGAAAATGAATAGAAGTAGAATGGGTAGAATGAGTGGCACTCTGGGAAGAAGAGGAAGAAGGTTCAAAGTTTCTTGAAGAAGGGCGTGCTCCCTGAAGTTACTGATAGAAAGAGGAGTTTGTCTAAACAAAGTGACATTAATTCCATCGCCAAAGATAGATTATACCCAGTGAGCAATTAACAAAGGATAATGAAAAGTAGAAGAAGAAGGAGTGAAAGAACAAAAAATGATAGCCCTAAAGATCATACCATCAATAATGGCACAAAGAAAGTGTCATTTGGTATCAAACACAGAGGAGAGATGTGTACAAGGAAAAATTTAAGCATACATGACTTCCTAAAGAAGGCATCCAAGAGAAGAACTATTAAGAGGTACAGTACCTCGAGTAAAAGCATTGTAAGGTTCAGTAAGTCTGGCTGCCATGTCAGAATGATTTTGAGCTCTGAGACACTCGAGATCATTAGAAAAATTAAAAGTTTTAATATTTTCATATTCGAAAGGAAGATTGGGAAAAGATGGATTTTTCACGTTTGGAAGATATTTAAAATATTATCTCCAAAAAAGGAGACCTCTCGTCCCCTTAAAGTGAAAGCAATATAGAAGCGATGAGTGTGGTGAGCACATATCACAAACTAAAACTCAGCGACAAAAGAAGGTTCACAGGAGTAAGCAAGTGAACAAATAGAAAGCCAATAAAAGTAATAAAACCTTTCCTAGACAACAAGAAACTCCTCAATCAACACAACAAGCTGACAAAGGCAAGATGGAGACTTCTTAGGTTGGGAAGCAAAACCATTGGGTGGAGAAGAAGGACCAGGTTCATCTTAAGTAACACAGAGTCTTTAAGTTTGATTAGGAATTTTGGAGAGGGATAAAAGTAGTTTAGAAGGCAGTAGGCAAAAGTATTTGAGGGTAGGAAGTGTTTAGAAAATTTTGTGGTTTGAAACAAATGATGAAGGTGTTTATAGACGGAATCTGTATACCTTGCTGACTGTTGCTCACAATAGTGTATATGATTTTACGCAAGTGCACGTGTCGCAAAC
Source organism: Elaeagnus macrophylla (assembly GCA_029378325.1). NCBI lineage: Eukaryota > Viridiplantae > Streptophyta > Magnoliopsida > Rosales > Elaeagnaceae > Elaeagnus > Elaeagnus macrophylla. The sequence continues at coordinate 37,637,254 of CM055643.1, read as the reverse complement.
AAGTAATATAATGATAAGAAAGATCGTTCCCACGAAGATTAGAATACTAGAAAATATCGTAAAAATTAACTATTAAAATCAATGTTTTTTGTGTTTTTGTTTATTAAAATAAAATAAATAAAATAAAATAAATAATACGAGAGAACAAGAGTGAAAATACTGAAACAAAGTTTAACGAGAGAAATATCAAGAATCGCAAGTAGATAAATCAGTTAGGATTGCAAATGTGACAAGTGATGTAGACAAACTGCGTTGCTGCAGCAATGCTGTAGCAATGCTGCAGCAATACTGTAGCAATGCTGCAGCAAAGTATACCAGTAACTAGAATTGCAAAAATTCACAAAGGATTCTTCCGAATCTGCAATGTTTATATATTCTATGACTCAATAAAACATATTCCTATGCAAAACTGAATCTAAGAACAACGTTCATGCACAAATTCTTTTGAGTTATGTGAGATAATTATATATTCCTATATTAATTTCTTCACACTATTCTAGCTTTATCCAACTTAAATTAACCTTTCCAGATTCAATTTTAGTCTACCAACCTATCAATTGTTGATCAAACAATCAATAAGAATAAATCAATTAATCAAGCATAGAATAACTAGCACCCTTTACCAAGCAAAGCACAAGTTTATAAAATTAAAGCACAAAGTCTACATACGCTCGCACATCCACAACCCTAACTGAATGAAAATTTAACCAAGCATATTTATAAAATTAAACATCAAATCATCCACGGTCAACATCAAATTCATAGAGTTATAGAGATTTGGAAAAACAATAAAAGAAGAATAGAAGAAGGAATAATTTAATAAAACCCCCTTTTATTTAATCTCAATCAATTGGATTCAAAATCTCTAATCTCTCTTGCTTCTTCAATGATTGTTCTTGTAAATCAAGCCTTCAATTGGTCTCTTTCCAGATCCCTCTTGCTTCCCCTGTTTTGCGTCCCAATCTGCTGCGAAGTTGTGCTCTGTTTTGCGTCCCAAATCTGATCTAAAATTGTGCTCTGTTCCTCTCTGTTTTGCTACTCGTTTTTCTGCAGTTTTGGTGCCCAAATCTGCCTTGTATTTTCTGCCTCACGTCTGCCCTTGCTGCTGCCCAGATTCTGCTATATATTTGGATTTATTTTGCTCCCAGAATTCTGCCCAGAGCTGTCCAGTTTTTGCCCTAACTGCTGCCGCACAAAAACTGGTGAAATCAGCCCCTCAATTGTGTATTTAGCTTTAGGTTTAATTGGAGACAATTTTGGGTGTGTTAATTTCCAATATTATCCCTAAAAAGATGAGTTAATGAAAGCCTAAAATTGTCCTTTTGTTGAGAGTCCAAATCAGCCTTTAAATTTTAATTCCAAGTCAGCCTCTGTTTTCTGCATTGTTTTTCTGGTATGGTTTTGCTGCAGCAATGCTGTAGCAAAGCTGCAGCAAAGTTGTATTTTTGCATTTTCTTTGTTGTTTTCTTTATTTCCTGCAAGGGCAATGAAAATATAATGAGTGTACATTAAAATATAATTCTTTTTGACACATTTCATAATTATTTTGAATTTATTATCAAAGAATTCATTTAAATCACAAAATCCACAAATAGTGTATAAATGATTATAATGTGTGGATATTCCCAAATTAACAAGCAAGTATTTATGAATAAGAGCTAATAATACTCTAATAAATTAGAGTTATCAACTCCCCCAAACTTAGCATCTTGCTTGTCCTCAAGCACTAAATTATATGATTATTGGCAAGTGGCAATTTAAAACAAAGGTTTCAACTCACGCTAAAAACATAGTTGTCAACTAATAAATAAACTAAACTTGTTTCAAAATTTGAAAGAAGAAATTTCAAATTCATGATCCAAATTGATTTTTCTCAAATGTTAGTTTCAATATCTCAAACTCATTCCAAAACAACCCCATGTGTGTGTGTGATGTCTCATAATTTGTAATTTGATACTTCCCCCCAAACTTAGGTAATTTATGTTCCTTAAGCTTAAAATCATGCCTCCATATGTTGGTCTTTTGAATCCCTCTCCACTAATGTAGATATTTACTAATCAAAGATCAAAAGGACTTAAATAAGCTTGAAATGTAAGGCTAGGGTAAAGGTAAGGTGAAAGTCATATTTAGGTATCATACCCCACAAGCACAAACACTATTCAAGAATACTTTTGGACTCTTTATTTAAATTGTTACCTCCAAATTTTTCTTCATTCACTCTTTCTTTTTTTTTTTTTTGAATGAATCTGTTTTGCTGCAGCAATGCTGTAGCAAAGCTGATTCCAGATTTTTTTTTTTTTTTTTGAATGAAGGATCGATCTCAATATAACCAAACAAGAGTGATTTTCATCATAATCAAAACCATTTTTTTAACACCGTAATTTTCTTTCTTCCAAGAGGCATCAACCTTTCTAACAACAATTCATAAAGATAGTAATGCACTTGTGAGGTAAAGGTCAAAGGATATGCAAATAAGGAAATGCTAAGTTTTTATGTGGGTGTTGACAAAAAGAATTTTGATCATTCATGGCTCAAATTAGGTGTGCAAAGGGAACATATTTTTAACCAAGGTTAGCATGAAAAGCACAATCGAATCCAAAGAAGGCCTAGATCATTTCATTGAGTAATGAACTTTCTAGAATTTCGCTTTGAGAAATTCTCCAAACCAATTCTAGAGGTTCAAACTCTCCCATAAACTACCTTTATTCAAAGTTTATATCAAACAAACAAACAAGTTGACCGTGCATATGAGTGGTGGGTATATATCACAAAATGAGTTTTCAACATTTTTCACTAACACTTAATTAAATCAATTCTTCTCATAAAGTAAGATATCTCTTCTAATAAATTGACAAATTAGTTTCTTTTTAAAGCAAACATGACAACAAAATTTTTCTTGCAATTCATCATAACGTCACAGCAGATTTCGCATCATAAATTAAAATTCAGCATAGAAATTTCATCAATTCCACAATTCAACAGTAGACAGATTAGACAATAAACCACAATAAACAGATCAGATAGTAAACAGCATATTCACCCCCCCAAACTTAAAACAAGCACTGTCCTCAGTGCGCACCATCAAACAGATCAGTCAGCAGGTAAAAAGGGCAGAAATAAAATAAAATAAATGACAAAGTAACGAGACTGCCCTGTTATTGCTGCGTAGCTCCCTTCTTCTAGCTGGAAGTGAAATTTGTAGATTCCCCAAACAGAGAGGAATTACCCAGTCATAAAATGTGAATGCGTGAATGAACAATTTGGTGAATATGAACTAATACTGCAAACACCCAGTTGTTATTGGCGTGGGGATGACCTGAACAACACGAATTGCTAACCCGAACAACCATGAAAACTGACTTTTAAGTCCAAATTTTTGAAGTGTGAGTAGCGGCGATGGTTTGAAGTGTTGGGGTGTTCGGGTGATTGATGGTAGTGGGTTGCGGCGCCGAATGGGAGGAAAATTATGGGATGTTCGGGATGTTGACGAGGGGTTGGGGGTTCTAGATTGTGGCGTTCGCGAGAGGTGGACGGAGTGTTGGGTCTTATGGGTAGCGCCTGAATGAGGGGCTGGTGGCTAGGCAACCATTCGGGGTAGGTGGGCGAGAAGGGAAGGAAAGGAAAGATTGGGGGCGCTCGGGTGTGTAGTAAAGATTGGGGGCGCTCGGGTGTGTAGGAAAGATTGGGGGCGCTCGGGTAATGGGTGATACGAACAGGGATTAAACGGTGTTGACCCGAAAACACTTTTTTTTTTTTTAACTTCAAAAATGGGTTGTGGGCCAACCTCCATTAGAGCCCAATCTGAAGCTCAAATTTTCATAACTTCCATTGAAGCCCAATCCACAGAAATGATTATTAAGCCATGCCTAAAATGCTTTAACGCCTGGTCTAATATGAAAGAAGACAAACAGAACTTTGCTCTAAAGCTGCAGCAAAATTTTCCAATTTTTTGAATCATGATAATTTTTGGTTTTGGTGTACTTCTCCTCTGCTTTCTTCTCCCCCATACCTAAATCTCCATTGAAACTCAAAACTGAAGCACTGAAACTAAGCCCAACCAACGTAGAACTTTGCTCAAAGAAGAACAGTGTAGAACTTTGCTATAAGCTGCAGCAAAGTTTTCCATTTTTTACACTGTGAGAAAATATTTTTGTCGTTGGTTTTGCTTTGCTTTTCTCTTGCTTTCACTCCCTGGGATGACCTGAAAATGCAGAAAATAAACTTCTAAGTAAAAGAACTCACACAATTAAATTGAATTAAAAATCATAAACTAAAAATTAAGAAAAACTAAGAAAAATGAAGAAACATGGGTTGCCTCCCATGAGCGCTTGTGTTAGAGTCGACAGCCCGACTTTGCTTGTAGTCATGGGTCTAGGAGTGGAATGGAGGTATGCTCCCCGTCAAGAATTTCTCTCCAATAGTGTCTAATGCGTTGGCCATTAGCTTGAAATTTTTTCTTGGACCAACATTTCCAATATTTTTGACTTAGACCAACATTGTTCTTTAAGATCCTCTTAATTTCTCGATAGGACTGACATTGTTGCAAAATATTCACCATCTCATCTTCGGGAATACATCTTCTAATCTTTCGGTCTGTATATCGCTTGAACAAGAATGGCCTATCCCAATAGTAGAACTTCAAATTATGGAAAAATTTCTTCTTTTGATAGGAATTTGAATCTGGTGGCACATCAACTGAAGACTTAGGAAGATTGAAGTTCGGAGATAAAAAGTCTGGAAATTGAACTTTATTTTCCGTTTTATATGTATTAGAACCTGCTTCCAACCAAGGTAATTTCTCCTCAATTTCCTCTTCACAATCGGAATCATATTGCGATAAAATTTGTAGAGAATCATTATAGCCACATTTTTCAGGTTCATTAGATACCAGAGAATCCATAACTGAAATGGATGAGCACTCTTCAACATTATTGGGAGATTCCATGGTTTTAAACACGTTGAAAGTGACTTGTTCATCTTGAACTCTCATAGTTAATTCTCCTTTTTGAACGTCAATTAAAGTTCGGCCTGTAGCTAAGAATGGGCTTCCTAAAATAATAGGCACTTCTCTGTCTTCTTCATAGTCAAGTACAATAAAATCCGCTGGGAAGATGAATTTATCCACTTTCACTAAGACATCTTCAATTTTTCCTTCAGGATGAGCAATGGATCGATCTGCTAGTTGTAAAGAGACTGTAGTAGGCCATACTTCACCAATCCCCAACTTCTTAAAAATTGACAAAGGCATCAAATTAATGCTTGCTCCCAAATCACATAAAGCCTTGCCGAAATATTGATTACCTATAGAGCATGGAATTGTGAAACTCCCAGGATCCTTGAGCTTAGGAGGAAGTTTGTTCTGTAACATAGCACTACTTTCACTTGTTAAGGCAACTGTCTCAAATTCGCCAAATCGTCTCTTTTTGGTCAGGATGTCTTTCATGAATTTGACATAATTTGGCATTTGTTCCAAGGCTTCCACCAATGGAATGTTGATATGAAGTTGCTTAAGAACATCCAAAAATTTCCTGAATTGAAGGTCTTGCTGCTGTTTCTGAAATCTTTGAGGGAATGGAGGAGGTGGTCGGTGTTGCTGCGAACTTTGCTGCAGCAATGCTGTGGCATTTTGGGTACTAGAATTTTCTGAGTTTTTCAGAATTGCTTCAGATTTGTCTTGCTCTTCTTCCTCCTTATCTTGGGTTGAAATGTTCCCCTTTCGACTTATTTTCTGTCCACTTGGTCCCTCTAATTCTTTTCCACTCCTTAGAGTAATGACTTTGCAAAATTCCTTTCTTTCTCTCATTGGAGTTTCGGTATCACTTGGAAGTGCACCTTGTGGACGGTTCCAAAGTTCATTAGCTAGCTGTCCCACTTGATTTTCTAGATTCCTCATTGAAGCAGCTTGACTTTGAAGGATTGCATCATTCTTAGCCATGTATTGTTTGAGTAGAGATTCCAACGAGCTAGATGGTTCATTCGGTTGATTTCCTTGTGGTTGTTGCTGAAATCCTGGTGGGAATGTAGGTCGGTTAGGCATGGTATGGTTAGCTTGACCACCACCTTGATTGTTCCAAGAGAAATTTGGGTGTTGCCTCCACCCTGTGTTATATGCGTTAGAGTACGAATTGTGGTTCCTATTTACATCATTCACAAAACAAATTGATTCAGGATTTGAAGGGCAATTATCAAACACATGAGGTCCTGAACAGTAGACACATGAAATTCTTGAGTCTTGGATTGAATTCACATTTGCTGTCACAAGTTGATTTTTCAAGAGATTAACCAAGGATGAAACCTGAGCTGTAAGAGCCGTAACATCATTAACCTCATGTACACCAGCCACTCTTTTTGCAGTTGCTACTCTATCCATTGGCCATTGGTAATTATTGCTGGCCATCCTCTCAAGTAGATCATAGGCTTCATTATAAGACTTGGCTAAAAGAGCTCCATTAGCAGATGCATCAACAATTGTTCTCGTTTGAGCATTGAGACCATTGTAGAAGGTCTCCATTTGGATCCAATGAGGTATACCATGGTGAGGACATTTCCTTAACAATTCTTTAAATCTTTCCCAAGCTTCATATAGAGATTCTCCATCCAATTGTTGATAGGAGGTGATGTCATTCCTCAATTTAGCATTCTTTGTTGGTGGGAAGTATTTCATCAAGAATTTCTCAGCTAAGTCATTCCAAGTTGCAATAGAGTCAGGCGGTAAGGAGTTAAGCCATGCTCTAGCGCGATCTCTTAAGGAATAAGGAAATAATTTGAGCCTAAACGCTTCCTCGGTTACCCCTGTCCATTTAAATGAATCACTGACTTCAATAAATAACCTGAGATGCAGATGAGGATCTTCTGTAGGTAACCCACTAAATTGCCCAACTGTTTGTAGCATCTGAAACATCACCGGTTTTAACTCAAAGTGAGTTGCTTGAATATTTGGTCTTGTGATGCTTGGATTTAACCCTTCTAGCATGGGCAATGCATATTCATTCAAAGCTCTGTCCCTATCATCCATTGGAGGTATCACATTGATTGCATTGTTTAAATTCTGTTCATGGCCATTGTTTCCGTTCCCTGCTTGTGCCACATCTTCAATCTGAGCGAAACCTTGTTGTTCTCTTCTTCTTAGTCTGAAAGTACGTTCAATTTCGGGATCAAAGGGTAGGATATCCTTGTCGCAAAATCTGCTCATACAAAAGACACAGAAGAGATATTAGATAACAAAAATTAAATAAAAACAAAAGTCGATTTCTACGAATAATTTCTAACGTTGCCAATCCCCGGCAGCGGCGCCAAAAACTTGTTGCTCACAATAGTGTATATGATTTTACGCAAGTGCACGTGTTGCAAACAAGTAATATAATGATAAGAAAGATCGTTCCCACGGAGATTGGAATACTAGAAAATATCGTAAAAATTAACTATTAAAATCAATGTTTTTTGTGTTTTTGTTTATTAAAATAAAATAAATAAAATAAAATAAATAATACGAGAGAACAAGAGTGAAAATACTGAAACAAAGTTTAACGAGAGAAATATCAAGAATCGCAAGTAGATAAATCAGTTAGGATTGCGAATGTGACAAGTGATGTAGACAAAATGCGTTGCTGCAGCATTTGCTGCAGCAAAGTATACCAGTAACTAGAATTGCAAAAATTCACAAAGGATTCTTCCGAATCTGCAATGTTTATATATTCTATGACTCAATGAAACATATTCCTATGCAAAACTGAATCTAAGAACAACGTTCATGCACAAATTCTTTTGAGTTATGTGAGATAATTATATATTCCTATATTAATTTCTTCACACTATTTTAGCTTTATCCAACTTAAATTAACCTTTCCAGATTCAATTTTAGTCTACCAACCTATCAATTGTTGATCAAACAATCAATAAGAATAAATCAATTAATCAAGCATAGAATAACTAGCACCCTTTACCAAGCAAAGCACAAGTTTATAAAATTAAAGCACAAAGTCTACATACGCTCGCACATCCACAACCCTAACTGAATGAAAATTTAGCCAAGCAGTTTTTCTGTAGTTTTGGTGCCCAAATCTGCCTTGTATTTTCTGCCTCATGTCTGCCCTTGCTGCTGCCCAGATTCTACTATATATTTGGATTTATTTTGCTCCCAGAATTCTGCCTAGAGCTGTCCAGTTTTTGCCCTAACTGCTGCCGCACAAAAACTGGTGAAATCAGCCCCTCAATTGTGTATTTAGCTTTAGGTTTAATTGGAGACAATTTTGGGTGTGTTAATTTCCAATATTATCCCTAAAAAGGTGAGTTAATGAAAGCCCAAAATTGTCCTTTTGTTGAGAGTCCAAATCAGCCTTTAAATTTTAATTCCAAGTCAGCCTCTGTTTTCTGCGTTGTTTTTCGGGTATGGTTTTGCTGCAGCAATGCTGTAGCAAAGCTGCAGCAAAGTTGTATTTTTGCATTTTCTTTGTTGTTTTCTTTATTTCCTGCAAGGGCAATGAAAATATAATGAGTGTACATCAAAATATAATTCTTTTTGACACATTTCATAATTATTTTGAATTTATTATCAAAGAATTCATTTAAATCACAAAATCCACAAATAGTGTATAAATGATTATAATGTGTGGATATTCCCAAATTAACAAGCAAGTATTTATGAATAAGAGCTAATAATACTCTAATAAATTAGAGTTATCACTGACCCTACGTAGAGGAGGTCAGTAAGGTACCCACTAGTGTGTAAACCTTGGTGAGACCTCAACGAACTCCTAGCGAATGGTCGGCGAGACCTCAGTAAGGGTACTCAATGACCTACACTAAAGGGGTGAAGAAAGAGAAAATCCTTTAAAAAATTTAGAAAAAATAACCAAATAAAATCAGAGATAAACCCAAAATAAAGAAATAAACACATATATAAAATCCTACAACAGAGAGATAAAAGAAGAAATAACTCAAAACAAACTGACTCACACCCGAAAATAATGTGATCAAATTGCATCACTCCATCTAAAAAAGAAGTGATGAGGGGCAAGAGGGGCAGAATGTAATCTCTGGTCCATATGGTGGGTGTGTACTACCATGTGATGAGTTAGAGTTGGCATTTGAATGTGTAGGTGGAACATCCTTTGCAAACCTATCTGAACGTCCTGCTTCCATTTGAACGTCCATGTCCATTTGAACGTTCATGTCCATCTGAACGTCCGTATCCACCTGTGGATCCATATTTCCACTTTCTTTACTTCTTCTAAGTGAGTTATCGTTCATATGTTGTAATTTATCCATTACATTTCTCATTATCTATTCTGACATTGCTTCAAAATTATTAGAATCTTCCTTATTTTGTTGCTGATTAATACGACTTTTTCTCCCAAAATAAGATGTAAGATTCTCTCTCTTTCCTAGCCCACGAACTCGACCTGAATGTTCTTCACCTAATGCCATCTCAAGTATATCATTCCTTCGACTCTTTTTAATTTCAAGTTCTCCGGTCTGTACTTTCTGCATCAATGTTTCCTATAAAATCCACAGGCAAAATATATTTTTTGTCATAATATTAGAATAGGATATAATATTTAAAGCTAATATTTTATTTCATAGTACAGTATTCTTACAATTTTTTCCAAAACTTCTTTTGTTTCATCGTTAAGTACTTGTCGTTGATCACTTGGTACGTGAGTGTCTAGCCAAGTCTCATGACGCTCCACGATAGCTCCAGGTCCTTTTTGCTTCTTCTGTTAAATAAATTTGAATATTATTTCAACAATCAAATAATATATTTCAATTGACAATAAAAACCTTACCAATTTCTGTTTTGAACCACGATACCCAGTCTTACTCCCAAAATATGTGTGTTTATTTAACTTTGCTTTTTCTTGCATTTCTTTCCGAAGTTTTAGCGCTTTTGCAGAAAGTTTTTGATTAACAAATATCTCCCATTTATCTTTAGATATGAAGCTGTACTTATGTGGTGGAGTATATAGTTGTTCAGGATCATCCAAATAAGGAAATACGAAAGTCCTGGATAAATATGACTTGAATTTCCTGAACTTCTCACCAGCATCAATCATATAAAAATGATATGTCATACGGTCATCAATCTCAAATGATTCCTACAATAAAAAATATAAGTATCATAACTTTTTCCTAATTGTACACATAGAAAATCATAGATTATTAACAAAATAACAGTAACAATAGTACGTACCAATAACGATTCCCAAATTTCTTCTTTACGAGACTCGGGCACTAATCGCCAATCAGTTATGGTGATATCAATGGTCGATCGTACCAAACTACCGATAGCACTAGCCCACTTTGAACTTGTATCACCATATGGAAGCCCATCTTCGTCAACCTCAACTACTATCCTCTCTCTTTTCGTTAATATGTTTGACAAAGTTGTCATTCCTCGACCTTTCTTCCTTTCTGTACTCTTTCCATGGGTACCACCTTCATTTCTTGAGTTAGAAGAATGCTCCATCAATCTGCATAAAAATTAAGTAACAATATGTGAGTTTACACCTAAGCATGACTTGTTAGAATGCATGAACAAGTTACTAAAAAATAAAAGTACGCAAATAAAATATATGAAGATTATCACGTATTTATTACCATGTGATTAGTTATAATAAGATATAGGTAAGATACTCAATAAAAGAATTTAATTAAATTATATGAAACTTACCATGTATTTATTTATTATTAATCCATATGCCTTCGCAATTAGTACGCAAATAAGAAAATGATTCTTCATCCTTTGTGTCATCATCATAAACTTCATTGGGTATCTTGTTATTATCACAAACCATTGAAGCCCGTTGAAACTCCTCAATCTCTTCATCTGTCTCATCATTCTCATCATAATAGCCTTTATTAGGAGGAGTAAGAACAATTGACCACTGTGGGTCTTCAGGGTCTCTTACATAAAACACTTGCTTGGCTTGACTTGCAAAAAATGAAACTATCTTCTTTATACCCAATTCTTTGTAAGTTTACCAAAGTAAAATCATTATCTTTGTCATAGCGAATACCAACCTTATTCACATTCTCAACCCAGTCACACTTAAATACACACTTATTAAACTTGTAGTAATCCAACTCCCATATCTCTTGGATTACTCCATAATATGTCATTTCACCAGATATTGGTCTTTTATCCTTTGCAGTAGCAAATTGCATGACTTGTGCTACTAAGGACACACCACTATTTTGATTGGTTCGGTTATCATCTATTTCCTTTGTATGAAATCTATATCCATTGATGATATAACCATTATATTTAAGCACATGAAACTTAGGACATTTTGAAATCCATCTAAGTGTGATAGAAATGTTATGATTTGGATCTCTGAGCTCTTGAGAAATCTGATTAAATGAATATACTTAGTTATTAACATATACAAAAAAAAAATTCCTTGAATAATAATGTTATTTTCATATACTCACTTCATCACGTAGCCAGTACATAAAAGTACAATTATGTTCGTCAATTAACCATTTCTCTGTGTGTCTTGAATATTTGTACTTGTCTTTAATATGTTCCAAGTGGTTCCTATAAAGTTAAAATAAATTATTACTAAATTGATATTTAATCACAAATAAAACTAAGTAATAAAGTATAGAAAATTACTCAAGATATGGTTGAACTTCATCTGTGTTTGATAGAACATGACGATGGGCTTGCTCCCATAATTTACGATCTACTAGTTCTTGTTTTGCAGCTCCTATGGATTGACCAACACCTTTTCTTTCTTTTGGAATTGTGTTTTTGGTAACGGGCAAACTTATAGAATTCATTGCTTTTTCAGCTATATAACATTCAGCTATACATCCTTCAGGTCGGTTCTTATTCCTCACATATCCTTTTAATTCCTTCATTAATCGTTCAAATGGGTACATCCATCTCAAAAAGACTGGTCCACATAACTTCACTTCTCTTACTAGATGAATTGTGAGATGTATCATCACATCAAAAAATGAAGGAGGGAAGAATTTCTCTAACTTGCATAGAGTGACAACAAGTTCTGATTGAATTGCATCCAACTTTTGAACATCAACTTTTTTCTTACATATATCATTGAAGAAATAGCAAAACTTAATAATTGTACTCCTCACCTCTTTGGGCAACACCCCTCGCAATGCTACAGGCAACAATTGTTGCATCAAGACATGACAATCATGTGACTTCATCCCATATAACTTTTTGTCAGTCAAAGAAACCAAACTACTTATGTTTGATGAGTATCCATCTGGGACTTTAAGATTTGCTAATGTATTACAAAATGATTTTTTCTCTTTCGTCAATAGAGTGTAGCATGTGGGGGGTAAGTAAGTCTTATTCGTGCCCACCTTTGGACTAATCTCAGTTCTTACACCCATTTTAATGAGATCCATACGTTGACGAACACCATCTTTGGTTTTTCCAGGAATATTTAGCAATGTACCGACAATGCTATCACACACATTCTTTTCTATATGCATCACATCTAACAGATGTCTAACATTCAAGAACTTCCAATATTCTAAGTCAAAGAATATTGATTTTTTTTTCTCCATGGAGTGCTTGTATCAACCTTATAATTTACTTTCCCACGTGCAAAAGTCATCATCTCAACTCTTGCTAATATTTCACTTCCAGTTAACGGAGTTGGTTGTGTTCCCTCCTCTTCATGTCCGTTAAAAGACTTAACTTGTTTTCTATAAGGATGATACATAGGTAACCATTTTCTATGACCCATGTAAGACATCTTCCTTGAATGTTTTAACCTTAATCCCTGATACCCCTCACTACATACCGGGCAAGCGTAATAACCTTTAACAGCATGACCAGAAAGATTACCATAAGCAGGAAAGTCATTAATCGTCCACAATAAGATAGCTTTCAACTTAAATTTCTCAAGTTTGAAACTATCATACACATCAACTCCATCCATCCACAACAACTTCAAGTCTTCAATCAATGGCTCTAAGTAAATATCAATATCATTTCCAGGTTGCTTGGGTCCAGATATCAATAAAGTTAGCATCATGTATTTTCTTTTCATACATAACCAAGGAGGAAGTTTATATATGACAAGTATAACGGGCCAACAACTATACCGACTACTTAAAGACCGGTGAGGATTGATCCCATCAGATGAAAGTGCAAGTCTAAGGTTTCTAGATTCAGCGCTGAACTCAGGCCAAGTATAGTCAACATGCTTCCACTCGGGTGAGTCAGATGGATGTCGCAACATTCCATCATTTTCCCTTTCCTTCGCATGCCATGTTAGATTTTGAGATGTTGCTGAATCTTGAAACATTTTTTTAAAACGTGGAATAGGTGGAAAGTACCACAATACCTTTGCAGGAACATTAATTTTTTCCTTCCCTGATATTGGATTAACTTTCCATCTTGACTTTTGACAATGCGGACATGATATGGAATCATTGTATTCATTTCGATATAGAATACAATCATTAGGACAAGCATGAATTTTTTCATAATTCATGCCCATTTCACGAAGGATCTTCTTTACTTCATTCGTTGATGATGGCAAAACATTATCTTCCGGGAACATCTCACTCAAAAGAGTTAGCAACTCATTGAAACTTGTATTTGAATGACCATGCTTACCCTTCCATCTATAAAGTGAGACTGATCTTGACAATTTTGTGAACTTATTGCATCCTTGGTATAATGGCTTTATAGCATCTTCCATAATATCTTGCATGTCACTCATATTATTTTCATCAAAATTATCGTTTTCAAAGTTGTTAGCACTATTTGTGAAATCATTTTCACGTGGATTGAGATCGCTGAATTTCTCAGGAGGATAAACTTTTGAAATTTTCTTCTTAGTCTCTCCATGACGATACCAATTTGTATATCCACTATCAATTCCATTATGATAGATATGATTTCTAACTTCAACCACACTAAAAATTTTTAAATTTGCACACTTCAAACATAGACAACGAATTCGATCTTTTTCGGTTGAATTATCAGAAGTAAATCTCAAAAAAATTTCCACACCCTCTATAAATTTGATATTTGTTCTCTCCATAGACATCCAACTCTTATCCATCCTATACATCATTGTAAAGTAATAAATTGACAATAGCTAATTTAAAAATAATTTACTTATCGAATATTAAATAAAAGTATATAAATAAATAAGTAATATTGGTTATTAAATTTCTTAAAAAACATTTATAATATGTATATCATTTTATAAAGATTTTATAAGACATCCTATATATAATTGTAAATAAATCTTGTGTCAATAATTAATTTAAAAATAAATATCTTGTTTAATATTAATTAAAAGTATATTGCTATTTTAAATATTAGTTATTAAATTTTTTTAAAAAAAATTATATATGTATCATTTTATAAATATTAATTTATAAGACATCCTATATATAATTGTAAATAAAAATATCGTGTTAATTATTAATTTAAAAATAATTAACTTGTTTATTATTAAATAAAACTATATTGCAAATCAAAGTTGGTTATTAAATTTCCTAAGATAAAATTGTAATATGTATCATTTTATAAATATTTTATATGATGATTTATAAGTGTCCTAAAAAAATTTTATTTAACCATCCTAAAAGATTTTTATAGGACGGTCACTAGCAGCCCTATAAGAATTTTATAGGACGGTCACTAGCAGCCCTATAAAATTTTTATAGGACGGTCACTAGCAGCCCTATAAGAATTTTATAGGACGGTCACTAGCAACATATAAGAATTCTTATAGCCGTCCTATAAGAATTGAATTTCAAAAACAGCAACAAAAACATTTAACCAATAAATATATATGTCCTATATGTAATATTTACAAGAAAATAGAAAACGTACTGCACACATTTTAGTTTTATTAACATGTATAATATGTAATACAATCATACTAATTAATATAAAATATGTTTAGAAAAACCATACTAATTAATTAACATGTTTGTATAACACAAAATTTCAGAGAAAAAAAAAAGACATAGAATAGATAAATAAATAAATAAAGGAAAGGCGAGGAACAACCTGTTGGAGGAGGAGACACGGGGTGGCTCAGGGGAGGAGAAGGCGTCTGGCTGGCCGTGCGCGACGGACTGGGCTGAGTGGAGGAGGCGACGCTCGGTGGATTTCGCGTGATACGGCGTACGTTCGTACGTGTTACGACGTACGTTTGCGCGCGGGTTACGGCGTTTTACGGGTCGTGGGGTTACGTTTCTCTACGGTTTGGCGGTGGCTTTCGGCGATGGCTTTTGGCGGTGGCAACGGTGGTGAAGAAACCAGATCTAGCCGTCCTATAGTGAAGAGTACCACAGCTCTTGATTTTAATTTGGTAAAGGAAAAGTAGCTAGTGTGAAAAGGGGATAATCGAGCTGGTATATAAGTTAAAAAAAAATATTGCTATCTTCTTTTAGGACGGCTAATAGCCATCCTATATGTGGGAATATAAGTAATTTATCGAGCTGGATAAGTAAAAAAAAAAAAAATTGCAACTTTCTTTTAGGACGGCTTTTAGCTGTCCTATATATGGGTATATAACACGGCTAATAGCCGCCCTAAAAGAAAGTTGCCAATTTTTTTTTAAGACGGCTATAAGCCGTCCTATAAAGTAACGCCTATTTTTTTCCGTAATAGCCGTCCTATATTTCTTAAACGACGGCCATATACATGTGACCATCCTATTTGTTTCTCACTCTAAATTTGAGGCCGTCCTATATTGCTTATATTGTAGTAGTGAAACCACTTGAGAATTATTAGTTTTAGAAATTCTTGAATGACCGATTGAGTGATCATACATACGATTTGAAGGGCTTTTATAAAGTTTTTTCCTTTCTTCATTATGTCACTGGTGCATAATACAACCAAAATAAAATGCTCAAATAAACCACAGTAGGTACATCTTGAGAATTTAGAATGAGAAGAGTAAGGAGGAGATCTCTTAGTAGTACTTCGAGCATATCTTGGACACTGGTTGGCAAAGTGACCAACAATACCACAAGAAGGACAAGAATGAGAAGAATTGGGTCTCTATCTCCCAGTAGTAACACAAGGAGGAAAGATAGTGCTAGAAGTGCCTATATTAAGTCTAATACAGGTATGATAGCTCAACTTCTTATAGTGAGGTTTGATATGCCCACGCTCACCACAGTGGTGATAGGAGGGGATGAAGCGTGTAGGTAGTGGCAATAGACCATCACACGCACAACGTGAAGAAGAAGCAGGAGGTGAGATGTTCACCTTGCTAGAAGAGACTGGCTAAAATGACACCTATGACTCACCTTTAGCTACAACTTTACCTTTACCTTTACTAGCAATAGTCTTGTGAAGATGGTTCTCTATAACTGGTCTGATGAAGAGAGGAACTGTAATAGAAACAGGAGCAATAGTAGAGGCAAGAGCAGTATTAGAAGCATTTGACTAAACAAAGAAAGAAGTAGAAGCTGTAGTAGTAGGAGAAGAAGTTGCACAACCATCTTTACTAAAACCAAGTCCACGTCTATCACCGTATCACCGAGAGCCTTGATCCTAACAAAAATCTCATCAAGTTTCTGAGTACCCATCAAAAGCTTCCTAACTGTGGTCCTGGAGTGTTCCAACTCCTTCTCAAGGTCGGACCGCTTTGCATTCAGAGCAATGAGTAGGTCATCATTTTCCTTAATAGATGCCTCAAGAAATCTAAGAGAACAATCCAAATTTTGAATTTTATCCTAAAGAGCTAGTAGTTCCTCATCTTTTCTAGATAAGACATGAGGATATATGCCTTTTTACTTTCCAATATCTCAACCTTCTTTCCTAGAAGTGAGATTTTTTCAATATCATCTTCAAATAGATCTGGTCTAACTATCCGCTAATCTCCTACATCCTGAAGTCTCTTCAAGGTTTTCTTAAGAAATCTCATTCTTGATTTGTTAGACTTAGCCTCAATAACCATGTGATTGAGCCTTTTTTGCATAATCTTACATATCTTAGAGAGATCATCTATGTCCTTGATATGAGTGGACTGCTTATTATCAAAATTAGCTTTGAAAGTGTTCAGTTCTTTTTCTTTAACCTTAAGGTTGTTCAAAGTTTTCTTCCGAGCTTTCTCGATCTTAATGTGCTCCCTCAGTAGTTTGTGGTAAGTATCCAAGAGCTCATCATGCTCGTCCTCATCGAGGAGGATCATCTTTAGTCACCATAAAGGCTATAAAATTACTTTCATCCTCTTCTGAACTATGTCTACTATCAAAAATAGTAACCTCTGCTATCATGGCTTTTTTGCTAGATTCTTGTCCCTTTAACGGGTACTAAACTGCAATGCATCTGACTTTTCCACATTCGTAACACCTGACCTATCAAGTCCGTCCTCTAGACTGAGGTCTCTCTTTTTTATCATCAGAGTCTTCAACTCTGGTCTTAGAATCTCTTTGACTAGAGGTTCCCATTTAGAATTACCAATAGCATTTATTTTGCTTATGAAGAATTTCTTAAACAGATTTGCTAACAAAGCAAATTCTTCTTCATCTAAGCTAGATGAGTCATCACTATCAATAGTGGCTTTACTTTTCCCTTTATGATTCTTCGTGGTTTTTAAATCAAGTCTCTTTCCTTTATTAGTAGAAAATTTCCTTTTAGGGAGGAAGTGATGAATCTATAAGGCTTTAAGATGTCCAACAATCTCATTAATCTTCAAAGGTTCTCCTTTAAATGTTGTTTCAATAGCAATAACCTTTTTAGGAAAATGCTGAGGCAAGCTACATAGAATCTTTTCAATTGAAGTTCTTCATCAATAGGACGGCCAAGGTTGTAAGAAGTGTTGATGTTGTTAGAAAAACAACCGTAGAAGTTGTCAAAGGTCTCATCTTCTTGCATCTAAAGAAGTTCCTAATCCTTTTTTAGTCTCATTAACTTGGATTTTTTTACAATAAAGGTATCCTCATGTGTAATTTCCAATATATGCCAAGCTTCCTTGGAAGTAGTGTAAATAAAAATTCGTCAATACTCTTCAGAGGTGACAAATCGGGTAAGTGCATACAATCCTTTACTATTCAAGTTGCACTCACGACTTTCTTACTTAGTCCATTCAATCATAGGCTTAGGAACAACTACTCCATCTTCAAGAGTTTTTGTAGGAGGCGTCCAGCCATTCTCTACATGATACCAAACACTGCCTCCCATTGACCAGAAGAAAGCCCTCATCTAAGACTTCTAATAGACATAATTATGCCCAATAAGAAGTAGAGGTCAACCTACGTTCCCTTCTTCACCGGAGTCCATCTTTGTGAAAAGTCAGTGTGTGTGAAAAGCACGAGTAACAAATCAACAATGGACCGATTAAGCCCAACAAGGGTGCACCAATTCTGATACCAATTGAGAAAAGTCTCAACTGGATGAACAACCAAGTCTAGGTGATAAGGACACCTAATGACTCGCCCCTCTTACACAAGCAGTAGAGAGCAAATAATAATTAACAACTATATTACAGAAGAAACAAATAAGACTTAGATTGTACTAACTCATGCAATAGATCAAGCAAACCCAACAATATAACGTAGTGAACTCACTTAGGCTCAAATCCTAAGTGGTATTCATGAGTTTCTTAAGGCAACCATTCAGCAACCAAATTCACTAAAAGTAATCAATAGTGAATACAGACTCGAAAAGGTAAGACTCTGAATATCTCTATAAGTGAGAGACCACCTATCCTAACTGCCTAGGCTACTATCATCAATTTTCTCCACAACTACTTAGATCCTAACCGGATACGGCACATCTCCAGAGCTATACCACCTCGGAGTGTGATGCAATTTCCTATAATCAGTATGCATGTACAACAATATATACAAATTATCTAAAATATGATTTTAGGATAAAATACCTCGTATCAACAATATGAAAATACACTCAACATATGTTAATATTTCACCTCATAATAACAATATAGAAATACACTCGATGTATTGTCATTCTAAAAAACTCTGTTTATAAAAAAGTTTAATAAACTTTAGCACAACCTTGTATCTCAATACAAAAATAACACTCCATGTATTGAAAACACGAAATCTCCTTTTTCAAAATATTTAATTTATAAAATTCAAAATATTTAATTCATAAAAATATCCAAGTGAATAATCACCCCTGAATCACTAATACGGAACAAGACTCAACGTATTAGTGATATGGGAAGTGTAAAAATATTTTTCACCTAAATAAAATATTTCATATAGGAGTTATAAAATGGACAGAGTTTTTCCACTTAAAATTCTTAAGAAAAGCAAAGAAAATGAATGGGTATTTATAGAGAAATTTCAAAGTATAGTGACCCTCGCCAACCCCTCGCGGCACTTTCATCGACCATTTCAGCTAGATACCAGTGATCCTTCAACAAGGTCGAACGGTCATAAAAATGAACAAAATAACATCGTTGACCCCTCATCGACTTGCCACGACGAACACCCAGTGAGAACCTCAGCGAGCTTAAATGAAATGAATTTTAAAGATTAGAATGAAAGGAGAGAAAGAACCATAAATACCTAGAGTTTAGAAAAACAAAAGGAAGGATAAAAATACACTTAAACATGCATACTAATGCTCCCAACCACCCAATGGTGTGTGCATCATACAACCTTAGAAAAGTGTTAACATCTACTTGAGTGTGTGCGATACTGATCTTAAAGTACCGTACATAGAGGTAGACAAAACACTAAGTAAATAGACTATGTTTTGCACACTAGAATACCAACAAAGACACGAAGGGACTTACAGGACTTACAAGGCTAAACACAAGTAGTGAAAGAAACTCCCCTTGTCTTCAACCAACACTCTCTCTGAATGCATGCAAGTCAGATAAAAATATGTGATGCAAACCTACACTCACATCCCACAAAAAGCAGAAAACAGATGTAGACACATTATGCAACATACAAACTTCTCCCTCTTTTTGGCATAGAAAGTCAAAGGAATACCCTTATATGAGGAAGAAAAGGAAAACAATATGAAAAATTCCTATACACTTATGCAGGACATGTAGATAGGAAACAAAGCATAAGTAAGAGAAACATAAGTAAGCATGGCACGAAATCCACAAGTGCACGAGCGTGTACAAGTGATAAATATTTTTAAGAACAGAGTTGTCGTACCCACGAGGAACGTATTAAGGTGTGTACTAGGACAAAGTACAGGAATATATATTTTCCCTTTCTATTTGAAATATAAAAAATGAGTAGCAAATTAAAATAATGAAACTAAACTAATTAAAGAAATAAAAAAGATAGATTCACTACACAATGAAGAAAAGTCTAGGAATTCAACTTCCCCCATTCTACTCTCATGAATTTTCGTGTCTCGTTATTAGTGACTAAAATGTATGGATTATTAATCAACTCTACTCAAATAACTGTCACCCACATGTCTATGGTCATGTTAATCCTAATCCATATAAACCTAACCCAACCCATATGTCTATGGTCATCTAAGCATACATGGGTCATTAAGCAACTAGAATTTAAAAGTGATTACATACAAAATAATGAAAATTTCGTTCTCATTACACATATACCAATTTAATGCATGTTCATGATTTCATATCAATTTTTCAATTATACACAAAATTAACAAATCACTTAATTAAATGGCCAATTTAATTAAAAATATTAAGTACATTAAATTAGATAATTGAAACAATTTAATAATATTAAATAAACATTAAACAATCATGTTCATAGAATGGGTTCCATTAAAATCCCTAAAATAAAATCTCTACTCCATAATATTAATGCACATCTTAGAGAAATTAACATAAAAAATACAAAAGAAACAAAAAGAGAAAAAGGAAAAGAAGAAACCCGAAAGAGTTGGTCAATTCCTATACTCCAGGTGCTCATTTTGCTCCATTTTGCTCTTTCTCTCTCTAAAATTTCTATGAAATGTGTAGAAAAATTTAAAAAGAAAGATAAAAAAACGTATTTTGGTGGATAAAAATGGTTGATGGAGTGATGGAATGGATGGAGGATGGATATGGATGTGTATGGAAGTGAAAGAAAGTGAAAAGTGGTGAATAGGTTGCTAAAATTTCGTGCAAAGGAGATAAATAGCTCTAAAATGCTCAAATTAATTTCTAGCCACTGGATCATCTAAAAAATAAGGGCTGAGACGAAAATTGAGATAAAAACAAGCACTTGCCAATAGGGAGATGACATTGGCACTGAAAAAAAGGGGAGCAAATCGGAACGCGACACGTGGCACTAAAAACACAAGAGTAGTGCGTGCATGACACGTGAGCGCTGTGAGAGGCTAGCGTTAACCGGATTGCTGAGCTTGCGCCATACGGTGCTCTGTGATTCACTGGAATTGCGTGCGTGGTGATGTGTATTTTATAGTACTCGCAAGTGTACGAATCACTTATAGAAAGTGATAAACAAACCTCCGAGGTCGGTCTCTCAAGGAATTGCAATGGATTTAAACAACCTTTTTATTAATCCAATTAGAGTCCTAAAGCAATTAAAACACTAATCAAATAGAATTCTAGTAACACTAAAAGTCTAAACAACTAGAATCCTAAACCTAATAAAACTGTAAACAAAGTGGATTTGTGAGCAAGATTAATGGTATTGAACAAACAATTATGCAAATTCTAAATTAACTCAAAACGGTTTTCAAATATCAATGGAGGATGTATGGACGTTCAGTTTGGTTGGCCATGCTTGCATCGAAAAGTTGTGGTGAATTAACATGAACGTTCTAATAAACAAATATTACCTGCTTACATAATTTGACTCGTGTTGTCCCTAAATTGTGATCAGAGCGCCATAAGTGTTCCGTCTTTGTGTGTTTACATTATTCAACTCATTTGACACTAAAAACATCTGAAATACACTAAAACATACCCGTGACTCCAAATTGATAGATTTATGAAAATAATCATATAAATGAGTTATAAAAAATCTACTTTTAGCAATTTAAGCACAATAAATCACGAAATGTTAGTATTTTTCAAGCACTTATCACAACCCCCAACTAGCTTCTTGCTAGTCTCTAGCAAGTTGAGCGATCTAAAACTAAAATAAAAACAAATGAAATAAACTATACTAACCTAAATCACTTTCGTAGATTGTCACGGTTGCATTTAGCATATGCAACAAGCCTTTAAACCCCTAGGTAGCCCTAGTGGACGAGTTATAGTCTCGTGAGGGTTTCCAGTGATGATACCCACAAACATCATACGACTCTTAAAACTATTAAAGGCTCTAAACATACTTGAATCAATCCATGGATATGTCTCAAAAATTATTAATAACGAATGGCATATGAGATAGTTAAAAGTCACTTAAGCTCAAAAACAGTTCAAATATCAAATATATATATATTTTTATAATAGCAAGACATATACAATTTCAATTCAACTGCTAATGAAAACCAAGTATTACATTTAGTACTCTTATCACTAAGGGTAGTACAATGTATATATGTATATTGCATTCACGGGGGTCACTATGGATAAAACGATACGGGGAGGCTCGAAAAGTTTAAAAGGTCCAAAGATGGCCTAAATCACTTTCTAAGTGGTATTTGATTCTATTATTTCGCCTTAATGGGTTTTTAAGAAAGTTCTAGAGTTCATTGAGACTTAAAATATATCACTAACATGCATACATTACACAAACCAAAAATAGTGATACTAACCAAACAAACTACCACATATATCACAAAATCCTCAAACTAAATGAATTTAACATTTTTGTGCCTCTTTACTTAGGTGAAAATTTAATTTCTTTCACATGTCACCGTCATTACAATCACATTAATATCATAGATTTTCGGACTAACTCAAGTAGACTCGATACTATCCTAACAAAATTCAAATAAAAAATCTACGAAAGTTAAAATTTAAAATTTGGTCTAAATTCATGGTCATGGAATATTTTTCCCACCCCCAACCTTATTTCTACATTGTCCTCAATGTCTCAAAGAAAAAAAAATAAATTTTGTAAAAATGTGAGAGAAGTTACCCCCTTTTTGTATGAGATTGTGTACATTACAATTACACTCCGGTTCACTATTCCTCGCCCTTCTCATCATGTAGCATTTAGTTCACAAGAAATATGCATGAAACCTCTAAATGTGTGCATCACAACTCAAAGCCAAATTTAAAGATTAACTAAATTCAAATGAAAGCAAAAACCATTAAACAATGTTAATTAAAATCCTTAAACAATCCAACATAAAATAAAAAGAAAATTAAAATTAAAATTTAAAAAATGAAAGAAAAAGAAAATTAAAGTAGAAAATGAAAATTAAAGAAAGAAAATACAATTGGAAGGCTTAGTCCTCCATATCATCAAGTTGCTCATTCTCGTCCTCAGGTTGGTTTGTCGGTGGTCTGAAGACAAAGTCGTAGCCCGAATACTACAGAATTGGGCCAAATTGGGTGAGGTCTACTCTGCTTTGTGTCAACTGGAAACTCATCATTTTGTGGAATAGAGCTTGGTATTCATGTGAATATCTCATTTGCTCGCTGAACCAAGCTTGTTGTTGAGTTTGGTATTCTTGTATTTTATTCACCCTTGCATCCAAGTTCACCAACCTATCATTTGTGGTAGCGTTCTTGGAAGAGGTCCCATCACCCTTCCTACTACCTTGTCTCACTTTGGTACCACTAGTTAGGTGTTGCATGTAAGCGAAGGTCAATGTTTCACCCGGTTGCAATAGTACCTCACCCGTGTCATATTGAACTCCATGTTTGACACACAGGGCGATGATCAGTTGGAAAAAGAAGTAACTTAGGTTGTGATGCTCAATTGAGTACACAACCCGTTGTTGGATAATCATTCCTACATCAATTGAACGCTCGGTCTCTATGGCATATTGCAAGATTTTCCGCTCCCTATCCACAGTACTATAATGCCGGTTTGGCATTAATCTAGAACACAGAAAATACTGCCAGATACGGGATTGGGTTCTAAGGTGCTTAGCCTAAAAAGTATTGACCATGTCCCCCTTATATTCCTACTCCACATAACCATTGGTGAGGGTGTTTATAATCTTATCGTAATCCACCTGTTTTAGATAGGTGTCATACCCGCTATCCTGAATATCCCTCAACCTATAGTATGAATTTATAACCGTCCTATTAAAGGGGACCTCAACACCCCTTACCCATACCATTCTGTCACGAGCTTCTGGGACATTTGCGTAGAATTTTCTGACCAATGAACTCACACCCGCTTTCAGGACGTGTACAAATTTTCTCCACCCTAGAGCCTCAACCTTATCAAAAATTCCCATTAGTCCCACTCGCCCAAAGTTTAACCCCCTCTCATTAAAAAACCCTTTATTCCTGTTAGTGACACTTTCGTACTGCTCTTGTGCCTCCCGACTGACAAACTGAGAGGCATCAAAGTTTCGTTCCTCAACCACTTTACCTTTCCCTTGGGAACAACTACCCTTTCTGGCCTTTCTTTTTGGAGCCATAGATTTACTCAAATAATTTCACAACAAATTCTAGAAAATTCAAAAAAATCCCAAAAAAAAAGTCCCCTCTTATCCGATTCAAATCACTAAAATCCAAAAATTCGAACACAATTCACAATTCCTAGATAATTAATACCAAATTAAATTAGAATTGTGAAGAAATTTACCTCTTTGGAGTTTAATTGAAACCTTAAAGAGAAAGCCCCAATTTTTTCGAAACCCTAGGTTTTGTTGGAGAAGATGAAGAGGCTTCTTATTTTTTTGAGCAAATCTATCAAAATTGAGAGAGGAATGCTTGATAGCAATGTTAGAATGAAGAAATTGTGGAGTAAAGTTTTGATTTTGGTGAAAAATTGAGAAGAAATTGGAGAGAAAGTGAGAGAGTGTTTGGGAGAAAGTGAGGGAAAATGGGAGAGAAATTTTTTTGAATTGGTTTGAATATGCCCGAGTGCCCTTTTTCTGGAAAATTTTAGAGGAGCGTTGTGGCACACATTTTTCCTCACCGCAACACAAAACAATTTTGGGAAAACAAAACGACTCCCGCTGTGGCACAAATATTCCTTGTACCGCGGCATGATAGTTCCTATTTTGGGACACATTTTGAAATATTTGTGCTCTCCGTGGCACAAATATTCCTTGCCGCGGCACACAAATTTTTTTTTAAATTCATTCTGAAATAGAAACATCCTTGCCACGGTACAATTTTTTCCTACTGCGGCACACACAAAATTTTGAAATTTTTTGATTTCTTTAGATTTTTTTGAAAATGGGCAACGCACTCACCCCCAACCAAGATTGGAGTAATGTCCTCATTGCCATGAAAAATTTTTAAAGACAAAAGTAAAAGAAAAGAACTAAAGCAAGAATGAACAAAGAAAGAAACAAATACAATACCGAATGGGTGCCTCCCATTAAGGGCTTAGTTTTACATCTTAGCAAGATGTGGCCGCTCTCGTGTCTAAGAATCTTGGAGAAGTATGGTTTCTATACTTTCCATGTTGGTGTCTCCTTTCAAGTACGGTTTGACATGATGCTCGTTCACTTTGAAAGGTTCTTGTGTTTTGAAATTTAGCAACTCGACCACTCCATGTGGAAATACATTTGCAATTGTGTACAGTCCACTCCAACTAGAATGTAGTTTTCCTAGAAACAAACACAAACGTGAATTATATAACAAAACTTTCATTCCAAGAGCTAAAGACTTACTGATGTGCCCTTTATCGTGATAGCGCTTAGTACGCTCCTTGTAGATCTTTGCATTTTTGTAAGCCTCATCCCAAATTTCTTCAAGTTCGCTTAGTTAGAATAGTCATTTTTTCCCAGCTTTTGTCATGTCCATGTTGAACTCTTTAATCGCCCAATAAGCTCTATGCCCTAGCTCAATGGGTAAGTGACATGCTTTCTCAAATATTAACTGGTAGGGGCTCATACTAATGGGTGTCTTGTACACTGTGTGATATTCCCATAAGGCATCATTCAATTTAACTGACCAATCCTTCCTTGAGGGACGCACTGTGTGTTCCAATATTCCCTTGATTTGTTTATTGTTCACTTCCACTTGCCTAGAAGTTTGGGGATGGTATGGGGTAGCCACTCTTTGAGAGATGTTGTACTTTTTCAAAAGCCCATCAAAGAGCTTGTTGCAAAAGTGGCTACCTCCATCACTAATGATCGCTCTCGATGTTTCAAACCTGCTAAAAATGGTATCTTTCAAGAATTTAACAACAATGTAAGCATCATTAGTTCTAGTGGGTATTGCTTCTACCCACTTTGATACGTAGTCTGTTGCGATTAAAATATAAGTAAAACCAAAAGATGGGGGAAACGAACCCATGAAGTCAATTCCCCACACGTCAAATAATTCAACTACAAGATTCAATGTCAAAGGCATTTCATTACATTTGCCTATATTACTAGTCCTTTAACATTTATCACATCTCACACAAAACATGTTAGCATCCTTAAACAAAGTAGGCCAATAAAATCCAGATTGTAATACCTTTAGGAACGTTTTCTTACCACCAAAATGGCCCCTGCAGTGTAGTTCATGGCAAAAAGCTAGGATGTTCTCATGTTCCTCTTCGGGCATACACCTTCGAATGACTTAATCTTGACATATCTTGAACAAATAGGGGTCATCCCAAAAGTATTTCCTGCAAATACTGAAAAACCTTTTCTTTTCCTGAAAAGCTATGTTAGTCTCAAAATTCCACTAGCAAGGTAATTCACAATGTCAGCATACCATGGATTTGAACCTACTGTAAACAGTTGTTCATCAGAGAAGGGTTCTATAATTGTGTCCTTACTTTCACCCTCAACAGTTTCATACTCAGAAATTAACCTAGACAAATGATCAGCTACTACATTTTCAGTACCTTTTTTGTCTTTGATCTCTAGGTCAAATTCTTGTAAAAGTAGGACCCACCTAATGAGTCTAGGCTTAGCATTCAGTTTAGTCAATAGATATCTAAAAGCAGTATAATCTGAATGAACAATAACTTTAGTTCCTACCAAGTAAGACCTAAATTTATCAAGTGAGAACACAACAGCCAATAACTCTTTCTCAGTGGTGGTACAGTTAATTTGGGATCATTGAGTGTTTTGCTAGCATAATATATAACATATAACATTTATCCAGTCTTTGCCCCAAAATAGCTCCTATTGCATAATCAGATGCATCACACATGATCTCAAATGGTAAAGACCAATCAGGAGCCACAATAACAGGTGCAGAAGTAAGTTTATCCTTCAAAGTATTGAAGGCGACAAAGCAATCATCATTAAAATCAAATGGAGTATCTTTGAAAAGTAGGTTACATAATGGACGACTTATTTTGAAAAAATTCTTAATAAACCGTCTATA
Source organism: Elaeagnus macrophylla (assembly GCA_029378325.1). NCBI lineage: Eukaryota > Viridiplantae > Streptophyta > Magnoliopsida > Rosales > Elaeagnaceae > Elaeagnus > Elaeagnus macrophylla. Next base: position 37,609,958 of record CM055643.1, on the reverse strand, counting down.
GAAACCTACATATCCTAGGAAACTCCGTATCCCCTTAACAGATGTAGGGCGAGGCAATTTTGTAATTAAATCAATCTTAGCCTTATCTACCTCAATTCCTTTGCTAGATATGACCTGTCCTAAAACTATACCCTGTTGGACCATAAAATGACTTTTTTTCAACTAAGTGTCAAATTACACTCAATGCAACGTTCTAACACTAAAGTCAATTTATGCAAGCAATCATCAAAGGAATTACCGAAAATAAAAAAATCATCCATAAATACCTCAATGAATTTCTCCACCATGTCTGAAAAGATTAACATCGTGCATCTCTAAAAAGTGGTAGGTGCATTGCTTAGTCCAAATCGCATCCTGCTGAAAGCGAAAGTACCGAATGGGCATGTGAATGTTGTTTTCTCTTGATCCTCCGAAGCAATGGTATCTGATAATAACCTAAAAGACCATCCAAAAAATAGTAGAAATCGTGTCCAGTTAGTCTTTCTAACATTTGATCAATGAAGGGAAGGGAGAAGGGATCCTTTTTGGTGTACAAATTCAATTTTCGAAAATCGATACACATCCTCCAACCTGTGATTATCCTAGTGGGTACTAATTCAACTTTCTCATTCTTAACCATGGTTATTCTAGATGTTTTTGGTACCACATGAACTGGACTAACCCATTTACTATCAGCAATTGGATAAATTACTCCTACTGCTAGGAGTTTTAAAACTTCTTTTTTAACAACCTCTTGCATGATTGGGTTTAGTCTCCTTTGTGCTTCTTTATTAGGTTTGAAATTTTCCTCCAAATTGAACTTATACATACACATTGTTGGACTAATGCCTCTAATGTCCCCTATACTCCATCCTGCTGCTTTCCTATACTTCCTAAGCTCTCTCACTAGTTTCTCCTCTTGTTTTTGGGTGAGTGTAGATGAAATAATAACTAGATAAATCTCGTTCTCTCCCAAAAATATGTACTTTAGATGCTTAGGTAGTTCTTTAAGTTCAAGTTCAGGTGGAGCAATCTCTTTGTCATGTGGGACATCTAATAAGTCTAAGGGTGTACTAGCTTCTTCTATGGTATGGCATTGTCTAAAAGATCATTGTACTCCCTAGTCTCATAGTCTAAGATATCATCTACCTTTCCAATTGTAAGTGCTACTGATGCACAAAAACTTGATAACCAAATTTTGTATTTGTAAAAGCTCGCAAGTGCACGAGTCACTTATAATAGGCGACAAGTATACTCCCAAGATCGTCTCTCAAAGGAATTGCAGTGGTTTTTAAAAGACCCAAATGTAATCCAAAACGTAACAATAAAACAAATCCTAAACACTCTAATCAAAGATTGATTTGGAAAACGGTTGCTAAAATTTTGATTACTTAAAATAAATAAAGAACGATATGAAACTATAAGATGAACTAGTGTGGGAAATTAGTTAATGAACTAAGTATGGATAAATTGGTTTACGTGGTCTCCTCAATCAAGCGTATTAAGTGAATTTATTGATTCTTTTCACTAATCCTAGAAAATCCCAAATCAATAGTGATTATCCCTTAATTAACTAATTAGCTTCTTTGATCCGGACCGTTAATTAATTAATTAGCATTAATCTTAGAAAAGGTAATTCAATCACCTAAATTAAGACAAGTCAATGCACTCAATTTAAGTCTATGCTCAAGAATGCCCAATTAAACTTAGATGGCGTTTCTAAAGTTCAATCCTAAAATAGTCTCAAACATTCATATCTAAATTGGCCAAAAATAATTAATGAATGTAGATGTTAATGAACAATGAGCATGAAACAAATCACTCAGATAATAATCAAACCACATAAATAATATCCATTCAAAGTCACATCCCTAAAATCCCACACACAAGGGTTTAGCTACACATAATCAAACTCAAATCCAGATTCTTCATTATAAATGACATTGAAAGAATTCTAATGAGAAAGAGAAGGATTACAAATAAGAATCTACCAATTTTCACTCTTCCAATAAGATCATTGATGTTGGATGATCACCTATTTCAAGTCTCTTGATGAAGCTCCAATTGAATAGTCTTTGATGAAGTAACTTCTCTCCCAAAATTGTATGAGAAACCTGAATTTGGTACTGTTCACGCACTGTTCACCCTTTGAGTCTCGTGTGTTTGTTGTGTTGGAGGCTGAATAATATGTGTTGTCTGGCTGTTGGAGGCTGAATTATATGTGTTGTCTGGCTGTTGGAGGCTGAATTCTCTTGTGTTGTTCAATTCAAAATTAGGTTTTTTTATGTAAGGGTTTCCTCAAGAGTATGTGCGTGTGTGGCTGGGGGGAATTGCAATCCGCGCACGCAGGCCGTAGCGTGCCTTTTTCCATGCCGTGGCGCGCGATGTTTTTTCAGAATTGAGAACCAAAGTAGAAACCTCACCGCCGCAGCGCACAATAACCATGCTGCGGCGCCCAATGTTTTCATGAAATTCTAGGATGCAACCCGAGAGCCCCTCGCCGCGGCATATGGTTTCTTCGCCGCAACGCGCAATGTTTGTAATGCTGTGTAAATACCCTTACATACTTTGCTGATTCTCGATGTAAGGCTTACGTCCCTAAGCTTTTGTTTGCCCCCTCTTACACAATGAATGGCACCCAATGTAAGGCTTACATTTTTAAACACTTTTGCTTCACTTTTGCTCTCTTTTTCCACATTTCTTCCCAAACCTACTTTGACCTACAAAACAATAGAATACCCTCCAAAACAAGATTATATTGAGATTAAATGTGAAATAAATACTTAAAAATGTAACAAATAGTAGGTCAAAATAGTGTTCATCAACTACCTCTAATTTATCTTCTAATCTATCCTGCACAAAAGTGTCATGAATAATAGGATCTAAACATTCAACAAATGAGCATTCATTAATAGCAGATATAGGAGGGTAAGGAGATGAATCAAAAACCTTAAAATGTAGTCTTTCCCAAGACTATCATTGTCAACTTCCCACTTTGGACATCAATGATGGTTTGGGTAGTGGCCATAAATGGTCTACCCAAAAGAATTGTGTGCTCCTTGTCCAAAGATGGATTATCCTGCATATCTAAAACCACAAAATCAACAGGTATGATTAGCTTATCTACCTGTACAAGTAAGTCCTCATTCATGCCTTTCAAATATTTAACAGATCTATCTGCAAGTTGAAGGGACAAGGTTGTTGGTTTTAGCTCTCCCAAACCTAGCTACAAGAAAATAGAGTAAGGCATCAAATTTATACTAGCACCTAGATCAATCATAGCCTTAGCTACTTTCCTATCCCCCATAGTGATATTAATGATAAAACTACCTAGATCTTTTAACTTAGGGGGTAGGTTTCATTGAAGCACTGTACTAGCAATTTCGGACACAATGACTCTTTCATTAAGCTCATACCTTCTTTTCTTAATGTTTAATTCTTTGAAAAATTTTGCATGAGAAGGTACATTTCTAATTACATCTAAAAGAGGAAAATTAATATTTACTTTAGAAAGCATGTTAAATAAATCAAAAAACTGCTTATCTTGCTTACTGTCCTTTAAACGGTGTGGGAATGGTACAGGTGGTCGGTATGGCTCTGATGACTTGTGTAACTTAGGGGAGCTAGATGACTCTCCAATTGTTGCCTTTCAAGGCTTTTCATGTTTGTCCCCTCTTTCCCCAAATTCCTTAGAAACTGTGTTGTCATCTTCCATGTTACTTGCGCTATAAGGTAAATTATTAGAAATTTCAGGTAAAACTTTTGTAACGACCTTACCACTCCGAAGAACCGTGATAGCTTTCACTTGTTCAGGTTGACTAAGCAGCTTTCCTATCTCTTGTTTGTGCATTTGTTCAGCTAGCTGCCCCACTTATATTTCCACTCTTTTCATTGATGCTTCCATAGAGTCAATCCTTCCACTACATGATTGCATGAACGTATTCAAGGTTTCCTCTACGATTGATTTATTTTGTGGAAATTGTCGGTTAATGTTTTGGCCTTGTGTTTGATCTTAGACAAACGGTTGGTTATTATTTTGTTTCCAAGCAAAGTTTGGGTGATTTCTCCATCCTAGGTTGTAGGTATTAGAATAAGGGTCGTTCCTAGGTCTAGGTTGGTACCCTTGCATTAAATTTACCTCTTCATTAGCACCTGTATAAGAATCACCTGCAAAAGAACAAACATTAGCCCCATGTCCATAAGAACCACAAACACCATATACCTCGTGTTTTCGCATTTGATTCATGTTGGAGGTAGTGAGAAGTTGCACTTGTTTGGTCAACTCGGCAAGTTGCATGGCCATTTCATTGCTGGAGCCTAATTCATGGACTCCAGCTCTTCTTCCTCTAGCGCTCTTTTGTTGGGAATTGGCTCCCGACATCTCAAAAAGTTCGTAAGTTCCATCCGCTGTTTTCTCACCCATAGCTCCTCCTGCAGCGTTGTCAACTGTGAATTGACACTGTAGTGTCAATCCGTCATAGAAAAACTGATTTTGTAACTGCAACAGAAAGCGGTGATGTGGACACTGTATTAAGAGAAATTTGAACCTATCCCAAGCCTCGTGAAAGGGTTCTCCTTCCATTTACAAAAAAGTAGCAATTTTGGTTCTTAGGTCAGACTTTTTTTATGGGAATAGAACTTATCCATAAATTTGTTATAAATAGCATCCCAAGTGGCCAAAGAACCAGGTGCCAATGTCATGAGCCAAGACTTAGCTCTATCTTTGAGAGTGTAAGGAAAACACCTCATCCGTAGTTGATCTTCACTAAGTCCCTGTAGTGGAAAGGTTTGCACAGTTGCATATAGTTTACGCATAAAATTTAAAGGATCCTCATTAGGAATACCATAAAAGGAGGGAAGCATGGAATAATGAATATTTTTCAATTCATAATTCCTAGCTGCCTCTGCAAGTTTAATCCACGATGTGGCAGTTCTAATGATCGGTCTTACAAACTCTTTATTCATCATCTGCCTACCCATGTTGTCACCCATTATTGCTTGCAAATGTTGTTGGTCTTCTTCCTCTTGAATTTGGTTATCCAGTTTCCTTGATAAGTGTTTGATCTTATGAATGTTGTCAATGAAGAGAGTGAGTTCCTTGTTAAGTGACCTCCTACCCTGCATGTACAAATAAAAAGCAAACTAAGATCAAGGCAGCAAAGAAATTGCAATAAAAGCACTATTTTTTGATTTTTTTTGTATTTTTGAATAAAAGATACAAAATAGTAAAGTAAATAAGAAAATAAATCTAATTTAGAAACTCTAAAAAGTTAAAAAAGAAAATTATTTTAAACGCCAATTCTCCGACAACGGCGCCAAAAACTTGATGTGTATTTTATAGTACTCGTAAGTGTACGAATCACTTATAGAAAGTGATAAGCAAACCTCGGAGGTCGATCTCTCAAGGAATTGCAATGAATTTAAACAACCTTTTTATTAATCTAATTAGAGTCCTAAAGCAACTAAAACACTAATTAAATAGAATTCTAGTAATACTAAAACTCTCAATAACTAGAATCCTAAACCTAATAAAACTGTAAACAAAGTGTATTTGTGAGCAAGATTAATGTTGTTGAACAAACAATTATGCAAATTCTGAATTAACTCAAAAAGGTTTTCAAATATCAATGGAGGATGTATGGACGTTTAGTTTGGTTGGCCATGCTTGCATCGAAAAGTTGTGGTGAATTAACATGAACGTTCTAATAAACAAATATTATCGGCTTACATAATTTGACTCATGTTGCCCCTAAATTGTGATCCGAGTACCGTAAGTGTTCCGTCTTTGCGTGTTTGCATTATTCAACTCATTTGACGCTAAAAACACCTGAAATTCACTAAAACATACCCATGACTCCGAATTGATAGATTTATGAAAATAATCATATAAACGAGATATAACAAATCTACTTTTAGCAATTTAAGCACAATAAATCACGAAATGTTAGTGCTTTTCAAGCACTTATCACATGGCACGACATGCAGACCGTTCGGTAATTTTCGAAATGAACGCCATGCTGACATATGGCGCGCTAGAGAGGCTGACGCGGACCAGTTTACTGAGCTTGCGCCACACGGTGCTCCATGCTTTGCTGGTGTTGCTTGCGTGGCGCCCAGCTGGCTTCCACATGTGTCTAGAAATTTCTAAGGGCATCCTAGATACTTCTATATGCATCCACCTGCATTAAAAAAATAAATTAAATTTTCAAAAAATTCCCAAAAATTATATTTTCATCCATTTTTACCATTTGACCCAAAACTTATTTTAATATTTTAACCCCAAAAATATTATTATTCAATTAGAAAAGTTAATATTAAGTATGAAAATCATATAATAACTCTATTTTCATATAAACTTGGTATAAATAATAAATTCATAACTAGAAGTAATATTAGTTTCAAGCATGCACAATAAATTAGAGGACCCTAAAAAATCAACAAATAAACTCAACTTAGATATTCATACGGTTATCAATCTATAATGCATTCATTTAAGGGTATGGCTCAATTTTTTTTTAAGACATGCTCCATGTGCGTGTGTGTTATGCCAAACTAGTTTATATTATATGTCATCAAAATAAGCTCATGTGAACTAAGCAATTATAAGAATAGTCTACAATAGTACCAAACTTCATAAGTCCACATTTAGTCTCTCTCTCCACTAACGTAAATGCAAGCTTAAATTGAAATCAATAGGTCTTTCAAAGCTTGTAAGGATAGGTTAAGATATAGTTAGGTGAGATAGAAAATATTTAGGCTCAAATACACCCTTAGCAAACCAAATACATATAATAAACTAATAAGTTCACAACCACAAGTAGTGTACCCTCAAACTTAGATCTTTTTCCCTTCATTTTCCTTTCAACTTTATTCACTAATATGTATATATATATATATATAATTTTTTTGTAAGAATTATACCCCAAATTCAATCATTTATTCCTTTTTATTTTATTTTTATTTTTTTAACCCAATAATGTAAACCACACATTTCGAAAACATACAAGCTCAACAATAGATAACACAATACACATTTAACTAAGGGTGTCATGGGTAAGTGGAATTTATTATTTGGACTAGGCTAATCACATAAGTAAAATGAAATGAAATGTCAACATAAAGGCTCAAAATAAGGTAACTAAGGACATAAATAATCATGATGGCTTGAAAAGCTCAAAACGGTCCAAAGAAGGCCTAAATAATTTCTCAACCTAAGTAGCACATATGATTTCTCCTCAAGAGACATCAAAGTGGATTCTAAAGTTTGTTATAGACACATAAATCATCAATGCATGAAATTCACACAAACTTCTCAAAATAAGCATACAATTCACAAAGTTATGACATGTGCATATAGAATGAAGCATTTCAAATCAAAAAAAAAATTTAGCCATACATACCTCAATGATTACACATGTTCATAACTACCACATTTCAATCCAAGTCTAATGCATGTCAACTACAAATCATCATTGGGTTCCTATTAAATTCATTTCACAAACAATTCACCAACACCAATATAGTCATAAATAATCATTTTTACCACAATACTACTAATTAAAAGCATAAAAACAACATAAATTAACTATAATCTAACAAGAGAAATAAAAGTTTTTCACCCCGAAACTTAACATGCATATTATCCCCAATATGTGATAAAGGAAACAAAAGCAAATAAAGGATTAGAAAACTGCCTCAAAACTTGAAGCTTTTGAAAATTTGATTTGTAACTCCTTCAAGCTCCAAGGCTTCTCATTATTACCCTACAAAATTCAAACAAAATTATTCATTAGTACTTTAAAAACTTGGGTTGCCTCCCAAGAAGTGTCATGTTTTAAGTCCTGACCCTACTTTCCCTTCTTTACTCTACTCTTCATGGTCCACCGTACCCAACTTGACCATAGATATGAGTCGTTCCACCTTTTCTCCATAAAAATTCTAGAGTTGTCCATTCACCAAAAATCTCTTCTTAGCATTGTCTTCTAATTCAATCGCTCCATGGGAAAATACTTAGGTGATGGTAAAAGGACCTGACTATCTAGATTTTAGCTTACTCGAAAACAACTTCAAACGAGAATTAAATAAAAGAGCTTGTTGTCCTGGTTCGAAATGACACTCTACAATCCTCTTTTCATGCCATCTTTTAGTTTTCTCCTTATAATTCTTGGCATTCTCATAGTCAAAAAGACAAAGTTCATCAAGTTCATTTAATTGCAACGTTTTCTTCTCATCAGCCACCTTGACATCCATATTCAACTATTTTAAAGCCCAAAAGGCCTTGTGCTCCAATTCCACTGGAAGATGACATGCCTTTCCATACACAAGTCGATATGGAGTCATCCCAATATGTGTGTTAAATACCATCCTATATGCCCATAAAGCATCTTCTAACCTCACGGACCAATCTTTTTAAGAGGGATTGACCTCTTTATTTCTCGGTTAGAAACCTCCACTAGCCCACTTGTTTGGGGATGATAAGGAGTTCCCACTTTATGCTTGACATTATACTTTGTGAGTAGGGATTTAAAAATCCTATTGCAAAAATGACTTCCCCCATCACTAATATGGCTCTTGGAGTTCCAAATCTTGTAAAAGTCTTCTTCAAAAAATGGACTACCATTTTAGCATCATTGGTTGGCAAGGCGGTACCTTCAACCCATTTGGATACATAGCCCACGGCTACCAAAATGTATTGGTTCCTAACCTATGTGATGACACAAATGGTCACATGAAATCTATCCCCCATACATCAAATAGCTCCACCTCCAAAATATTCTTCAAAGGCATCTCATGCCTCCTTGATATATTGCCAACCCTTTGGCATCTATCACAACTCTTAACAAACTCATAAGTATCTTTGAAGATGGTAGGCCAATAGAATCCGGATTCAAGAAGTTTTGCCAATGCCTTGCACTACCAAAATGCCCTCCATACTCCGAAGCATGACAATGCTTAAGTATGTCTCTAACCTCCTCAAAAAGAACACATCTTCTCAATAACCCATCAGAACATGTTTTGAATAAAAATGGGTCATCCCACAAATACAATCTACTTTCTCTTAAAAACCTCTTCTTTTCCATAGAAGAGAAATCCGGTGGCATCATTCCACATGCAAGATAATTAGCATAGTCGACAAACCAAGGCATGTTCACATGATTAATAGTAAATACTTGTTTATCAGGAAATGCATCATTAATAATTAAATTATCATCATTACCTCCATGCTCTAATCTTAATAAATGATCCGCCATTAGGTTTTCTGACCCCTTCTTGTCTCATATCTCCAAGTCAAATTCTTGAAGAAAAAGAACCCATCTAATCAACCGAGGTCTTGCATCCTTCTTTGCCAATAGGTATTTAAGTGTCGAATGGTCCATATATACAATGACTTTGGTACCAACAAGATAGGACCGAAACTTCTCAAATGCAAAAACTACACCAAGAGCTCTTTCTCCGTTGTTGCATAGTTGGCTTGGGCATCATTAAAGGTTTTACTTGCATATTAAATAGTATGAAAAATCTTTCCTTTCCTTTGTCCAAAAATTGCTCCAACCACATAATCTGATGCATCACACATCAATTCAAATGGTAAATTTCAATCCGGAGCTACAACAATGGGTACCATCACCAACCTTTCTTTCAACAATTGGAAAGCTTCTAGACAAGCCTCATCAAATTTAAATGGCAATCTTTCTCCAAGAGATAACACAAAGGCTTAGATATCTTGGAGAAATCTTGAGTAAATCTTCTATAAAATCTATCATGGCCAAGGAAACTTCTTACTCCTCTCACATTGGTTGGTGGAGGTAACTTTTCAATCACCTCAATTTTTGTCTATATCAACCTCTATTCCCTTTGAGGACACTCTATGCCCCAAAATAATTCCTTCATTAACCATGAAGTGACATTTCTCCCAATTTAAGACCAAATTGGTTTCCTCACATCTTTGCAAAACAAGAGAAAGATGATGCAAGCAAGCATCAAAAGTGTCACCAAACACAGAAAAATGATCCATAAAAATCTCTAGGATTCTCTCCACCATGTTTGAGAAAATAGCCATCATGCATCTTTGAAAAGTAGCTGGTGCATTACATAACCCAAATGGCATTCTTCAAAAAGCAAATGTCCTATATGAATAAGTGAAAATGGTCTTCGCTTGGTCCTCCAGAGCAATGGCAATTTGATTGAACCCCGAGTACCCATCCAAAAGACAATAAAACTCATGACCTGCCAACCGATTAAGCATTTCATCTATGAAAGGTAAGGAAAATGATCCTTTCGAGTCCATTGTTAGCCTTCCGATAGTCCATACAAACTCTCCATCCAATTACCGTTCTTGTTGGAATGAGATCATTAGCTCATTCAATACCACGATCATACCACCCTTTTTGGGCACACATTGAACCGAGCTTACCCACTTGCTATCAGATATGGGAAAAATGATGCCTATAGCCAACCATTTGATAATCTCCTTCTTCACCAGTTCTTTCATTACTGGATTCAACCTCCTTTGTCCATCTCCAGTAGGAATTGTCCCATCCTCCATCCAAATTTTATGCATACAAATGGAGGGGCTAATTCCTTTAATGTCTGCTAAAGACCACCCAATAGCTCCTTTTCTTCCTTTTAAAACCATCATTAGCTTTCCCTCTTGTTCCTTGGTGAGTGCCGAAGAAATAATTACTAGTAGTGTCTCATCATCTCCCAAATAAGCATACTTGAGGTGACTAGGTAATGGCTTAAGCTCTAGTGTAGGAGATAGATGGCTTAAGTGAGGTCCTTTCCTTCAACACCTCATCAAAAACATTAATAGCCTCCATAAAGTGAAAATTTTCTATGACATCATATTTTAAACCCATATCCTTTCCATCATGGTCATTCAAAATAATGTATCACTACACTCATGCACATAATCATCATCATGAAAATCAATGGTCTCAATGACCTCATGCATACTATCATCATCAAAATTATCAATGTTAATATCATGAATATGCATAGAATCACAAGTACTATCACCATTCTTTTTATCCACAATACATGATCTAGTGATAAAAAACTCTAAAGGATCAATAGGATAGTATAGTTAAATATATTATGCACACAATTGTCAAGAGAATCTATCATAAAACAATCATCCATATCATTTGGAAATTTTATGGATTTAAAAACAATAAATGTTACCTCTTCATTTTGCACCCTCATGGTGAGCTCTTCTTTGTGCACATCAATCAAAGCTCTTCCTATGGCAAGGAATGGCTGCCCAAGAATGATGGGGATATCTCGATCTTCTTCCATATCTAGTACAATAAAATCTCCCAAAAAAATGAATTTGTCAACCTTGACGAGCACATCTTCCACAATTCCTCTTAGTCTTTTAATTGATCTACCCGCCATTTGGAGTGTGACCTAAGTTGGTCTTTGTTCGCCTAACCCAAGCTTCTTGAAAATTGAAAATGGCATCAAATTAATGCTAGCTCCAAGATCACATAAAGCCTTCTCAAATTCGAGCTTCCCAATTGTATAAGGTATGTTGAAACTCAAGGGTTCCTTTTATTTTTCAACCATTTTGCTATCTAAAATAGCACTATACTCCTCCGTGAGTGTCACTGTCTTATAATCTCCCAAACTTCATTTTTTGGTTAGGATGTCCTTCATAAACTTCACATAAGATGGCATTTTTTTAAGAGCATCAGCAATGGAATGTTGATATGTTATTTCTTGAATACTTCAAGAAATTTAGGGAATTGTTTATCCATCTTCTTCTTTTGAAATCTTTGAGGATAAGGTGGAGGTGGTGTGTATGCAAGACTCAATATAGGTGCATAAGATTCTTCTTGTTCTTTTTCCACCCTTTCTTCATTCTTTTCTTCATCCTCTCTCTCTTCCATTCTGTCCTTATCTCCTCCTAACTCCTTACAACTCCTAAGAGTGATAGTTTTACAATGTTCTTTCCCATCTCTCCTAGGATTTGGTAAAGTATCACTAGGGAGAGACCTTGTGGTGGGTTATGAAGTATTTAGGCCATTTGTCCCATTTGCATTTCCAAATTTTGGATTGAAGCCCCATGTGTAGATTCCAACTTATCAACTCTAGCTTCCAATTTGTTACCCATGGTGTCAAATCAAGAATCTATACGAGTTTCCATACCCTTCATCATACTCATCATGGCATCAAACTTTTCATCTAAGTTTGGTTTCTTCTCTTGAAAAGGTTGTTCAAAATCAGGTGGTTTAATGGTGGTTGGTTTTGAAACCCACTTCCTTGGTTGTTGTTGTTGTTCAATGAGAAATTTGGGTGATTCTTCGACCCCAGATTGTAAGTGATGGAATAAGGATTTTCTTGCCGGTTGTAATTCCCCACAAAATTCACCGATTCTGGATTGTGAACACAAGCATCACTTCCATGGTTTCCACTACATATTTCACACACCAAGAATAGGCTTTGTACCTTATTGACCCCCATGGGTCCCATATTCAACTTCTTAGATAATCCCAATAGAATTGCATTAGTTTGGGCTTGCAATGCCATGAAGGCATCTATGTCCACTTTACCACTTTGTTTCTTCGAAATTAACCTATCAACTGGCCATTGGCAATTGTTGGAAGCCATTTCTTCCAAAAGGGAAAACGTTTCATCTTCGATTTTGCTCATAATTTCTCCACCCATTGTGGCATCAATAATAGTGTGAGGTTGCCCAATCAATCCATTGTAAAAAGTTTGAACTTGAAGCTACTTTGGTAACCTATGATGTGGACACCTTTTCATAAGTTCCTTGAATGTTTCCCATGTTTCATAAAATGACTCCCCCTCAAATTGTTGGAATGAAGTGATGTCATTCCTTAATGTTACGATTTTGGCAGGAGGAAAATACGTGGCAAGAAACTTTTGGGGTAAGTCATCTCATGCTGTGATGGATCTTGATGGTAAAGATTGAAGCCAACACTTAGCTTTATCTCGAAGCAAAAATGGAAATAACCGCAGTCTAATAGCATTATCAGACACCCCATTTTGCTTGAATGTATCACACAATTCCATAAAAGATGCTAAATGGGTGTTCAACTCATCATTAGCTAAACCTCCAAATTAGTTCCCTTGAACCATTTGTATGACCATTGGCTTTAATTCAAAATTATTAGCATCAACATTTGGCCTCTGAATAGACATATGAACTCAATCCACCATTGGTGTGGCATACTCCCGAAGAGCCTCAGGTTCTTCAACCCCTTGTTGAGCCAGTGGTTTAGTTGGTTGTTGATCCATGATACGATTATTTAGTTGAAGTCCTTCTCTAATCAACTTACGAAATGTCTTTTTAATTTCTAGGTCGAAAGGGATGGTATCCAAATTTCGTGCCCTATGCATGCAAACTTCACAAAAATAGCACAAACTACAAGAAAATATTAGTAACAAAATAAATGTTCAAAGTAGAGAAGTATAACTATAACTCAATATTAATCCAAATATATGCTCAATTTTCTAGCAACGGCGCCAAAACTTGGCGCAAAATCCGCAATTACAAGGGTCGTGTACAAGTGATAAATATTTTTAAGAACGGGGTTGTCGTACCCTCGAGGAACTTATTAAGGCGTGTACTAGGACAAAGTACTGAAATATATACTTTCCCTTTCTATTTGAACTATCAAAAATGAGTGGCAAATTAAAATAATGAAACTAAACTAATTAAAGAAATAAAAAAGATAGATTCACTACACAATGAAAGTCTAGGAATTCAACTTCTCCCATTCTACTCCCATGAATTTTCGTGTCTCATTATTAGTGACTAAAATGTATGGATTATTAATCAACTCTACTCAAATAACTATCACCCACATGTTTATAGTCATGTTAATCCTAATCCATATAAACCTAACCCACATGTCTATGGTCATCTAAGCATACATGGGTTATTAAGCGCCTAGAGTTTAAAAGTGATTACATACAAAATAATGAAAATTTCTTCCTCATTACACATATGCCAAGTTTTAATGCATGTTCATAATTTCATATCAATTTTTCAATTGCACACAAAATTAACAAATCATTTAATTAAATGGCCAATTTAATTAAGAGCATTAAGTACATTAAATTAGATAATTCAAACAATTTAATAATATTAAATAAATATTAAACAATCATGTTCATAGAATGGGTTCCATTAAAATTCCTAAAACAAAATCTCTACTCCATAATATTTATGCACAAAATGATAGAGAAATTAACTTTAAAAATACAAAAGAAATAAAAAAAGAAAAAGGAAAAGAAGAAACCCAAAAGAGTTGGTCAAATCCTATGTTCTAAGTGCACATTTTGCTCCATTTTTGCTTTTTCTCTTTCTCTCTCTAAAATCTCCATGAAATGTGTAAAGAAATCTAAAAAGAAGGATAAAAAAAGTATTTTGGTGGATAAAAAATGGTTAACGGAGTGATGGAATGAATGGAGGATGGATATGGAGGTAGAAGATCGTGAAAAGCGGTGAATGGGTTGTTGAAATTTCGTGCAAAAGAGATAAATAGGTCTTAAATGCTTAGATCAAGTTCTAGCTATTGGATCATTTAAAAAACAAGGGCTGAGATGAAAATTGAGATAAAAACAAGCACTACCCAATAAGGAGATGACATTTGGCACTAAAAACAGGCAGAGTCAATCAGAAGGCGACACGTTGCACGGAGAAACACGAGAGTAGTGCATGCGCGACATGTGTGCATTTCGAGAGGCTAGCGCAAATTGGATTACTGAGCTAGCGCCACACGGCGCTCCCTGATTGGTTAGAATTGCTTGCATGGTGCAACATGCGGACCATTCGGCAATTTTTGAAATGAATGCCATGCTAACACGTGGCATTGAGGAGACTGATGCAGACCGATTTGCTAAGCTTGCGCCACACAATGCTTTGTCATTCACTAGCGTTGCTTGTGTGGCACCCAATTGGCTTCCACATATGTCTGAAAATTTCTAAGGGCATCACGGATACTTCTATATGCATCCACCTGCATTAAAAATTAATAAAAAAATCCCTAAAAATTTCAGAAGATTTCCAAAAATTATATTTTCATCCATTTGTACCATTTGACCCAAAACTTATGTTATTTTAATCCATTTTTACCATTTTAATCCCAAAAACATTATTTATTCAATAAAAAAAGTTAATATTAAGCATGAAAATGATATAATAACTCTATTTTCATAGAGTTATCAAAGCACACAAGCAAGAATTAATGCTTTATTAAAATCAAAGTTTTTATTACATTTGAAAGAAAGAAAAGAAAATATAAAGAAATCAAGATTTTCTTCTTCCTTCATCTCTATAAGGGTCACGCTGAGAACCGATGCCAGACTCTCTACTATTAGGAGGGTGCGAAGAAGGCTACAAGAGGTAGAGAAACTTAGCACCAAAAGTAGTAAGAAGTCTGAACATTTGTGCAAAGGAATTAGAAGATTGAGGCAAATGAATGTCTATTAAATCTCTAAGCAAGGCACCAGTGCTCACACCAACGAAGTGAATCTAGGAATGATCCACCCTACTAGTAGACTGAAAAAAATGTCGAGAGCCTGAGGACCGTGGAGAACCATGTCGGGTCTGCTGGTGATGCTCAATTCTACTCACCCTATCATTAATGTTCATCAGCATTTATCTGTAGAGTCTACATTCCTTACACTCTTTAAAGAGATCTTCAAGAACCTTGTCCAAATGTTGAGATAAATCGTCCACATTTACATTTAGAGAGGCAAATTGAGTAGATTGAGAAGGAGGAATAGGAAGAGAAGTAGAAGGAGTTGAATGAAAAGAAACTCTGAGATGAAGAAGAAGAAGAAGGCTCTTAGTTCCTAAAAGAATGGCGTGCTCCCTAAAGTTGTATGAAAAAAAGGGGAGTATGACCATACAAAGAGACGTTAATTCTATCAGCAAAGATAGACTATTCCCAGGGAGTAATTAACGAAGGATAATGAAAAGTAGAAGAAGAATGAGAGAATGAACAAAAAATGATGGTCCTAAAGATCATACTAGTAAGATCTATAGTCTCACCATCAATAATGGCACAAAGAAAATGTCTCCTGGCATTATGATGCACAAAATCTTGATAACCAAATTTTGTATTTGTAAAAAACTTGCAAGTGTACGAATCACTTGTAATAAGCAATAAGCATACTCCCAAATTATCTTTCACAGAATTTGTGGTGGTTTTAAAATGTCAAATGTTTTCTAAATTGGTTGTGAAATAATTAAATCCTAAACATTCTAATAAAAGTCGATTGTGAGAACGAATGCTAAAATTATAAATCCTTAAAATAATTAAAATAAACTAGTGAAAATTTTCCGAAACGATATCATAAACGAGTGTGGCAAATTAGCTAGCTAACTATTCATAGATAGAATAATTTATGTAATTTTTACAATTAAGCAAACAAATTAGGATTTATTGATTTTTTTTCACTAAATCTAGAAAATCCCAAGTCAATAGAGATTTTTCCTTAATTAACTAATTAACTTCTTTAATCCGAACCGTTAATTAATTAATTAGCATAAACTCTTAGAAAATAACTTAATTACTTAATTTAAGACAAGTCAATGCACTTAGATTATGTTCTTGTTCAAGAGTGCTCAATCAAACAAATATGATATTTCGAATGCCTAATTCCAATATATTTCTAATGCTCATAAACTAATTTGATCAAGAATAATCCATGAACAAAGATATGAAAAACAATTAACAAGAAATAAATCACTTTAATCCAAAATAAACCATATTAATATTCACCCATTCATAGTAGCATCACTAAATCCCACACAAATGTATTAAGCTAGTAATAACAAAATTTAAATTAATGTTTTTTATTACAAGAAACATTCTAAACAATCTTAGAGAGAAAAGAGATTAAAAGTAATAAAGATACCCTACTTCCACTCTTGAAACAATCTTTGTGAAGTCGGATGGTCACCATGCTCAAGAATCTTGATGGAGCTTCAATGGAGGAGTATCAATTGAGATGTTTCTCTCTCTAAAATGTGGAAAATACGGTTATTTTTGGCTACTGTTCACGCAGGTCTGGTTGGGAGAGTTTTAGAATTGTATTTATAGGTTAGGTTAGAAGTGAGGATGAATGTGTATTTCTAGTCGTACACAGAGGGTTTAAGTGGCTACAGCAAGCTATAGTTCACAATTTCTTCAGATGTGATGCGAGATGATTTTTGATGATGGTATACAAACCCAAGACTATCCCGCCACGGCACATATATCCTTCTACTGCAGTGCATCTTGTTTTCTGGTTCGGTACATTTTTCCCTAGAGGTAGTGATGTGTTAAAATGTGTACTCGCAAGTGTACGAATCACTCGTAGTAAAGTGATAAGCAACCTCCAAGGTCGGTCTCTCAAGGAATTGCAGTGGTTCTAAATAACTAACGTTTTAATCTAAATAGAGTTCTAATGAAAATAAAACACTAATTAAATAGAGTTCTAGTGAAACTAAAACTCTAAGTAACTAGAATCCTAATGCTAATAAAACTGTAAAAAGAGTTTGTTTGGTTTTGGTAACAGGAACAATCGTAAGAAAATCACACGAAATCAAGATGGCAATCAGACAATCGATTCAATCAAATCAAATATCAATAGAGGATGTATGGACGTTTAGCTTGGTTAACCATGTTTGCATCGAAAAGGTATGGTGATATGTGTGAACGTCCTATATGAATTAAACTACCGGCTTTCCTTTTAATTACGAAACTCCTTTTGGCCGGGGTAGGTTTCTTTGTTGATTAACTAATTAACCGCCTTTGGCCGGGGTAAATTAACTAGCTATCAAATTATGCGCAAGGAAATTATGCCAATCAAATTAATGCTATGACTAAGTCACTAACTTGAAGCTTTGATTAAGTATTTCGGAAAAGAGTTAAGGTGACGTTCCTCTAACTAAATTCTCAGATTTTTCAGTCTAACTACGAACACCAAATTGGCCCATGATTATTCATAATCAAACATTTAAACATGCTCTTAATCAAAAAGTAATTCATTCATAAATCAATTAAATACACCATACACAATTCTAGCAAACATGGCAACACAAACTAAACATCCATAATGAAACTAGCCGCTCATGTTCATATTGTTATTCATAGACAAATAAAATATGATCATACACTTTAACAAATGGAGAAGATAAATTAATTCTATAACAACAAGGAAAACCTAAATCTAAATACCGCTTATGGATCGGTTGACGTACTCCTCCGTAAGCTTTATCTTCGATCGTTGTTGGCTTCCTTGAATCCTTAGAATGGTATCTCTCGCTTCGTTATAGTGTGGCAACGCTCTCAAAGCTGATTGAATGTCGTGTTTGGGTCGCAAAATTGAGAAGAGAATGAGTTGTGTATGAATTGGAGTTCTTATTTCGAGTTCTATGTAAGGGGGACTCTAAGGGGGTTTTTATAGATGTAAGGGTTTACACGAATCCTATGTGCCATAGGAATAGGCGCGCCGCGGCATGCATTTTCCCCGCCGCGGCGCAACACAATTTCTGAAAAATATGCAAAAACCCGAGAGCTCCCCGCCGCGGCATGCAATTCTCCCGCCGCGGCGCGCGATGCTTCATTGTTTTCCAGAATTCAACCCGAGAGCCTCACGCCGCGGCATGCAATTCTCTCGCCGCGGCGCGCAATGATTTCCTTCTGTTCACGTCCCCCCTTACATATGTGATGGCACTATATGTAAGGCTTACATATTTTGTCTTGATTAGCCCGTAACTTGTGATCCGAGCGCCGTAGGTGTCCCGTTTTTGCGTGATTTCATCATTTGACTCATTTGACGCTAAAAACACCTGAAATGCACTAAAATATACCCGTGACTCCGAATGGATAGATTTATGAAAATAATCGAAATAATAATCATAATAAATCTATATATGAATCAATTACGCACAATTAATCACGAAATATTAGTGCTTTTCGAGCACTCATCACAACCCCCAACCAGCTTCTTGCTAGTCTCTAGCAAGTGAAGCGATCTAAAAACTAAAATCAAAACAAAGAAAATAAACTAACCTAACCTAAATCACTTCCGTAGATTGTCACGGTTGCATTTAGCGTATGCAACAAGCCTTTAAACCCCTAGGTGGCCCTAGTGGACGAGTTATAGTCTCGTGAGGGTTTCCAGTGATGATACCCACAAACATCGTAATTGACACAAATAAAGACTCAAAACTAATAAAGACTCTAACAATACTTGAATCAATCCATGCATACGTCTCAAAAATTGTTAACAACGAATGATACATGAAATAGTTAAACATCACCTAAGCTCAAAAACAGTCCAAACATCAAACTCATCATGGTAATCGAATTTTGAACAACCAATCAAACCACAAACCCGTTAGTTACACTATCTGACCGTGTCATGCATGATATTCATAGATTAAATTTCAATATCTCATAAATGTGCAAGTAAAATATGAATGTTAATTTTTGCACTTACAAACTCCATATGCTCATTTTTCAAACTCATCTCCACTAATATAGAAACTAAACTACCTAGAATCAATAGGACTTCATTAAGCTTGTAAAGTTGTGGCTAGGTGTGTGATCATGAAAGTACAAAAATGATGTTTTCATATGATAAGAGTACCTTTTATTTCACAAACATATTTTCAACCCCTTTTTTTTTTTTCTACCAAGTGTTCTTTTCCATCCTCCCTTCAATTCAAATGTCCTTTGGATCTTTTGCTTGATTTTCTTCTCTCTTTTTTTTTATTCTTGCTTACTGTTTCAATCATCATCATTTTTTTTTTTTTTTTTTTTTTTTTTTTTTTTTTTAATGATGAAGCAAGATAAACACAACATAATTGCTCATGAAAATCAAATATTACATTAAGTACTCTTATCACTAAGGGTAGTTCAATGTATGTCAATGTTGAGTTCAAGGGTGTGCTATTGATAAAATATTGCGGGGAGGCATGAAAAGTCCAAACGGTCCAAAGATGGCCTAAATCATTTTCTAAGTGGTGTTTGTTTCTATTATTTCGCTTCAACGTGTTTTCAAATGAGTTCTAGAGATTGTTGAGACTTAAAACATATCATGAACATGCATACATTCCACAAATCAGAATAGTTAAACTAACCATGCATACATACCACATGTACCACAAAATTCTCAAATTAGATGAATCCAACATTTATGTGCTTCGTTGCTTAGGTAAAAATCTAACATCTCTCATATGTCATTGTCATTACAATCATGTTAATATCATAGATTTCCGGATTGAATCAAGTAGACACGACACTAACTAAAAACAATTCAAGTGACAAAGTTAAAAATTAAAATTTGGTCATATTTCATGCTCATGGAATATTCTTCCCCACCCCCAACCTAATATCTGCATTATCCTCAATGTGAAAAAGAAGAACAAAAGAAATTAAGAAAAAGTGTGAGAAGTTACCCCCCTTTCGTGTGAAATTGTGTCTTTACTCGCTATGCTCCGGTTCACTGTTTCGCTTCTCTCATGAAGAATGTATGTATATGAACATAT